>CM021101.1:801129371-801470573 GCA_007115665.2 Sequoiadendron giganteum
CTAATTGACTGGAAGACTGTCGAACCCGTAACTGTGCCAAGATTTACAGACAATGATGCCATCATAAATTTCCTATGTCATACCGAACCTAGTACAAGTTTTATCTATAATACTCATAACAACATGACTAGGCAGGAGGGTGTCAAATCTTCCAGTTGTAAAAATGAAAATAGGAAAAATAGATCTAATGGTGAAAACCATTCTATGGCAGCATTAGATTTGGAAAAAGAAAAAATATAGAACACTTCTAACAGTGAAAAAAATTCTGAGGCACTAAAGGATGGAAGATTTGACACTCTTCTAGAACATTATCATGAGTGATCATTAGCCCTAGTGGAACCAACATAGTTTGTGAACATCGACACTGAAGATATGACAAAAATCCTACATCTGGCAGAATCCATGACAGAACAAGAAAGACTGGAATTCATCAAATTATTTAAAGAAAGAAGCATCAAATTTGCATGGTCATATTCCAATATGCTAGGCTTAGACTCAAATCTACTTATGTATCACTTGTCTTTGCCCACAGGAATCAAGCCTGTCAAGAAAAAATTGAGATTAATGCATCCCCATATCGCATTGATGGTGAAGATAGAGCTAAAGAAATTGTTGGATGCTGGATTCATATGGTCTATAGACTATGTCAAATGGATATCAAACCTTGTACCTATTTCAAAGCTGGACAATAGCATCAGGATATGTACAGATTTTAGGGACCTAAATAAAGCATGCCCGAAGGATGATTTTCCACTACCAAATATTGACATCATTGTGGACTTGATGGTTGGGCATGCTATGTTGTCAATCATGGATAGTTTCTCTGGGTACAATCAAATAAAAATAGCTCCAAAAGATTAGGAAAAGAAGGCTTTCACATGTCCATGGGGAACCTTCTATTGGAACATCATGCCATTTGGTCTAAAGAACGCAGGAGCCACTTATCAAAGAGCAATGACGACAATCTTGCATGATATGATGCACACCTTCATGGAGCATTATGTGGATGAAATCTTGGAAAAATATAGTACTAGGGAAGGAAATCTACATATCCTAGACAAAATCTTCACATGGATGTAGAAATTCAATGTCAGGTTAAACCCCAAAAAGTGTGTCTTCGGGGTCACATCAACAAAACTATTAGGGTACATTGTCTCGAAAAAAGGCATTGAAGTGGATCCAACAAAAGTCAAAGAAATTATGGAGATGCCACCTCCTAAGAATATAAGTCAACTAAGGTCACTACAGGGAAGGCTCCAATTGATTAGAAGATTCATCTCCCAGCTGGCAGACAAAAGTCATCCTTTTAATCATCTATTGCATAAGAATATAGTTTTCAAGAGGGATGAGGGGTGTGAAACCACATTCAATCAAATCAAATAGTATCTAATGTCACCACCTATTCTCATGCCACCAACAGAAGGATGACCTCTCATATTGTATATTGCCACAACATATATCTCTTTGGGGGCATTATTAGCGCAAGAGGGTTATGAAGGAAAAGAACATGCTATCTACTATATCAGTCAGACTTTAAATGGATATGAAATCAATTACAATTTCATAGAGAAATCTTGCTTGAAAATGGTATTAGATACTCAATAACTGAGACACTACATGCTAACTCATACAATCAAGCTAATAGCAAATATCGATCCTTTAAAATATCTGCTCAGTAAATCTGCCTTAACAAGTAGACTGGAAAAGTGGGTCATGCTATTAAGCAAATTTGACATTCAGTATGTAGCGAGAAAGGTAATCAAGGGTCAGTAAATTGCTGAATAATTAGAAGAGGCTCCTTTACCAGATGATTGCCCAATGACAATGGAGTTTCCAGATGTAGACATTTTGATAGTGATGCCCCAACAATGGGTATTATATTTTGATGGATCATATACAAAGTGAGGATCCGGAGCAGGAATTCTATTCATTTCTCCACAAGGACACACCATTCCAAAATCCTATAGATTAATGTTTTAGTGTACAAATAATGTGGCAAAATATGAAGCATTAATAATTGGAGTCAAAATAGCAGTTCAATGGAAGATCATAGACTTACAGGTATATGGGGATTCTCAACTAGTTATTTATCAAGTAAATGACAAGTATCAAACAAAAGATGAAAAGTTGATGCCCTACAAGCAACAAATAGATAATCTAAAATAGTCCTCTATCAGTATCAAGTTTGATCAAATTCCAAGGGTGGAAAACAAAGTTACCTACACTATGGCTACAATTGCTTCATTACTACAATTGCCTGAGAAGCGTCTTTGTTATGAGTTTATGGTAGAACAAGTATCATGTCCTTCCCACTATAAATCAGAATGCACTACCATATGCCATATAGAAACCACTGAGACCTCCATCTATGAAAAGACCTATGCTTACCTTAAAGATGATGTCCTTCCTCCTGATCTATCCAGGAACCAAAAATGAAACTTCATCCGCCAATTCGCACGACATAATTTAATCGCCGACATAATTTATCGTCAAGGTCTTGATGGTACTTTACTCCAATGTCTAGAACACGATTAATTTGAAATGGCCCTACATGAGGTTCATGAGGGTATTTGTGGCACTCATTTGAGTGGGATAACTCTAGCTAAGAAACTCCTCCATTTGGGATATTATTGGCCATGCATGTTGAAAGAATCCTATCAGTTTGTTAAGAAATGTCAAAAGTGTTAGATTCATAGCAATCTGATTCATGCACCAACACAAGAATTGCATCCCTTTACATCGACATGGCCTTTTTGTCAATGGGGCCTTGATCTGGTAGGAAAAATAAATCCATCTTCATCTAATGGACACAAGTTCATTATAACAGCTACAAAATATTTCACAAAATGGATTGATGCAGTACCTCTTACAACCATCACTGGGAAGTAGATCTCCTCTTTCATTTTGAACTACATAATATGTTAGTATGGAATCCCTCAATCCATTATCACTGATAATGGGTGACCTTTCAAGAATCAAGATGTCCAGGAGTTGTGTGATAAATTTCACATCCAACATCGGTTTTCAACACCATACTATCCTCAAGGGAATGGCCAAGCAGAGGCCTCAAACAAAATAATACTCAAAATTCTCAAAAAGACAGTTAATGATGTTGGACGTGATTGGCATGTTCAACTCAATCTTGCATTATGGGCCTATAGAACAAGTATCAGAACACCAACATGAGCTACTCCATATGCATTGGTATATGGGTTAGAAGCCATATTGCCTATTGAAGTTGAAATTCCATCCCTTCGTGTATCACTCAGAGGAATCATTTCAGATGAAGACTATAGGGTATCTAGACTATGGGAGCTGGAGTTATTAGATGAGCATTGCCAACAAGCTATTAATCATCTAATAGCTTATCAACAGAGGATGACAAGAAGTTACAACCATAGGATAAAACTAAGGGTCTTTCAGGTTGGTGACTTGGTATTAAAAGAAAACCCTAGGAATCAGCAAGACAAAGAGAAGAAAGGAAAATTTGAGCCTAACTGACTTGTTCCTTTTGTCATCATATCAGTGTATGGATCAGGAGCATATCAACTATCAATGTCAGAAGGGGATTTGTTTGATGAACCCATCAACAGTATTCATCTCCAAAAATTCTATGCTTGAATCTCCTAGTGCATGGGTCAAACTTCTGAAAAAGGTTTCCTTGATGAAAACCTAGAAAAGAGGCATCTTGGCAATGCAAAAATACAAAAAAAAATAGAAAATACAAAAAGAAAGAAAAAGAGAAAAATGAGAAATATAAAAAACAAAGAGTGTAATCAAAACATATGGTGAAAACCTAGAAACAGGCGTCGTATGTGATTCTAAGATCAGATTTCCCATATATTTTGATATATATCAGGATCATTAGTCTGATAGTTAGTACCATTTCATATCATGTCAGTAGTCTTGCCATCTTTGCATCCATATCAAAATCATTTTCAAATAGTCAAGTATCACTCCAAAGCTTGGGGGCAACATCTGGATATCGCTAGGGGCAACAAAAACATCGATTTCATCAAAAGGCACACAACAGTATAGCAAAAAAAACAAAAAACAAAGATCAAAGTGCAACATCAATCATCGTCAGAGGCATCAACCATCTGTGTCATATTTCAAAAATCCAAAAACATGTCAAAAAGTTAAGTCTGAAAAAGAAAAATCCAAAAAAAACATAGGTCTATGTCAGTCAAACTACGTGGTCTCTACATGTGTAACGTAGGAAAGGCTAATCTTTGATCAGCCCTCGAGACCCCTAGGATAGGTTAGTAGGTTAGGTCTTTGGTCAAAAATATCGAAAATCCAAAACATCACAAAATCAGGATGTATGATCTAAAATCTGAATAATGAATGAAACACTCTAAGTCAACAATGGATAAATTGTACTTTTGATTATCATTTCTTTGGAGTAACTCAATGATGTATTGAACTAGAGAAACAAGGAAGAAGAATGATGTTTTTATTATCTGTTGTCTATAAGATTAATCACTTAAATGTATGAATTGTTGGTGGATGTGCTATGCAAATGTATCACCGATGACATTCAAAATTCACATATTAAAATGATTAATCACTGCTTGTTTATGCAATGAATGCTCAAGTCATCTCGATTAAATCATACCTAGATTCTTGTGTTCACTTGCAATATCAAAAATCATGAAAGAAGTACTCAAGTCGTCATTGGTCTAACACATACTATTGACACTTGTACTCACTTTCAACATCCAATAAAGCTCTATGATGACAAAAAGCACAAAAGTATTGTTAAAATGACAAATCATTTATTTGCATATAGTTTTGCATGTTAAAATTAGATTGCATTCATCATATTCATTATCTGTAGAGTATTTGTTGCAAAAAGGGTCCCAATCAATGATTATCTTATCTACAAATAAGATTGAGTATACTTGACATAATTCCAAAAATCATCAAAAACATGTAGGAGTCATCATCTCATCATTTAGTTTCATCATTTCATCATACATCAAATAAATTATGAATAAAATTGTACCATGAGTACATCATATTCATTTTTACCATAAAAACATTCATTACATTATCCTCCATAAAACATCATATGCATACATCATTTACCATCCATACATTTTATCACATATAAAATAAATGCAAGTCATGTCATTATTCTCATTAAATCCATCCATTATCATTCACCAGATCATCATTTTTATCATCATCACGTTAACATAAAAAACATTTATCCATTCATCCATACAAATTATCACATTTGCAAATCCATATAGATAATCATTTAGAAATCCATACATCACATCATACATCCATATATCATATATTCTACAAAATGCATAGAATCATTACATCAAATAAAAGCATTTATCATTGCATCATCACATTTGAAATAAAATCATCACATATTGCATAGATCAACATAATAAATACATCCATCACATAGAAATCATACACCATCATAAAATCACATCAACTGCATCTCATATATATATATCATCAAGTGTCAAGTATACAATGAAGTCTAAGCATAAAGATACATCATAAAAAATGAGCTACATCATACTATAAAAAGACAAATCTCAATGGCATCTACGATCTGCTACTACCAGAGTATGCGGGCCTAACAGGACTAGTATCACCACTAGCCTTGGAAGGAATAGTACCACCACCACCTCTGAAAGGACCAGGATCTCTGGAATCTCCTCGAGGAGGCTATGTCACACCCTCACTAACTGCCCGAGTATGTGTTCACCTAGATCTCGATGTGGAATAGCTAACTTTGCACTCAATAGGCACTGCATCATGATATCTGCCTTTGTAAAAATTTGCCCCTCGGCCAACCCGTAGAACCTCTCTCATATAGTCCCCCACTGAGGTACCATCAGCCACTCTCTAGAGGGTCTCCACTGTCTCTTGTGCCCTCTTAGCAATCTGTCGAGCACTATCTCACTCGACTGTCAATATAGCAACCTGTGTTGCACAGTGGCCAACTATCCCTGAACCTACGCTAAAGCTTGAGTGTGAGCCTACGTCTAGGCCTGCATCTGATTTTGGGTTTGAACGAGCAAACCCCGAGCCTATACCAACTACCCCTATAGTGTCTGAACCTGTGTATGTAGGCCGTCAATCTATCTCTGATGGTCCACAGGTGGTATTGTCACTACTCACCTCTTACGAGGCCTACTAGATGATGGACCATTGCTGGATGGCCCTACCCCTCTATCCCCTCCACTGCCACCATCACTATCATTGCTGCTCCTGTCATCACTGCCACTCTCTCTGCTACTTCCTACCGGAGTACCACCCTCACTCTCTACAGAACCTTCTACCACATCCTCCTCTACTAGTAGCAGTGCTAGCTCATCTGAGATAGTAATATGAGGATGTGGAACCAAGGCCAAGAAGGCATCATACTCCTCTATGATTGGTGCCTCATAATGTCTCTCTGCATATCCCAGGGTGATGGCTATAGTGCCCTATATCCCTCTACTAAAGCATCAAATGATAAACAAGGCTCCCAATTAGGAATATCCATCCACTACCTAGCATAATTAGCTACCCCCTATGGCATACACTGCACGATGCCATACTATCTATACACTTGGCACAACAAAAATCTCTCTAGGACAAATGGTGTCCAACCAATTAGATACATGGAATCATAGAGGTATCCCAACACTGCATCATCCTTGTCCCACTACTCATAGTCGAGGTATGGACGCTAGGTAATAGTCTCTGTGTCATCAAAAAATCATCTCGAGTGCTCTAAGTTGCCCATCCGGGCCTATGTAAGCCGACCTCTGTATCTGAACACATAAGGTCTCCCTGTCGGTCTGTCTGCCACTAGAAATGGCCGAGGAATAGAGAAATGCTCCCATGCCCACACCTGTAATAGGATCATCCCTGCTGATAAACTTTGTGCCCCTAGGTACACAACTGAATGAAGATCATGATAGAGATATGCCAGCATGCACATCCCCCACACATATCTAGTACCATGTACCATCATGCTCTCCAATGTCCTACCCCAACCCACAAGGAATCCCTTTGACCTACGATCAGGGCAAAGGAAACCTCCGATAAATCTAGCTAGCACTGTTGGTAGTGTCACGTATGAATCGACAATCCTCCTCCATCAGATGCTCAGACCCTCAATGTCTTGATCCTGGAATACTCTGTAAAGAGCATCTCTACTGTTCATCCCATGGGAATCATATGCTACAATCTCCCCCATGAACGAAATACGCAGAATCTGCCATACATCCTCGAGTGTGACCATCATCTTGCCAGTGGGTAGATGAAAGGTGTTGTGGTCACTATGCCACCTCTCAGCCAAAGCAGTCAATAGACCCTGATTAATCCTAATCTGGGGCATATCAAGCAAGCTAGTAAGACTGCATCAACCTATAATCTGAAGCTCATTTGGTGTCAGATGAGGTATCATGTCTATGGTCCAAGGAAATCTCTCTCACATCTGGAGAGTACCTAAATCCTCCTATCATCATAATGAAAGAAATCCACAATTAGTGAACTATGTTAAGGAATCAAAAAATCAATCTACTATCAAGTCTATTCGAAAAATTTGGTATGAATTTTCGATCAAAAATCATGGGCGAACATCAACAAACCTCACCTATCATGAGGTTCATCAAACATTATCTAATCTCACCTATCATGAGATCTATCAGATATTGAATCATTTCCTCGCCTATCATAAGGATCATCACAAATAGGATTTCTTCTCGCCTATCATGAGAAGTTAGTCTTATTTAAATCATCAAACTCCACCATGAAGAATCTAGATTATCAATCATACTAATCCGAAGAATGGACATGATCAGAATTGATGAAATCAAGATTACCTAAGTCAAAATCTTCAATTTTGACATGGAAGCACTAAATCAGTCTTCCAAAGCGCTAAAACCCGAAAGCGCTACTTTATCAGTCAAAAGTGCTAAATCAGGCACCCAAAGCACTAAATCTTGAAAGCGCTATTTCAACACTCCAATGCGCTATAACAGGCGTCTAAAGCGCTAAAAGTCCCTAAGTGCTTTTTTACCTCATCAAAGTGCTAAAATAGTCCGTCAAAGCACCACTTTAACAGAAGCACTAGAACAGATCATGAAAGCGCTAATATACCAAATCAAAGTGCTAGAATTCTCTAAGCGCTAAAATCCGGCATCATAGCACTAAAATTCAAATCCTAAGCACTATATCATTGAAGGTGCTACATTATCCTATGGAAGTGCTAGAGATTTTAATGCAAGCACTAAAACTCAAAGCGCTAATATACCTATTGAAAGCGCTACACCAAAGTGAAAGCGCTACATCGTGGCTTGAAAGCACTAAAACAGAGAAAAAATGCCTAAACATTTAAAATGCATAAAAAATAAAAGTGCATGAAATACGAGGAGGATAAGGGGTACATACCAAAGGTCCATATGTGGCCAACCATTGGTGACGTCGAACGCATTTGAAACAGTGAGTGTGGTAAGGGATTGGCATCCTGCTCCAACTGGCTGAAATGTCTCTATCACAAGGTTTTCTAAACTCCAAAGTACAAATGACTTTGAAAATGACCTTTTGGACTATATATAATTTTGGAAAAGGTATTTTTGGTGGGTTTTATTATCTTTTGATTAATTTTATTCATTAAATTAATTGAAATTCATATGTGGGCTATATTTCTTCATCATTTTTGTCAGGAGATAAATTATTTCATCATCAAATCATCATAAAATCATCAAAAAATTATAATTTTTTTGAAAAATTGTAAACATCATCACATCATTAATTTATCTCCCAAGGGGGCATATTATCGGCACCATCTGAAAATCAATGTTTGGGGCATGTCTGGGGCATACAAAATTATTATTTTTATCATCAATCCTGGTAGTAGCACCAAAATTTTCTTCGAAGCAACGTAAACACATCACTTCGAAGAGGGGAAAAATGTATACACCTAAAATTGGTTTGGAGCATCCGATTAATTAAATACAAATTATTTGATTAATTATCCTAATTTCCTCTACTATTGAATAAATAGAAACATTTATTTATATAGTTCACATTTAATCTCATCTTAATTAAATAAACAAAATTAAATACTTTGTTTGATTTAATTATCAAATCCCTACTTTATTCTATCACATCAATCCTAAATTAATTAAATAAAGATCAAACACTTTATTTATTAATTTCCATATTCTTCAGTTTAATTTAATAAACAACTTCTATAGTTCTTTCTATTAAATTATTTATCCCTCTTTTTCTAATTTAAATAAATCAAAATATTTGAATAAAAGCATAAGGAATATTCTATCTACATTTCCTCAAAAATGAATTAGATATCCTATGTCTAATTTATGTCTAAAATATGTCACAATTAATACTTTGAAACTTCACGGGAAGTTTTGGAGACAAATTCCAAATTCTTCTCTCAATCCTCCTCCATCAATCTTTCTTCTTCTCTTGCCTAGTGTTTTCATGGGTAGAGACAATCACCAAAATTCTCTCAATCTTCTCCATCTTTCACCATTCAATCCTCTAGATTGAATCCAAGCCTCTCAAATTCCATTCCTATGCATTTCTACAACTAGGAATTCTATAAATACAACCTCATTGAACCAAGAAAAGGATCCCTAGGTTATCAAGTTTACTCTGCAGAATTTCATCCCCACATCAAGCAATCAAGTTTTCATATCATGGCTACCTCTTGTAGCTCTTCATTTGTCAATTTTCATGTTTGATCATTTAGAAATCATCATATAGGATTAGTTTCCTATATTTAGTATCCATCTCATTCTTTGAATTTTCATTTTAACAATCATAGTGCAATCATGATCTAAGAGCCATTGTGATTTAATAAATCTTTGGAGATAGAGAAAAATATGACACTTTCAGTAGATTATTGCTTTAAATTAGTTCAATTTGATTTGTCTATGATATAATGTCATATTAAGAAGTGTTTTGTGCTTTACACCTAATTCACCACTTGCACTTAATGAACTGTTTTGATCACTGAATAATGTCCTCCTTCTGGTTCATGATGGAAATCATGTATAAAATCATAAACATCTATTTCAGCAACACACCTGTGAAGAACATGACTAGGACACATTTAAAAAAAATCCATTTACCCATTAGAATCTAGAACTTTCAAGAATTAATCTCTTTTTCTACTTAGGATTAAAATTATTTGGACACTTCCCTATTACAAGATAATTTGCAAGATCAAAAAACCATAGAGGATGAGTTGATATTGCAAACAAGTTCTCATCTAGAAATGTGTCATCTACTATCACCTGCAAAACAATCTTGAAAGGAAATCAACAACAAAATTATCTTTACCAGGCTTATATATTATGGTCACATCAAATTATTAAAATAATAATAGCCATCTTATAATTTGTCCACCATCTACAACTTTATTCATTGGATACCTAATAGCAGCATGGTCTGTGTGAATGAATACTTTGTAACCAGTAATATAATGCCTAAATTTCTTAATTGCATATATTACAGCTAAAAACTCTTTTTTAGTTGTTGTGTAATTCATTTTGACAGGATTCAAATCTTTACTAAAATAGTAGATAACATGCATTTCTCCATTTTCATCTTTATGTCTGAAAAATGAACCAATAGTAAAGTTGGACACATCAGTATGTATATGAAAGAGAACTCCCAAAATAGGTCCTTTGATAATAAGAGAAGTAGTTAAGACTTGTTTAATTGTTTCAAAATATTTTTGACAATCAGTTGTCTATAAAAAATCCACATCCTTCTTGAGAAATGTGAACAAAGGTTCAAAAATTTCACTAAACCCCTCAATAAATCTTTTGTAGTACCCAACATTTCAGAGAAAACTGTGAACACCAGTTTGATTTTTAGGGATCTCAATCTATTCAATGATTTCTGCTTTCTTGGGATCAACTTTGATTCCCTATTTAGAAATGTGGTGTCCTAGAATAATCCTTTCTGTCATCATGAGGGAACACTTTTCATTATTCAAAGATAACCTATGATCCTTACATCTTTATAAAACCTTGTTCAAACTTTCAAGTTTTTCTTCATATGTTTGTGCATGAACTGTGAAATCATCCATATATAGTTCAACACATGAGGTAGTTAAATATGCAAAAATAGCTAGGACAACTCTCTGAAAAGTGGCTGGTGCATTGCATAGTCGAAATGGTAGAACTATATAAGAATACGTACCCCAAGGACATGTGAAGGTAGTCTTATCCTAGTTTTCAAGAGCCACTTGGATTTGATTGTACCCACTAAATCCATCTAAGAAAAAGAAATAACTACTACCAGCTAAGTTATCAAGTACTTGATCAATAAATGGCAAAGGAAAATGATCTTTTTAGTGGCCTGGTTTAATTCTCTATATTCCACACACATGCACACCATTTTCCATTTTTCTTGGGAACAATAACCAATGGGAAAACCATTGACTATTAGATATTGGATAAATAAACCATACTTTCAATAGTTTTTCTATTTCTTGCTTAAAAAAGTATCGAAGAATATGATTGATCCTTATTTGACCTTGCCTTACTGGCTTAACATCTTTGGTATAAATATGATGAGTACAAATAGAAGGGTGAATTCCTCTCATGTATTTATATTCCCAAGAAAATGATTTAGTATGATTTTCCAAGATTTTCTTTAATTCCTTTTCTTGTGAGGAGGATAAGGATGAATTAATGAAGAGAGGCTTATCCCTTGTTACAGTAATTTCTTTGGTTTCATTCTTAGAATCAATTGGATCCCCAACAAGTGTATTCAAGGGACATGAATGTGAATTTTTCTGATGTAACATTCCATGAAAATTCTTCTTCTCTACTTGACCAATATTTTCAGAATTAGGATCTTGTTCTTCACATTCCTTGACATGTTCTACCAAAGTAACCATGGCCAATTCTACAATGCCATTTCCTTCTAACTCTATATCTTCATCAACCCAAAGTTGAGTATTATTCTGAATTGATGGTTGGGCTAGAGGATAAAGTGACAACTCCTTCTATTTCAAACCATTAGAAATGATCATACTTCCTGATCTACAATCTATCAATGCTATTGTAGTGGCTAACCATGGTCTACCTAAGATAATTGGATATCCAGAATCCTTCTTTCTAGCTTTAAGAAATAGAAAGTCAACTAGATAATCCCATGTATCAATGGTAACCATAATGTCTTCAAGAAAACCTTTAGGTTTGGTAGTAGGTTGATCTGCCAACTGTAAAACATTTTTTGTGGGTTGAACACTTGTCATACCAAACACTTCAATAGTTTCAGATGTGATAACATTGATAGCCACTCCCAAATCAATTAGAACATTGGTTATATCAATTCCTCCAATACTCAAAGTTATCATAGGACTACCAAGATTATTATATTTTTGAGGGAGTAATCTTCCTGAAAAAAATCAGTGAGTTTGGTCCCTATCTGTATTGTAGGAGGTAATTTCTTCTTCCTACTTGGTATTTTCATACAAAGAGACTTGACCACTTGATTTATTTCCAATATGTCTTTAGTGGTATGTAATAATGGTATCTCAATATTGATATTTTTCAATTCATGGAGAAGTTGAGAATCTACCACATTCATATAATTTGGTTGGGAGATATTAGGAGCTACCTGTTATGTTTTCAAGCGCTCTAGGTAAGGTGCCTAATTAACTTTTTTTATATCATCAGAGTTCTATTTTTCTTTCAAATACTCTTTTTCTTTCTCACCCTCCTAATATTTAGCATTTGGTATGGATGGGACATTATGGTTCCTTAATTAAATATATCATTGGAACAAATTACATTAAGAGTAGGAGGATTTGAATTAGTTTGATTTTTTTTGGATTTAAAATAGGTTGCGCTCGCAGCTAAGGTTGGTTTACTGATTCATTAACATTATGAGAACCATGGATTAATGAAGGTGACTATGCCCAAGGATGCCTCGGCCCCCAATTTTTCCATGGTTGAAATTGTGTTTGATTTTGTTGCCACTGTGGCTGATCTGATTTCCACTATGATTGGTTCCACCGAGGATTCATCCATTCAGGTTGACCCCAGAATGTAGGTGGTGGTTGTGTTTGGTAGGGAGGAGTCCATTGGTTTTCATTTTTCCAAGGATTCTAATTCCAATTAGTTCTAGGACCATACTACCCTTGATTAGAATTATATCTTGTATTTTGAGATCTTTGCCCAACATAATTAAGCTATTCCTCCCCTATAGGTGGTTTCTTTAGATGATTATTAATTCCAAGTAAGGTTACAAGAAATTTTTGCATGATGTTTCTCATAGATTTCACAGAGATTAATTTGATTTAATGGACACTCTCTTAAAAGATTTTTCCCTATACATTTGGCACAATAAATTGCTAAAGGTTCATTAGTCTTCTTATCTCCTTGCGTGTTGAGATGAATGAGTAAATCAGTTTTCAAATTTTTAATTTCCTCCATAACTTGAGCCACATCAGGAGTGAGAGCTTTGTTTCTTTGGGAGCCTCTAGTCCCTACTCTAGTCCTAGAGTAGTTTCTACATATTTCAATAATATCTTCTAAAGAAATCTTATTGATGTGTCCTTTCTCCACAAGATTCAAAGACTCTCTAGACTCATCATCAATTCCTTTCAAAAAATTATCTTACTAATCTCATTATCCAACCCATTACCACACCTTTTATGCACAAACTAAAATCTATCATCACAATCTTCCAGAATTTCATCTTCCATTTGTCTCATTCATAACAACTCTTCTTTCCTATCTCTTACTCGACACTAATCTTGGTATTTATCCAAAAACTTAGCTTCCATTTCATGCCAAGTTGAGATTTTCCTTGCACCTAAACCTATGGACCAACATAAGGCTGATTACTTCAAGGTAGAAGGAAATAGTTTCAACTTCTGGTTATCAGTTGTATAATAATAAGTTTGGTATAAAACCTTAAACTCAAAGATAAATTGGTCAAGGTCCTCAAAAGCTTTTCCCCTAAAGGTAGGTATGATTGAGGGTGAAATATTCTTCATAGGAGGCTCATCATCTTGTTTGTTTAGATTAATAGGATAGGAAAAGGTCCTATTTGGTGGGGGATTATTTCCTGGTTGGTCACCCATTTCTTCTTCTTGAGAATGTTCCTAATTCACTTCTTAGTTTTCAATTTGATGTTGTGTAGCTTGTTGTTCTTGATCAAAATCAATATTTTAGGGAAGAAACCTTCCTAGATGGTCTCTAGCTCATCTCTTCCACAAACTAAACTATCTTCCTTATCAACATTAAGGCTTCAAAGTTAATAGCCAAATCTTTTAATACTCAATAACGATGCCAAAAATGATGGGCAAGGTTGTTGGTGTCACTTCTTGCATCATTTGATCTTTCAATTATCAAACTGGGTGTGTCTTAGAGCTATATGTGATAAGGAAATCTCCATGGATTGGGAGGTTTTGCATTGTAAATAGTGACTTTTGATTTTTCTCTAACTTCTTCAGGAGCCTTCAGGAGCTCTTAGGAGTGGAACTCAACAACTAATTTCTAAAGACTAACCCTATCTTATCCCTTAAATAACACTCATTCAGACTATAGTAACTTAGTTCAGACTCCACTTCACTTAATTGTAATTGATTCATGGGAAAATTAAAATATAACTAAATTCACTCTTAATCTAAAATTCAGAATTTAAATTTACTTGAAAAGAAAGTCTATTTTAAACTTTCAAGAAAATAAATATTAATCTAGAAAAAAACAATGTTAAATTCCAAGAATGAATTCCAAATAAGCCACGGTTTAATCTTCCCATCAATCATCATTATTACTTCCACTAAAACCACCATGCATTTGTAATTAGTTATTAAGTATAATTCCTATGAACAACATTTAAATCTACAGTAAACAAATGAATGTTAATTTACAATAAAGCATAATGATCTATCTTAAAAACACAATGAAATGATCTAGAAAGTATGAGTGAATATAGTTACTAACAATGATTAAACATAAATACAGATTCTTAACTTTTCACTTGATACAAATTGAACAAAAATTAGTTGAATCAAAAGAACACAACACAAGGTCACCTCCTTTGGTTGAGTGGGGCTTGCTCTTCCTCTGGTGGGACCTTTAACATTGAGATTCAAATTAACTCCTTATTTGCATTCAAATTGGCCCAATTAGGGAAATGGAAGAAAAGTGCATAGTATATTCATTAGAATATCAAGCAACAAATTATCTAACTCCAAAATAACTCTAAGGATGGATATTTATAGGAATAAACCTTATTTGAATTCAAAATCATGCCAATAATTGCCAAGATATAAAGCAAAAAATTAAAACTAAAATAGAACTTAAAATATCAGAGATAGTTCCTTTACATAATAGCCTAAACAAGAAGTTTCCAAATTGACTAGAGAAGTCGATTCAAAATTATGGTGAATCAATAACTAGATGGAGTGATCAGGAGTGCAATTGATTCCACATTGTTAAACAAAGAGTTTAACAAATCCACCTCATGAAGTAACCATTTAATCACCTGAATAGAATCCTCAAAAATAGGATGCTAATATGATAACAAATATTCCAAATTGAATAGTTGTTTTTTCATTAACATCATTAAATGTGACACATTCAATGCAAAATATTATTTCTAATATATCCCCTAATTAGTTAAATATAAGGTAAAATGAGCAAACATATAAGTATATATTCTACTGCCGACATTTTTCATTAACAGTATAATAAAGTCTTTGTGAACACAAAATGATTATTTAAAGTATCATTTTAAACACTCATCAATTGGTGTGCAAGGGGTATGCATAAGTTGAAGGCATTGAATTTGAAGAAACATTTGCACCTGTAGCAAGATTAGAAGCAATCAAAATGTTTCTTGCATTTTCAGTATATTAAGGATTTAAAGTATACCAGGTGGACGTTAAATCTACATTTTTGAATAGAAATATTGAAGAGGAATTCTACATAAAGAAATCAAAGGGCTTTCAATTGTTAGAAGATGATGACTATGTATCTAGATTAAAAAAGGCATTGTATGGTCTAAAGTAAGCACCTAGAGGATGGTATTATAGACTAGACCAATGTCTTCAACAATAAGGATTCAAGAAGGGATGTGCAGACATTAATTTATATTTTAAATCATAAAGTGAGCACATGATTATTGTTGTTTTATTTGTGGATGAAATCATATTTTATGGTAGCAATGAGAAAATGTGTAAAGTATTTTCTACACACATGCAAGATGAATTTGAGATGTCAATGTTGGGAGAATTGTCATTTTTCCTTGGTTTATAAATAGTGCAAACTGATAATAGGATATTTATATCTCAAAGTAAGTATGCTAAGGAAAGACTCAGGAAGTTTGGTATGGAGGATAGTAGATCGGTTAGTACCCCTATAATAACTAGTTGTAAGCTAAGCAAATAAGATGATTCACTAGATGAAAATTAGACTATGTATAGGTTAATGATTGGAAGCTTACTATACTTGATTGCATTAAGAACATATATTATGGAAGTAGTATGTATGGTAGCAAGATTTTAGGATGCGCCAAAGGAATCTCATATCAACATAGTGAATATAATATTTAGATACATCAAAAATATTGTTGAATATGGGCTATGGTTCCCCAAAAGCAAATATTTTTCCTTGATAGCATATACCGATGTAGATTGGGCTAGATGTGTAGATGATAGAAAAAGAACAAGTGGAGGAGCATTCTTCTTTGGAAACAAGTTAGTTTCTTGGATGAACAAGAAGTAAGAATCAATCACTATTTCCATAGAAGAAGTAGAATATGTAGCGGTGGAAACATATTGTACTTAGGTCCTATGGATGAAGCAAACACTTAAGGACATCAAGGTTGAGTACAAAGAACCTATCTCTATTATCTATGATAATTCAAGTGTCATAAACATCTCAAAGAATCATGTGATGTACTCTAGAACAAAGCACATATACATCAAGTATCACTTCATTAGAGAGAAGGTTATAGACAAGGAAGTCAATATGGAGTATGTTCCCACAAATGAACAAGTGGCTTAAATTTTCACCAAGCCTCTTTCCAAGGAACCATTTGAATATCTAAGGAAAAATTTGGGAGTGATTTCTCCCACATCATATCACTGGACTCTAGTGATAAGGCAAGAGTCTAGGGGGAGATTCATTGGTACTTCATCCATCCTTGGAAATGGAAAGGGTAGATCAAGTCAGGTAAAAATGGTTTTACAAATTTCTAATGATTTAATGGTTATAGATTACATGCCTTCTCTTTCTCTTTGATTTTTTTGTCAAATGAGGTGCATATCCTCAGGGGGAGAGAATTCAAATTCACCATTTTTCATTGATGTTGAACAAGGAAAAAGGTGAGAAAATTCTCAAAGTAGGAGCATCAAAGAAATATGTGCAAATGCTCATGATACATGAGCAAAGGGGGAAAAAGAAAAGATTTGTACAAGTGCATGAAATACAAAATATTTAATTGGTACAAAGTTTTTGAACAATAGGTACAAAGTGTTGGTTCTTTAATTTTTCTAGAAGAGCCACAAAATTATCTAAAGGGTAGCTAGCCCCTATGTTTAATAAATTCCTAGGCTAGTGGCCAACACAGCGAGTAAAGGACTCTTAGATCTTTACTCCTACATTGAAGGCTCTATGGGACCTAGGAGGGTGTTCCTATTTGTGTTCATTTGATATTGAATTCATCAAGAACACTTGTATACATAGATTAATTCCCACATAATGCAAATAGACTCAATTTATTAAAGACTTAGTTGATCTTTGAACAAATTAACATCTATTTCTAGGAATTAGGTATTACTTTAGATCCACTCAATGTGATTGAAAGTTTTAATAATTTGGTTCTCATTTCAAATCTATAGCCAGGCACACCCATAATCCATTCACTCACAAGATTTACTTAACAAATAGACAAGTGCTTCATCAATTGGAATGATGGAGTCAAAAATATAATAACCCATAATATACAAGCTACTCAATTCAAAGAGTGGTGGACTATTTCCATAGTACTTTTCAATATAAAAATTCACAATGCCTAAAATAGAACTCCTTACCAAATCCTATGCAATTTATTGCAAATCTACAACCCTCTTCAAGAATTTAATCCTTTCTTTGAGTTAAAGAAAGAAACAAAGTCATACATTCAATTGAAAAATTGAAGATAAACGAGAATACCATTGATATTTTCATTTCTAACTTGAAAAAAGGGTACACAAGAGAGTATCTGTTTCATAAATTAGATTTTCTTTGATATCAGTAATTTCCATAAACCTAATTTTAAAACCATCACATATGAGACTCACACCCAAGACAATGTAATGTTCTATTCATTCATATTTTCCATAGAATTCTCCTTCCTAAGCTGAGTTTCTACCTGAACTATAATATGGCTCCAAAATAAAACCCCTTGCAATGAGCCATGAAATACCATTTATAGATTAAGGGAGAAAAAAGAATCCAACTCAAATGTATTTCATTTCAAAACAAATTTCAACTACATTTTAGAAATTCCCCAAACGGTTATTTATAATCATCTACCACATAGGGGAAACAAGATTTATACCAGCTGATGCCACCAAAACACTAATAGCCACCAAAAATACTTTACATTCCATGCTCACATCAAGCCAAAAGGTTCATCATCATACCATCAAAAACCACTCAGGTTGCTACAACAGCCACAAAATGCCACCAGAGTACCACCAGTCAACTAGAGCTAGAATCAAAACCAAAGTACACACGCCCACTTCATGTCCTCATAAAGGTTAGAAAAACCACTTCTTCTTTATCCTTAGTATCTTTATCAACAATGGAATGATTATTCCCACTTGGGGTCTTCACTAAAATTGGGGCAATCCCTACCACCTCCTCATCTGAGTCAGCTAATTCATTTAAAATGATGAGGTAACGACCATAATCCGAATCCATCTTTCTTTCACTATTAGAAGGGCTATCTAAAATGTTAATGAGGGAATTATTCCTTCCTAGAGTGCCTCGACCATACCTTATCTTTGTATTTGTTCCTCCCATGAACTCTATAGGCCCCTTTCCCTTGGCCTCCATTGTTCCTGTGAATGGTGAACCTTACTTGCACAAACAGAAAAGAAAAAACATAATTAGATCATTATGCAAGTTAGATCAACATTCCCAATGAAATTAGTTTGAAGCATGAGAAAAGGAAATAAGATGAAGAACACAACAATAAAATCTATTAGATCCTATTATAATGAACAAACTCTCAATCCCATGGGGGAATTGGTGCCATTTTGATGTGGAAAATAGCCCTTTCCCAATTCTTTGATGTAAAGTGTTGATCTTTGGTGATGATTGTGCTTCCTTGATGAAATTTTCCAATAACTTAGCTAAATTGATTGCAAAATATGAAATGCTATGAACTCAAATGCCAAATGCCTATAGTGATTGTGCTCTTAGTTGATGGATCTTAGATTCAAATGAGGGCCTCCTATAAATAGAAGAGAATGATGGAGGAAGAAGAAAAATGGATGAATGTGGGACAAAAGACCAACCAATGAGAGAAGGGCACTTGTCCACATGTGATTGGAGGAGGAATGAGCACATTTTGATGAATTTGGAAATAAATATGGTTAGGTTTAATTTGAAATTTGTGAAATGACAAGATGGAGGGAGAGAGGAATGGAGTAAATGCCACTTGGCTCAAGGCAATGTAAGAGGCCTTTAATTCCTTGTTGGATGTAATCATCCCTTTTGGAGTGATTTTTGAATTTGAGGAATATTCCTTCATTGATGCCAAGTTGAGAGAAAATAGAAGAATCAATAAATCAAATAAATTGATTTATTGTGCAAGTTGCAAAATCTAGAGGATTTGATGGATTAGTATTAGGATTAATCAGGATTTGATTAATTTAGATGAAGATTAGCTGATTTGACAATTTGACTTATATTTTTGGATTTAAATAAATCAATGTTGAGAGGAATATGAATTTAGATTTAATTAAATAAAGTTTGATTTATTTAATTAAAGAGGGCGGTGTTAGATTAAATCAAATAAAGATTGATTTATCTGATTTTAAAGGAGATGATTTTAGGGAGTAATTAAATAAAATGAATTATTTAATTAAAAGGGGGACTATAGGATTAACTAAAAAAAATGATTTATTTAATTAATAGAAGTGAATGGCTTAATCAGATAAATTTGACTTATTTAATAAAGAGAGGAAATATGATGAATTTAATCGAATAAAGATTATTTAATTAGTTGATGAGCCAAGGAGATGATTCAGGATGAACTAATGTTAGTAAGATTAGGATTAGGTGTGTAGGTTCAATCTGTATAGTTTTTGTCTCTATGTTTTCCCCTCTTTGAAGCAATGTACCTATTGCATTGGTTCAAAGAATAAGCTACTACAATCAAAATTAAAAAAAAATCTGATTTTTTCAGATGCCCCAATGTTGCCCTAGTAAGAAGGATTACGTTGGTATATTGCCCCCTCGAGAGATCAAACACAAATTTGGATTTTTAGGTGATCTCGCGAAAAAAGAGGACAAGTTGCCCGACGGGTCTAGAAAGGGTCCAAGATGCCAAAAACATGAAAAAACATAGAGAAAAGATGGAAAACCACCCTCGGTCAGGCAAAAATGAGATCGAGGGTAAAAACCCTAGTTGGACGGCTAAACAGGGTCAAAAACCCTAAATTCAAGCTTAAATAGGCCCTAAGGGGTCATTTTCAATTCATTTGCACACCTAGCCTTTAAGAGATTCTTTCACTTTGAGTTCTGAGCACTAATCGAGATGGCACAACGATTACTTCCATGACACATTTTAGATCAAGTGCAAGTGTACCAGTGGCCAACTGACATAGGACAACCGGTATGTGACCCTTACTCGACTCATTTTTTCAATTTTCATGCGTAATAAATAGGGTCAAAGGTAAAACTAAGTCAAGAAACACTGTTTAGCATTGATGAAAGTGTAGAATCGGTGCCACATTTGCAAACTAGGCTACCATGACGTAGTTTAGAAATTAGGGTTAGGGGTCAAAGTTAGGCGCACTTGCAAACTACACCGCTATGGTTCATTTTGAAATTTAGGTTTAGGGGTACGATCAAACTATGACATGGTGGCATAGTTTAGAGTTTGGATGGGTCCTAGCAGCGTAGTTTGAAGTTTGCAAACAACAAAACAATTGCAAACAACACCGCACTTGTTGTTTCAATTGCAAAAACTTAAGGCGGGATCTTGATTTTTTATGAAACTTAATGTTGTGGCTTTTCTTGCATAGGAGGACCTTGGGATACTTCATTCATGAGAGCAAATGTCCCCAGTTCTCAATAGATTAGTTGGTATGCACAATTTGCTCTAGGAGCACCTTGGGGCAATAGGGTTGTGGTATGTTGTGTACACAACCCCTGTCTAGACACACTTGGGCATGATGATTGCCCTAGCAAAGAGATGGCACAATGAGATGTCATCATTTCACTTGCCCATAGGAGAGGCTATAGCTACCCTAGAGGATGTCTGGTGCATCCTTCGATTTCCCATCCATGGAGAGAGAGTCATCTATGATGTGTATGCTAGGAGGGATGCCCATTTTGAGGTTATGGAGGTCAACGAGATCCTTTTTGTTGAGGGGTAGATAGATTTTGAGCGGTATAGGGGCACAATGCCCACTTTTAGATTGACTGTTGTTGCCAATATCTCAGGTCTTTTGGTAGAAGATCAACGTGGGTGATATTTCAACCCATGATGGGGTCTTTCTTGGTAGCGGATGCTCAGATGGCAAGAGTGCTTTGCATGGGGACCAATGTCGTTGGCTTCCCTTTACCATGATTTACATGAGTTTCTATATCTGGACAACAGGGTCATTGGGACCGGAGTTACTCTTTTACATGTCTAGGCCTAGGAGCACATTATAGTGCTTCATCCATAGGTTACACCAATTTCCCTAGAGCCAGATGATCCCATTATTTGGCGATACTGAGGGGCACTCACCACATTCACTCACATAGGGGAAGGTGGCATTGCTCATTGGAGGAGGGTCATAGATGATATGACCATGTTTACATGGAGGCCCTGGCTCAGCATGCCTACATGGTTTGATGACATACAATGGCTCTTCTTTGCATGGTAGGACAAACTTATGTATGGGAGGAAGCATACCATGATAGAGAGGTATCTCCTTGATAGAGTTGCCAGGAAGTTTGGGGATAGGCAAGACCACTCTGATGACTAGTACATGGCGATCATTGCACATACTTGTTGGAAACTATGCCTCAAGTTGCTGGCTTGAACCTTGTTAAGAACTTGATGAACTTAGCTTTTGTTCATGCCTTTTCCTCTATATTGAGGAGTACTTGCTTCTCTCTAGCAGTAGCACAATGAATCTTGGCTTCATCGGCATAATGATCACATATAGGTGAGTTACAATATGTTATCTCACCGATATGATGATATGCGATAAACACTAGATCAAAGTGACTTGGGGTTATTGGTGGAAATTTTCATTGGGCTACATTGATGGACCGTTGGCAGAAAAAAGCGACTTGGATTCCAACGTCGGTGAGGACCACAACAGAGAATATCAGTTAAGGTGATTCTAATTTATGGTTGTGATGTGTTTAATCCAATGGTGCTCATTCTATTCCATGCTCTTTTTTTGTGAGGACCGACAGACTCTTGTGAAGCAAGTGGAATTGACCAAGCATTTGACATTTATTAGTTTAATCACAGTGTTCTCTAGTCCCATGCCTTGTGGTGGGTCCCGAGCGACTCATGAGGGGTGTGTAGGCTTTTAACACATGTCGTTGTCTTAAGTCTTTTCGAGAGACTTATTGGAAATATTGTAGATTCCCTTTTGATTCTCTAAAAATTCACAAGCAATATACGTGTGTCTTGGTGGACCATGGCCACAACAAGAAGAATAGGAAGGGGGAAACACATAAACCTATTGACTATTGATGTGTAGGCCATTCATTGTAGGTTGCTAACTTGGACAAAGGCCATTTGGATTCTTGAGAAGTTTTGACAGTTAGTCTGTAGGGGAAGTTGAATCGAACCGGTTGTGCAGAGAATGAATCAATCATGGAATTTGTTGTGCATAGTAACACACCATAATCATAATGGGTTGAAGGTTTGATAGTTGAATGGATTGATGTGTGATAAGTTTGTGAATATCATTGTATGCTAAGTCAAGAAGCATTGTAATATAGTTATTCGGTGTAAGGTTGATTAGGAAATTTTTTTGTTGTAGTAATTATCACCTGTGAAGGAGAGACTGGAACTTGTATGTAAATTATTTTTCTGTAATACAAGAATTCTTCTTTGGTGCGGTGGGTTTTTCTCCTGTAAGGGTTTTCCTACGTAAATCTGGTGTTAATTGTGTTTGAATGTGTTTGTCAATACTGTTATTGCTTTAGTATGCATCTTAGTAAACTGTAATTATGAAGTTTAAAAGGCATATCTCTTTCTCCTCTTAGTTTTGACATTAGGAAGTTTGTTCCATAATCAAATTTTTCCTAACAAGTGGTATTAGAGCTTCACCAGTTGTGTTATCCTTGTGGGTAAGTTGGATTTTTTGTGTCAATTTCTATTAAGTGGGAGTCTTGTAGAGGTCTTGAATTTGTCTAATTATAGATTGAGATGGAAACAACAAGTATGTCTGGAAGAATTGATATTAAGAAATTAAATGGCAGCAATTTTGAGTTGTGGAAACTCAAAATGGAAGATCTATTGGTTGACTATGATATTTGGGTTGTTGTGTCTGGAACGAAACCTACAGGCATGAAGCAAGAATATTGGGATCTCATAGATCAAAAAGAAAAAGGGTTGATAAGACTCTGTTCGGAAGATTTAGTTCTTCTTAATATTCATGAAGAGAAGACTGCATATTCTTTATGGAAAAGAGTGGGAGATATTTATCAGGGCAAGTCCTTGGTGAATACATTGTTTTTGATGAATAAGTTGTACTCTTTGAAAATTGAGGGAGGGAAATTTGTTGATGATCATTTGAATAAATTTAACATGTTGATTTCTTAGTTAACATTTGTAGGTGTGAAGATTGATGAAGAAGATCATTGTATGCTCTTGTTGTGTTCTTTTCTAGATTCGTGGGATCACTTGGTGATGGTGATTGGGAGAACGAAAACCACTTTCAAGATGGAAGATGTGGTTTCTTCTTTGTTATTAGAATATATGAGAAGGAAGTATTCTGAGATGGCAAAGGAGGCTTTGGCTATTCGAGGTAGATCAAAAGAAAAAGGCAAGAAGAAGGACAAGAAGTCCAAATCAAAATCAGAAGGGAGATCAAAGTCTCCTGGAAAGAAGTCCAAGGTGAAGTGTTAGAATTCCGGGAAGCCTGGTCATGTCTGAAGGGATTGAAAAGAGGAGAAAAAGAAGAAGAAGAATTCTTCCGACAATGATTCTTCTCAGAGTGATGCAGATGCCTTTATTGCAGCCTTGGAAACTCAGGCATTAGATGATGTCTAGCTGATTGATTCAAGAGCATCATTCCACATGACATCTCATAGAGACTAATTTACTAAGTATGAAGAATATGATGGTGGAAAGGTGTATCTGGCAAGTGATTCATCTTTAGAAATAGTTGGTCGTGGAAGAGTCAGAATCCAGTTTCTTGATGGTATAATTAAGGGAATTGATGGCATAATCCATATACCAGGTCTAGCTCAAAATTTACTTTCTATAAGCAAGTTGAACAATGTTGGAGTGCAAGTCTCGTTCTCAAGAAATGGCTGTAAAATGACTAGAGGCTCGATGGTTCTGGCTAGGGGTGCCCGAATTGGTACTTTGTACAAGCTAGATGCACTGGTTGTTCAATGCAATAGTGTCTTTGCAAGGTCACAAAAGGTTGTTCATGAAGAGAAGAATGAAAATGTTCCTATTGGAGAAAATTCCTTGGAAGTTAAACTTCCAACAGAAAAGACTATGCTCTGGCATTAGAGGCTCAGTCACATTGGTGAGAAAGGTTTAAAAGTATTGAAAAATAAAATCCCGGTTGAGGGGCTTGATGATTGTAATCTTGAATTTGAATTCTATGATCATTGTATATATGGTAAACATCACTGTGTTTCATTCTACTCTAGTCCTCATAAATCTTCTAGTGTTCTGGATTATATTCATTCTGATGTGTGTGGTCCAGTGGATGTTCCTTCGTTATCAAAGTATAAGTATTATGTTTCTTTCATTGATGATTATTCGATAAGGGCATTTGTGTATTTCTTAAAAAGTAAATCAGAAGTGTTCAGTCATTTTAATGAGTTTAAAAACCTTGTGGAAAATCAGACTGGAAGGAAAATAAAATATTTAAGGACTAACAATGGTAGTGAGTTTTTTTCTAATGAGTTTGAAAGATATTGCAAAGACCATGGGATTAAGAGGCATAAAACAACACCTTATACTTCGCAGAAAATGGAGTTGCTGAAAGGTTGAATAGGACATTGATGGAGAAGGAAAGAAGTATGTTGAGAAATGCTGGTCTGGAGCAGAAATTTTGGGCTGAGGCTATGGCTACAACATGTTACTTGATAAATCGGTCTCCTTCATCAGCACTAGTTGATAAAATTCCAATGGAAGCTTGGTCTGGTAAGAAGCCCTCTCTCTAAAATATTTGTGTCTTTGACTACGAAGAATATGTTTATGTGCCAGATGTAAAAAGATCTAAATAGGATAACAAAGCTGAAAAATGTATCTTCATTGGGTATGGCCTTGGTATGAAAGGATACAAACTTTGGAATCCTGTGACTAAGAAGGTATTGTATAACAAAAGTGTAATCTTCTAGGAACTAAAACCTTCTTCAATGGATATGTAGTCAGGGATGAAAGAAGATAAAAAGGATAATGATGTTGTTGAGATACCTCTAAATTATGAAAAAGAGGAGAAACACATTGAAAGTGTACTTGAAACCGAGGAGAATTCGAGAAACTTTGAGAGTTCTGAAGAAGAAGAAGAACCACAACCTCAGCCTCAGCCTGTGAGGAGGTCTACACATGAGAATAAACAACCAGATAGGTATGGATTCTCTATGATTGATTCTAGTTGTGCCTATGCTTTTATTACTAACACAGGGGTGATCTCACAATACTGGTTTACAATTTTTGGGCAAATTGGACACTGAACTGATTTTTTTTAACTAAATATTCACTTTCAAGCTCCTATAGCTGCTAAACCATGAGGAATTTGAAGATGATGCAAACTAGTGATTTTTTACGTTTTTTCTATAAATTTTAAATATATATTTTTCAAAAAAATTGGAATCAAATTGTACTTGTTTTTCCATCTCTTTCAAAAACTAGCTTTTTTAAATAAACAACATTTTTAAGGAGTGACACTCACTGTACACAACAATTTTTTTTTTTTATGAAGGATATAATTCTCTATTTTTTGAATTTAGATTTTTAACTAAAATATCTAGTAATTTCATTTGGTTTCATAGTGTTGTATTAAATATTTTTTCCTTAATCAAGTTTCGAAGTCAAACAAATTACAATTGAAACATAGGTGGATTGTATACAACATAACTTTTTCCATATATATCAAAATTCATTTTTATTTTTTTAGTGGATCAAAGACATCAATACCCAGCCTAAACATATTTTTTAAAATTTTATTTTGATAATATGCTATTTTTCCACATGTGCAGAACAAAGAGCTTGATTTTCGGTGAAAACATTATGTTTAATAAAACTAAAAAAACACATACATAATAAAACCAAAACATATTAAAATTATATTTGTTGGATAGCTTGTTCCGAGGACTACCATGATCATTTGAAATAAATTTTAAATGAATTCATTTGATCCCCCAAAAGGTAAATCAAAATTGATTTTTTATCAACATTTTGATAGTTGTAAAGGAGACTTCGTTGTAGGTATGGTTTAAAACTAGCAGGGTTCTATCCAAGAGGGTTTGATCAAACCCTCTTCAATCAAAATCGTAAAAAATGGAAATTTTTAAGGCTTAAATCATTATATTTTCTAAAAATATGTGATTTCAACTAAAATCGGAATCTCTCAGAAATTGTAAACTAGCTTTGTGGGATCACCCATAGATGAGCCTAGGACCATAAAAGAGGGAACTCAAATGTATGATTCAGATTCTTGGTTGGAAGCCATGAATGAAGGAATGCCATCATTAAGGAAAAATGATACTTGGGATTTGGTCCCATTGCCTGAAGGTAGAAAGCCTATGGGTTGCAAATGGGTGTTTAAAAAGAAAATTGGTCTGGATGGCTGTGTTGATAAGTATAAAGCAAGATTGGTTGCAAAGGGTTATTCCCAAGTAGAGGGAGTTGATTATGGGGAAATTTTTTCTTCTATAGCAACACTGACATCTATGAGATTTATTTTGTCACTTGTGGTAGCATATGATTTGGAGATTGAAAAAATGGATGTGAAGACAACATTTCTTCATGGTGATCTTGAAGAAGAAATCTATATGTCCCAACCTGAGCACTTTGTGAAAAAAGGTAAAGAAAATCTGGTTTGCAAGTTGAAAAAATATTTGTATGGTTTGAAACAATTGCCTAGGATGTGGTACCATAAATTTAACACATTTATTTTGTCATTGGGATTTATAAGATCAAAATCAGATCATTGTGTGTACTATAAGACTGAAAATGATCAAGTACTTATTATTGGCCTTTATGTTGATGATATTTTGTTCATAGGGAATAGTAAGTTAGTGATTTCTGATCTAAAGTCTTAGTTGTATGCAAAGTTTGAAATGAAAGATCTTGGTGCAGCTAGGTATATTCTAGGGATGGAAATAATCAGGGATAGAAGAAGCAAAATTTTTTGGCTTAGATAGAGTAAGTATATTAATACTTTTTTGAAGAGATTCTGTATGAATGATTACAAGCAGCTAGTTGTTCCAGTTTTTCAAGGGACAAAACTATTGTTGAAGATTGTCCAACTATCCTATTGAGATGGAGGACATGACCAAAGTGCCTTATTCTAGTGTAGTTGGTAGTTTAATGTATGCAATGGGTTGTACCAGGCCAGACATTTCCCAAGTAGTGGGAGTTCTTATCAGATATATGGCGAATCTAGGAAGGACACATTGGGATGTTGTGAAAAGAGTGTTTATATATCTAAGGGGCACTTCAGGATATGCTCTGTGTTGCCATGACAATTTGGTTAGATCATAGAGGACTTTCAGCATTCATGGATATGTGGATTTTGATTGGGTAGGGGACATTGATAGCAGAAGGTTCACCAATGGATATATTTTCATGTTGAATGGTGGCGCAATTAGTTGGATGAGCAAGTGACAAGTTGTAGTTGCTTTGTCCACTATGGAGCCTGAGTACATGGCAGAAAATCATGCCCATAAGGAAGCCATTTGACTTAGAATATTGTGTTCTTATATTGGTTTTGATGCAGGACAAATTATTATTTGTTGTGATAGTCAGAGTGCCATTTTTCTGGCAAAAAATCCAACTTTCCATGCCAAGACAAAACATATCAATGTGCAGTATCACTTTGTTCTAGATATGGTGGAGGATGGAAAGGTCTATTTAGAAAAGGTGGATACTCTGAAGAATATTGTTGATGCATTGACAAAGCCAATGAGCACAAACAAGTTCACATGGTGTGCAAGTTCAATGGGCCTTGGGGCCTATGATCTTCAGTAAGTTTGAAGTTTGGAGGAAGCTAGTAAGTCTTTGTCAAGTGGGAGCTTGTTGGAAACTATGCATCAACTTGCTGGCTTGAACCTCTGTTAAGAACTTGACAAAATTAGCTTTTGTTCATGCATTTTCCTCTATACTGCGGGGTACTTCCTTCTCTTTGGTGGTAGTTCAATGAATCTTGGCTTCATCAGCAGAATGATCACATATTGGTGAGTGACAATTTGTTGTCTCACTGATATGCCAATATGTGATAAATAGTGGATAGGTGTGACTTGGGGTTATCAGTCGAACTTTTCACCGGGCTACGCTGATGGACCATTGGTAGATGAAAGTGACTTGGATTCAAACAGCAGTGGGCACCACAACAGAGTGTATCGGTTAAGGTGATTCTGATCTATGGTTGCGATGTGTTTAATCCAATAGTGCTCATTCTATTTTGCACTCTTTTATGGTGAGGACCGGTAGAATCTTGTGAAGCAAGAGGAATTGACTAAGCGTTTGACACTTATCAGCTTAATCATGGTGTTCACTAGTCTCGTGCCTCTTGTGGTGGGTCCTGAGTGACTCATGAAGGGTGTGTAGGCTTCAAACATGTGTGGTCATGTTAAGTCTTTTTGGGAGACTTATTAGGAATATTGTAGATTCCCTTTTGATTCTCTGAAACTTCACAAGCATTGTATGCGTGTCTTGGTGGACCCTGGCCATGAAAAGCAGAATCTGAAGGGGGAAACACATAGAATTGTTGACTTCTAATGTGTATTCCACTCTATGGAGGTTGCTGACTTGGACATAGGCCATTTGGATTCCTAAGAAGTTTCAATGGTTAGTCTACAAGGGAATTTGAATGGAACCGG
This sequence comes from Sequoiadendron giganteum, assembly GCA_007115665.2. Lineage (NCBI taxonomy): Eukaryota > Viridiplantae > Streptophyta > Pinopsida > Cupressales > Cupressaceae > Sequoiadendron > Sequoiadendron giganteum. Next base: position 801,158,858 of record CM021101.1, read on the forward strand.
TTGTGCAGAGAATGAATCAATCATGGCATTTGTTGTGCATAGTAGCACACCCGAATCGTAACGGGTTGAAGGTTTGATAGTTGAATGGAGTGATGAGTGATCAGTTTTTGAATATCATTGTATGCTAAGTCAAGAAGCATTGTAATAGTGTTATTCGGTGTAAGGTTGATTAGGGAAATTTTCTATTGTAGTAATTGTGACCTGTGAAGGAGAGACTGTAACTTGTATGTGAATTATTTTTTTTTAATACAAGAGTTCTTCTTTGGTGTGGTGGGTTTTTCTCCCATAAGGGTTTTCCCACGTAAATCTGGTGTCAATTGTGTTTGAATGTGTTTCTCAATTCTATTATTGCTTTAGTATGCATCTTAGTGAACTGTAATTGCAAAGTTCAAAAGGCATATCTCTTTCTCCTCTTAGTTTTGACATTAGGAAAATTTTGTTCTGCAATCAAATTTTTCCTAATAGTACTACGAGGGAGACAACATGGGGCAATCCAATCCCAACCAATGAGGTTGTGACATATTTCAAACAACTAGTTGCTAGGTCATGGCCTTATGATCAGGGATAGGGAGATGTAGGGGTCACACATGCATATACAACTTGGTTTAGACCACCACTGCGACTGACTGATCCAAGTGCAACACCCATACGACGAAGGCCCAAAGGAAGATTAGCAGGTAGACGGAGGGGGTGGGGAGGCATAGAGGATGGATATGGGGATGTGGATGGGGATGGGGGAGAGGTGGAGGTGGACCACCTGTAGGATAGAGGGATGGGGACAGACAACCCCAACAACAACCACAACAACAGCTACAACCACCACCACCACCACAACCAAATCAGAGGGATGCCTTGATACAGATGCTATAGGAACAAGTACAAGAACTAAATATTGAGAGAGATTAGGCCCAATTAGAGAGGGACCAAGAGATAGGCCAGAGATGATAGTTGGAGAGTATGGCCTTTGCTTTTGAAGATAGGATAGTCTCGACGAGGATGTACTATGAGGCTATCTGAGAGGCAAAATATTACACATTGCATTATAGGTAGGCTGTACCAGTAGGGGCCCAAGTACCAGAGTACTCACAACATACATGCATGTGATAAGAAGAGGAGCATGCTGAGAGACAGGTGGGAGAGTATAGCAGCCAACATGGCTAGCCTCACATTTTTTATCAAAGACAACATTCTTTTTGATCTATGGGCTCCATTTTTTATACCCTTGATTGTAGTGTATACCTGATTCATACACAAATTTTGATCTTGATCTTTGTACCATGATAGTTATATTTTTTATGATATATATATATGATATGGTTCAATTTATTTATGATATGCATCCTATTTTACCTATGATGGATGGATAGTTGTATTTACTTTCCTATATGTAGTGCTATGAAGATGTTATGAATCTATCTCATGTGATGCATGTGTTTAATTTATGCGATGTAATGTGATGTATGTTTCTATATGATGCTATGATGTGATTTAGTGATTATGTGGATATTTTATGGATGCATATGGTTACGAATGCATTTATTTTCTGTATGATATGTGGATGCAAATGTGATGACATGATAACATAATTTTATTCTTATGAGATGCTTAATAAACCTATATGTAAATGCAATTTATTTGATGTGAGATGATTATGATCATGTATGATATGAGATGACTTATGATATGCAATGGTTTTATGACATGCTTTGTGATTTATATATGTAATGCAATAATATAAATGTAATGGCACAAATGCAGCGATATGAATATAATAATTTAAGATGATGTGATAAGTAATGCACATGATTATTAGATGATGATGATGTGATATTATTATGCTTTTTGATATGACATGCTTATTTTATAAATGCAATATTATGACATGAAATGATGTTTTATGATATGTGATGATTTGTAATGATATGATAATGTGAGATGATTATCATAATGCAAATGATTATGATATGTAACATGGTTATTATGATGTGATATGCCTATGACATGAATACTTAATGATTTATGATATATGATGATGATCCATATTATATGATATGTAATTATGCAATGGATGTTTTAATAATGCCTATGTGATAATACCTTTATAAAATGAATGAAAATTTATGATTTTTATGAATCTATATTAATGATGGAATGCAATGCATTTATATTTCCTATATGATATGATATGATATGCATTATGCTGATGATTTGTGGATGCAGGGTGGATGCATTTAGCAATGTTTTTGATTAACTATCATGGTACCATGTTAGTATGGAAAGAAGATAGAAGAAATAAGAAAAATGAAAAAAGGATCCAACACCTTCATTATTAATGATGATCAAGAATTGGGATTTTAAAAAGGGCCATTTACCTTATGTTTGATAATACACATAGGTACGATGCATCAAGGTATAAGGAGCCAGGATGGTGTTGCACCTAGTGTGATGGACTATGACTCGACAATCAGATAGGAGTACTCTTGTTCACACCCGACATCCAGAACCTCACTTAGAATGCAGTTCAGATATTCTAAACATCTCAGAGAAAAACATAGAAAAGCACACCTTCCTATGTGGTCAACAAGACATCTAAAACACCCTCCCTACAATCCAAACAAAGCATGCATGACAAAGTTATATTACAAAATATATCCAAAAAGTACAATAGATAAAAAAGATAATGATCATTTCCCCATTATTTTCTCTCTAAACCATTTTGATTAGGAATCATCGAGAGATCATTGAAATGAGAACAAAATAAGATAATTCAAAAAGACAAAGATAAAGTAAACAAACAAGCTAATGTTCTTCATACCGCTAGCCAAGACTTACCTATGGTGATTCCTGATGTTGATGTCCATTGTAGGAAGGATTCATCCTAGGAAATGATGTTATGAGATGATTTTAGGATTGATTGGATGATAAGCTATTGATACTCAAAGCTGACTAACTTTCTTACTTACTGACCTAGACTTGAGACTTTGATGATTGAACTTTCTCTTTAGAACCTGCTAGACTTGCTTCTGATCGTTTTACCAAAGGGTGAAGGTGAAAATTGATTTATTATGAGAGATTATTTCGGGTGAAGGTGAGATGGAGATTGATGGATTTTTTCAAATATTTGGATGTTTTTGACGATTTTTGAAATGTTTTGAGGCTATTTTTGGGATTTTTGAGATGTTTTACAAATGTTTTGATTTTCAAATTTTCCAATGTTTTAGGTTTTTTGAGATTTTAACCAAGAACCTAACTTAAAGACCTACCTAGGGGTCTCAGGATCTAATCAATATATTAGCCTTTCCTACATTATATACATAGAGACCACATAGTTTGATAGACACAAACCTGATTAATTGATGATATATGAACAAATGGATTGTCAATTTATTATGATAGATTCCTAAACAACTGACCGAGGGTGTCTCGGGGGATGATCAAATATCAACCTTTCCTATGTTCAAGCTCAAAGATGATGTAGTTCAACAAGATGACTCAACTTTTGATTTTTGGAATTTTTTGGATTTTTTTGAAAGGTTTTATGATGTCTTTGGATTTTGGTGAAATTTTATGAATTTTTTTTTATTTTTTGATTTTAAGGATGATCTCAAAGATATACATGGTTCGATCTAAATGTAGGTATGGGAACATGCCCCCAACATGATGTGATAGAATACTTTGATATAGGCAGGATAAACTAACCTTAGGAATGTGCCAAGTAGCACTAGGGTGGAACATGATATGAACACAGGATCAAGCTATGATGCAGACGTGAATGGGTGATGGAAGGATGTGATGGTATGTGCAGAATAAGCCATGAAGATCCTGGTGGATGGAGAGTGCTTTATTTACACAAGGTTCCTATTTTTGAGGTTTCCACCAAGGTACTTGCCCAAAGTGCCACCGAAGTGGTTTTCACTAGAGGACAATTTTTTTCTCTTTACTTTTCTTAATCCTTTTTCTATTTTTTTTGGATTTTTGTATTTTTTTGGTTTTACCCTTAAAAGATCAGGCATAATTTTTTTTTAGATGAGAGTTGTTCATGGGTTCATATAGAGGATCCCCTTAGGGCATTGACAAATGGTATTCTCTTGATTTGTAGCTCACGGTGATGATGAATGGTCCCAACTAGTTGGGCTCGAACTTGCCTTTGCCATTTGGATTTGGCAAGTTCTTCTAATTTTCCTTCAGTACTAGCTCACTGAATTAGAATGTCTTCCTCCTAATATTTTTTTTGTAGCTTCACTTGAGGTGGTTCTCATAGACTTTCAAGTTGTTTAAGGAATCCATACACCGCTTATCTAGTAGTTCTAGCTCATTCAATTGTGAGACCCAATATTCCTCATCTGTTATGAGATTTTGTAGTGAAATCTTCAAGGATGAAAGCTCGATCTTGATGGGGAGTATGGCTTTTGATCCATTGACCAGGGAGAAGGGGTGGCACCTATTAGTGTATGGATTCTTGTGCAGTAAGCTCATAAGGATGGATTCGGCTGTAAATGCAAGTCATGACTAACATCATTGACAGTTTTCTTGAGGATTTTCAATATGGTCTTATTGGTAGCTTTTGCTTGGCCATTTCCTTGGGGATAATATGGGGTAGAAAAGAGATGTTGGATATTGATTTTTTGGCATAGGTCACGAACATCCTAATTTTTAAAAGGTGTCCCATTATATGAGATAATGGCTTGAGGGACACTGTATTGAAAAATAGGGTAGTTTAGGATGAACCTAGATATCTACTTTCTTGTAATGTAGGTCATGGGAATGGCTTCCACCCCCTTCATGAAATATTCCATGGAGGTGATGATAAAATTATGGCCATTGGATGAAGTGGGAGTGATTTTACCAATGAGATCAAGCCCCCACTATGAAAAGGGCCAAGGTGTGATAATTGGGTTGAGCTCGTGAGTTGGTGCATGGATGAAGGTCCCCATGTTGCTAACACTGTAAACACCTTTTGAAATAATCATGTGCTTCTCTTTCCATGGTAGTTCCATAGTACCCTGTCCTCAGCAGTTTCTTGGCCAAAGTCATACCGCTTGAATGTGAACCACAAATGTCATTATGTACCTTAGTTAAGGTAGTCAAGGCTTCCTTAGTGTTTAGGAAACATAAAAGGGTCCCTTCGATTCTTCTATGGTACAAGGTATCTCCTAGGATGACAAAATGAGATTATTTTTTGAGAAATGATCTTTTGAGGTTCAGGGTTATGTCAGTAGGGAGAACTCCTATTCTCAGGTATGTGTAAATATCATGATACCAAGGATCACCATGACGAATGATTTCACACACCAATTCAAACTCTGGTACCTCAAATGCTGCTACAAGAAGCTTCTCTACAAGGAATTATTATTTTGGGACATTGTGTGGGATCTCCAAGAGCAATCTGATCATATCCATTGCATCTATTGCTTTATTATTTTCTTTGGGTAGTTGTTCAAATGTGATATCAATGAAGGACTCCTTAAGGCTTTCCACAAACTTCTTGTATGGAGTCAGCTTATTGTCCTTTGTATGATATTTATTATTTACCTAGTTGATTATGAGTTGTGATTCTTTGTAGACCTGAAGTACCATGATCTACCATTGCACTACAATCCTCAGCCCTGTGACAAAAGCCTCGTATTGTTTGACATTGTTTGTGCATGGGAATGATATCTTGTATGATTTAGGTATGCAGTCCACTTGCAGAGTAATGAAGAAGATTCTTTCTCCTAACCTGTGTTGTGTGTAGGATTGATCAAAATACATTTTCCAGTGATCTGCTACACTGAGGTTGAAGATTGATTCATTGGGAAACTCAGAAACAAGTGGATTCCTAGCATATATAGGTGCTTCTTCCAATTGATCTGCAATTTCTTGTACTTTGATAGCCTTGTGTTCTACATACCCAATGTCATGCTCCATTAGGATCATAACCCACTTAGCCATTCATCTTGTGAGAGTTTCTTTGGAAAGTCGGTACTTGATCAGGTCTATTTTTGCAATGAGCTTCTGATGTGCTAGCATGTGATGTTTAAATTTATGTGCTACAAACATGACTACTAGGTAGACCTTCTCAATGGGTGTGTAGTTCAGCTCATGTCCCACCATGGTCATGTTTATGTAGTAGATAGCTCTCTCCTTCCCATTTTCATTGTGTTGTGCCAAGAGAGTGCCAAGGGCTGCTATTATTGCTGATATGTATAAGATCAAGGGTTTGGCGAGAATTGGTGGTATAAGGACTAGTGGTGTGAGTAAGTACTTCTTGATCTTGTTGAATGTCTGGTCACATTTCTCATCCCATTTATATGCTACCCCCTTATGGAGTAGATGATAATATGGGATTTCTTTATCTGTTAGTTGTACTATGAATCAGCGGATGGACTGGAGTCTTCCTTGTAGGCCTCTTAGCAGCTTCAAAGTCCTAGGTGCCTCCATTTCAAGTATTTCCTTGAATTTGGTGGGATATACCTCGATTCCTCTCATGGATAAAATGTACCCTAGGAGCTTACGTGATTTTACTCCAAAGACACACTTATTTGGATTAAGTTAGACCTTGTACTTTTTTAGTCTATCAAAAATGGAGCTTAGGGCTGATATGTGATCCCGTCGCTTCTTTGATTTAGCCAATGTGTCATCCACATAATCTTCCACTATTTTATGGATCATATCATGAAATATTAATGTCATGGCCCTTTGGTAGGTTCCTCTTGTATTTTTCAACTCGAATGGAATCATATTCTAGTAGTAGGTTCCCCATGGACAAGTTAAATCTCTCTTGTGTTGGTCTTCCTTGGATATCATGATTTGATTGTATCCTGAGAATCCATCCATTAATGATAGAATCCCATGTCCAACCATCACATCCAAAATCATGTTAATGTTTGGAAGTGGAAATTCATCCTTTGGACATGATTTGTTCAAATCTCTCAAGTTTGTGCAGATGCGGATGCCCTGACTTGGATTTGAAATGGTACAAGGTTTGAGACCCACTCTGGATAATCAATCAATCGTATGAACCCTGGATCTAGGAGCTTCTGTAATTCCATTTTGATCAACAATGCTATATGGGGATGTATTTTTCTCAACTTTTCTATCCCATGATTCACTTTAGGATATACATCTAGGTGATGAACCACAACCTCTAGATCAATCCCAAGAATGTCGGTATAGGTCCATGCAAATTTTATCTTTCTTTCCTTTAGGAACATAGCTAGGAGTTCTCGTTCTTCTATGAGAAGTGACTTGACATAGAATGTTATGTGTGGTAGTTTCTCTATTCACAGATTGACTGGATTGCACTATTCTACCAGGATTTTTGACTTCTCTTGATGAATGGCACTGAGAGGAAGATTGAATCCCTTCATCTTCTAGTGCCTTAGAGAGGTTTTCACCATTGGATGCATCCTTTATTTTTACTTCTTTTGGGTCAAAGAATTCCATAATATGGTTTTCACTCAAAGACCTTGAGATTATTCTCATTATTTTTCTTTTGTGATTGAATGATTCAATAGTTTCCCCATAATAGGTTTGTGTATCTAGTATGATGTCGAACCCAAAGTTATGATTTCTATATGGAACTGTATCCCACAATCCCATGAATTCTAAGAGTGTCTCATCATTTTTGAATGTGTCCAAAATTGGCGGTCCTTGTTGGTTGTAATCGATGAGTTGAAGATAGACTAGGTTTATTTCATGGGATTGATGGTCTGACTCAAAAGATAGGGTATTGATCATGAATAGGGAGGAATCTTTGAAAATCATAGGCAAGTCAGTTAGGGGATCCTCGTCACTACTACACACATTAGTTACATCAAAGGTAAAGTTATCTAAGGGTAGTCCTGTGGATATTGGTAGCTGAAGGGTAGCTGCCAGTCGTTGAGGGGGAGCTTTGACCTTCTTAACCGAGGCACCTCTACCAAGTATGGTTACCTTCAGAGGGGTACATCCGAGACCAATATTTCTCATATGCATCTCAAGAATGAGAGGTACTAAAAGACCATTTTCATTCTATCCAAGCTTCTTATTTCTATTGTAGCCCATACCAAGCATCATTTCTAATCCTTTGCTACTTTAATCCATGGGAAGATTAGGCATGTGACTTTCATCTTGGTATAGTAAGCTTGATATGTCTCTTTCATGTACTATTTCCTGAATTAGATCCCCCCAACATCTGAATCTAGAAGGATCTTCCCTGAAAGTGTGGGATGGTGTTTTAAATAGTTTGGGTTGTCCATGTGACCTAGGAGATTAAGGTAACTCTCCTAGCATGAAGGAACTTTTCTTCATTTTTTAATCCCCACACCCGTTGTCTTTGATAATGACCTTGATTTCAGATATGTCAGGAATGGTGGGTTTCTTTGTCCTAGAAGTGGAGGCAATGTTAGCTGGGTATATATTTGGAGTTAAAGGGCCTTCATCATTCTTTGGGACTTGGGGGATTTTATAGTACTTTCCTTCTAGGTTCTTACAATAAGAAAAGGATTCAAGATCACCATAGATCATGACCTCTTGATTTTGATATGAGAATTTGATGAACCCATGGAAGGTTGATGCTACTACTTGCATCTCATGGATCCATGGCCACCCGAGGAGAATGATATAAGGTAAATTAAGGTCAAAGGCTTGGCAGGTGGTTTCCATAATGGCTAGCCCTACTTGAATAGGGAGTTGGATAGTTCCTTGAGACACTCTTTCTTGATCGTCATAAACCCTAATTGTGATGCCCTTGCCTTTTCAATTGAATCCTTAGAGAATCCCAGATTCTTTATGAGCTTGAGAGAAAAAATGTTTAGACCTGCACCCCCATCCACCAAGACCTCAAGGTGGAGTGCACGATTGTGAGATGGATGGGTGGGGAAGTACTGATAAGAGAATGTGAGGAGATTTGGGGTGGTAATTTTTCCAACCATAGCTTGGAATTGTTTTGTATCAAGATTGGCAGAGATGGTAGATGAAGCCAATGCTTCCTCAAGGATTTCACTATGGGCGGATAAAATATTCAACAACTCCATGATGGAGATCTAAGCAAGAGTTATTTTTAACTGGTCCAAGACATTGTAGCCATTTGTAATGGATTTTCTATTTGAAGCAGGTGTCTTAGGGGGTTGTGATGACCCAACAATGGTGATTTTTCCATCGTGTGGTGACTCCACAATCAGATTTGGCTCCCTTGATGCTAACAACCATGACCCATTCATCTAGGGATGTGACAACTTGATCATACACATGGTTCACATTGGCATAGTTTTGTTTCCCTTTGTTATTCCCTAGGTTATGGTTTGACATTGGATTTGTGTAGATCTTAAGATATTGATTTCCAATTGGTTTTTTCATGTTTATGATCTTGTCGTCGATGAGGTCTTAGATTATATTTTTTAGCTTCATGTAATTGGTTATTGTGTGCCCCTTGATTTTATGATAATCACAAAGGTAGTTTTCACTATACCCTAGTGGTTTCACTTGGGGCTCTTGATGATTCTGATAAGTGGGGATTTTGATGAGATTCTCATTTACCAGTTTCTTCATGATGGATTTGATTGATTCCCCAAGGGTTGTGAACTTTCTCTTGGGGGGATATTTGTTTCATAGAGGTGGTCCCCATTTATTATTTAAATTATTGATTTGATTACTGGGTGGTTTTTGTGCTACCACATTGGTTTGCATGTTGTTGCGATTGTTGTTTTGTGGTTACTAATATGTTTGGGTGTTTTGTTTTGGAGCACCTATTATGACCTTGGCATCAACCACACCATCATTAGTGACATTCTTGGTTTTTTCCCATGAGTGAGGTTTTTTGTTATTTCTAGTGGAAGGGTGGTTGTCTTGATGTTCTGGATATGTGGATGTACCCCCTTTTGCAATAAGGGCTCATTCGATATTGAGCACCTTGGGGATGAATTGATTGTAAGTAGTGATGCATTGCATTTTTAGATGGAATGCCAAGTTTTTCTCAAGATTTGAAATGATGGTGGAAATTTGTTTCTCTTCTGGCATGGCCCACTTGCTCCTATTGGCCTTGGATCACCATCATTTTAGGAAGGAATTACATGATACCCCTTTACCTTTTTTGAGCACAGATAGTTCCTCTAGACTAACATCCATGCCAAAGTTGAATGCATAATTCTTTATGAATGTGTCTACAATCTCTTAGAACATTTTGATGCTAGTAGGAAAGTGATAAAACCACTCCATGGTAGGGCTAGCCAAGCTCCAAGGAAATAGCCACATCAGATATGTATCGTTATATGCGACTTCCATGCAATGTACCTAGAATTCCCTAATGTGATCCTCAAGGTTTCCTAGCCCATGATATTTGTAAAATTTAGGTATTTTGAATCCTTTTGGGAATGGTACCATTGCTAAGCTCCTGTCAAAAGGATAAGGGCACAGATTACTTGGTGTCTTTGTTGTTTTCCTTGATTGGAGATTGAGTTCCTATTATGAAAGAAATTTGATTTATGTTGTCACATCATCTTATAGATTGGGAGGTAGTGTGAATGTGTCCTAAAGAGGTTGAAGTGTTTGAGTGATGGTTGGAGTATGGTGGGAGTTTGTTGCAAGCTCTAATACATGAGTAAGTCTTGCTAATATGATTTCATTTGATGTTGTGCCAACAATGCTTGTTGTTGGTCTTGATTTTGTTGTGCCACCAAAGCTTGTTGTTGGTCTTGTTGTTGTTGGGCCTATTGTTGAGCTACTTGCTATTGCACTTGATACTTTTGTAGGGCTTGTTGACATGCTTGTTGCTGACCTAATTTCAATTGTGTATGGTATTGAGCTTGTGCTTACACTTGTTGAGCTTGATATTGGGCTTGATCTTGTATGTGTGCTTGTTGGGCTACTTGTGCAACTTGGGCAGCCTATGTGGATTGAGTGGCTTGAGCTTCTTGTGCAGCTTGTGTGGCTTGTTGTTGTTGTAGTAAAGCTTGAGCTTGGGTAGCCTATTGTGCTTGTTGTTCTGCTAGTTGTGCAACTTGTTGATTTTGAATTTGATGAAGTGCCTTTTGATAGGTAAATTTTTGAGCTACTTGCAATACAATACTAAAGGAGTTCATCATGTTAGGTTTTGGTGGTGGCGGTGGATTAGGAATAGGTTCATTTTCGTGATGGGAGATATCATTGTATTGATATTTGGGGTTTGGTTGGTGGATGGTGTGAATGATATGCTTGGTCCTTGGGAGACCATGTTTTGGGATATTTGGGGGGTGTTAGATTATGTGTTGATTGTTGTGGTTGCTTGGATGGTTGCCACTTGTTGTTGCAATATTGATGGAGAGATGAGAGGATTTGGTATGATGTTTTGATTTATGATCAGAGGGTTTCTAAAATTTTGTTGATTGATGGAGGGTAAAGGGGGAATTCCTAACCCAAGGGGTTGTGTGGGTGTTAATGGTAATGGTGGGAAAATGGGTGGTGTATTTCCCTAGAGAAATGATGATGATGATGAGGGATCAAAGATTCCCCCTGATCCCAATAATTTACCTTCTCCTTGTGAGGTGAGGGGGAGAGAGGTCTACATATTGAGAGGATATAATCGTGTTGCATGGAAAGAGGTTGAATGAGTAGGATCATGAAATGAAAGCATAATGTATGGGTGCAATGGATTCACAAGGATAGATTGAACCAATATGGTGTTTGCATCCAACTCCTAATTGTTCACAAGGGGGTGTGTTTTAAGTGCATGAAGCAATAAGATTCCCTTGTTGATAATTGGTTGAGTTGGAGCAATGGATGATGTGATTTGTGGGATTCTTTGGGTGATACTTTAGAATGGAGGTGTGGGTGGGATTGGGGGCATGATCGCAAGAGGTTTCTCCACAAGGCTTCTTACATCATAATCGAAAGGGATTTTAGCTCCTTTTTTTTTGAATTCAAGCATATATTGGGAGGGATTTAGCCTCATCATGGAATTGAAAATTCTATGAGTTTAAGGATTTTGCACCATTTCAAGGATTTCATCTTATGTCATCCCCAAGATATTGTTGGTGATGTCCACCACTTGACCTTCCTCTTGAGGATTTTGTGATGACAGAGGAATATTGGTTAGAGGATTTCTTCATCCAATGGGATTCATTTAAGGAGAGATTTGCATTAAATCACTCAAATTTCATGTTTCTTTGTTGGTTTCCATGTTCTTCTTGTGTTGAGATCTAGTTTGCACCATAAAATAGGGATCAATTTTAAAGAATGTGTGAGATGAACCTCTAATTATTTAGATTGATCTAAGTTTAGATACAATAGAGAAAAACTAGGATTATTAATGATCAAAGTGTGATGATGAGAAAAAAGAAATATGGATGATGTGAATGATTGAACTCTTGAGAAATCTTGTAAAGTACAAAAATATTAAATTCTAAAAATAAAAAATTACTTTAAATAAGATCCATTATATTCAAAATAAAGTCATCATTCCATTCATTTAGACATCAAGAACTAGTCGAATTACAAAACAACAACATAAAAGTTGATAAGATAATTTCATAACAATTTAGCCTAAATCATACAAGTGTCAAATTACACAATTCCAGTTATAAATACAATGAATGATAATATATCCAGTTTACAATTTGAGACATAGGCATTCAGTCGCCATAAGCTCGTCATTACATATATCATGAATAATAAAGCATAAAAGAAGATACAATATGTCGATCTTCCATCCAAAAGAAAATCTTCAATAAGAAGACGAGAACAAGGATCACGCACTTTTTCTGCCCAACCTCGAAGCTTACGCTTCCCCAAAAATTCTTAGTCAATCAAGAAATACTCGACCTTGCACGAATTGCTTAGCAAAAAGCAGTCTATGAGCAAGATGGAATCTGGTGCATGCCTAGTACTACTAGTATACCACAAGCATTTTCATTTTTCTAATTCATTTAAAAAATAAGCAAGTTCGGTACTAGGATATGGCAGAGAGTTCAATAATCCATTTATTTCAATGGTACAAAAATTACTTGGCCAAGTAAAATGTCATGCATGACAAATTAAATCAGTTTTGGAAAAAGCAAAACTACACTCTCTATTTACCCATATTCGGCACCCATCCTGGAAGGTAACTTTCCCAAAAACATATCATGCAGAATTATCTATCATTCATGCATGGTCTAAATAGTCAAATACAGTCTTTTGGAATCTTCTAAAAACATCAAATTAGAAACTTTGTTCTAACACAAAACATTATAAAAATGAGCTTCTTTCCATTGTTCAAATTTGTACAAGTCATAAAGTCAATATTTTAAATATAGTAATTTAATAATCCATAATGTTTTTAAATGAAGGTGTAACTCCAGATTGTTAAATAAATACATATAAAAATAGAAATTAAAAGAGTACACATTCATTCGTTCATACTCCCATTAATTTAATGTTGTTTCAAAGTTGTTCTTAAGGTTTTCAAATAAATCAAGTCTCAAGTTTAAACAATTTATTTCTAGTTTATCCTATTTTCAGCATTTAAATAATAATCATGTATCAAGTTAAAAATAACTAAATTAATAGTTTCAGTTTCGATAGTTCAAAGAAAAGTGAAATTTTCAAGTTTTCAATAATCGTCGTTTCAAGAATAGTGTTAAAATTCGAAGTTAAAATTTTGTCATTAATTTTTTTTTTCAGTTTTCAAGCGTTAATTTTCTGTTAGCAAAATATATCTATTTTCTGTTCATAATCGTTTAATTTTCTAAAATGATAAATATCGTTTCTAGATTTAATAAATTCTCCTAAATTTCATTTTTTTGTTTATTGCATGATTTCAAATCAGTCTTTCCAAAATTCTCAGCAAAACCAACAAAGTCTCTGTTTAATATGTTTCTGATTCTAAATTTAAAACTTGTTTTCTGTTTTGAGTTTATTCCTAAATTGATCAATATTCTTATTTCAAGATTTTTAATCGAAGATTTTTCCTAAATCTCTGTTTCTAAATTTGTCTAACATTCTAGAAATATATAGAGTCTATTTGTTTGGATTTTCAATAAAATAAGAAATAATTTTGGAACAGTTCTCTAAATGTCTTTTTTCCAATTTAAACAAATAAGATCTTCTTTAAATTTTGATATCCATTTCTAGAATTGCTGAAATAGAATTTGAAAGATCTAATTTATAATTTAATTATGAATTCCTACCTGGTAATTTGTAAATTCTGGCAATGGCTATTGTTGCCTCCTCTATAAATTTTTGAAGCTTTTATTTATTCTCTGTTGCTTGTATCTTGTCTCTCAGATTTCTACTTTTCTTCCTTCTTCTTGTGATCTTCATCCTTATTCTTTCCCCTAGCACCTTTTCCTATCTCCAATCTTCTTATTTCCCTACCTCTGTTGCCTTCTCTTTGCCTTCTCTCCCTTCTACACGCCTGTCTCTACCTTATTCTCCTGCTGTAGAGAGGAGGAAAGACTTTTATGAAGGGAATTAATCCCTTAAGGCATGCAAATGGGAGTTCTTCCTGGCATATGCATTTGCAGGGGTGTGAGAGTGTAAGGAGAAGCTACTCGTGGGGTGTGGAAGGCTGTGCGCACCTTCCAAATAGGCCGCACCTTCCTCTGATTTTTCCAGCACCTATCTCAGGTTGCATAATGTGCTGCTGGCATGAGGGTTGTAGGGAGCCTCCAATTTCCGCGTCCCTCTTCCTTATTCCACCTTGGTTGCTAATAAACTCTCTTCTCTAAGTTGCTCCTGTTCAAAATTAATGAAACCAATATTTTTGCTTCCTTTACTTTCAAATTTTTTGTGTCTTCTAATTTCCAAAAATCTCTCTGTGTTTAATTTCGGATTTTTCCCCTGTATATCATTCTTTTCTCATGCATTCATCCAGAATTGAGATCCACCAAAAACTCATTTTGATCTCTAGATCAAAATTCAAACTCCAAGTCTTGATATTTTAAGATATTTTCTTTCTTCATGTTTAATTGAAGTTCAAATTTTGAATGCAAATCCAATTTTAAATTTGAATGGATGTTTTTTTTCTAATTCTTTTCAAATTAGCCAATTTAAGTTTTTAATTCAATTTCCGAATTTAAAAAATACATTCATTTCATAATTTAAAAATTAAAAGGCTTTTAATTTCGAAACACTTTATTTAATTATCTTTTAATGAAATTTCAAAATTAAATCTATTGCATCTAAATTTCTAAAATTAGAACTTATTATTTTCAAATAATAATAAAATATTCAAACAAGCAGTTCCTCAATTAATTTAATTTAATTTTTTTCAAATTTAACAAAATCATCATTTAAATCACATGCATTTTTGCAATTTTGAGAAATCACATTAAAACTAGATTTTCAATTTGCAAGCATGATAAAACACAAAGTACATTAAAATATTTGTCCATGTGAGTGTGTGAGATCCCATCTATTCATAAACGTCAATCGGCTAAACAACTCTACTTGATCGTTGTTCTCGCCTTCCATCACGCTCACCTATTCCTGCGTTCACCTGCACTTGATTTATCATCAGTAATGACAAACCCCGAAATAAACATAAATATAATTCAAATCATAATACTTTGTATTTTGATTTCAGTTTCATTTCAATTTCAATTTTAATTTCATTTCAATTTTAATTTAACCATCATTAAATAATCATTCAATTTCTATCTAAATCTTGACATAGTAATTAACGTCTACATTTAAATAAGTCAATGAAAATCTATATGTGAAATCCTTCCCCTCTTGGAAGAAACGTCATCTTGATGTCTTATTATTCATTCAATAAGCATAACATCATCATCATCATTTAAAACATACTATCTCAATCAGTAACATAGTATCTCAGTAGGTAAAGCATAGTATCTCAATCAAGCAAAATGAAATTATAACTAACAACATAGTTCTCCAACATAAATATAAGAAAATATAATAGCATCCACGCTATCAAAGTTCACAACATGTGAATCAAAAACCAGGGTATCAAGTATCTCATGCATTAAGCAAATACTACTCTAAGAAAGCAAATGAGGAAAAATGACAGTCAATCATCACAGAATCCTCCCATCTAACACTATCCTCAATCTACGGATTTCATTCAACAACACTAGTCTATAAGTGACGGAATTCATAACTTCCAGTACATCAAAGGGTCTCACAAATCTCAGAGCCAAATTTGATGGTTTCCCAAATTACGTAAGATTAACAAACATTTATTCTACATAGTAATCTTGTCTTTTCTAGACCTTACTTCAAGTATCCTTATTATCACATAGGGAAATTTCGCATGCTTCACACATACTTACTCTCCTTAAGAACTTTATTCTATAAATACATTCAATATATAACAACTATACTTAGTGATCGGAACTCATTGGTCTATGCATTTGTCCTTAGTATAACCCAAATGGAAGAGGAATGTCGATGTATTGTACACTACATTGTGGGTCCAATCCTTTCCTTTGTACTTACACTTTTAGAAAACTCATAATCCAAGTCCATTCGCCACTTACACATTCATTATCCTTACCATAAAGTACTTTACCTTAATTACTTGTCTATCTCAAGCATAACCCTACTCTTAGACACTTACCAATTAAGTCTAATTGATCACTTCTATCTATTATTTCCTTTTTAACATTTTATCAAGTTTATGATTATATTCACACCTTTTTCAATTTTAATAAAGTTTTCTTTCTTTCCTTATAATAGTCCAAAT
Organism: Sequoiadendron giganteum; assembly: GCA_007115665.2. NCBI lineage: Eukaryota > Viridiplantae > Streptophyta > Pinopsida > Cupressales > Cupressaceae > Sequoiadendron > Sequoiadendron giganteum. Next base: position 801,175,479 of record CM021101.1, read on the forward strand.
GTCATTTTTAGAAATTATAAATCATTCAAGATATAGTCCACCATTTTTACTTATTTGATTTAAAATATTATATTGCACATTTATTCAAATGACTGTCTCATGGTAAGATTTCAGTTTACACAACCCTATCATTAATTGCTAAACTGAAATAACTTTTTAGATTTACTAAGCAACTTCTTACCCACAATATAATACTTAGGATCAAAACCTTATAAGTCAAAATTTCAAAACCTACCGGTTTCTTTGACGATTCCATCTACTTGATTATCCTATTAATTCTACTAAATAAAGATAGATCAATTTGTCTTGCATTTTACCATTTTCCTTCTAGAATCTCAAGTGGTTTACATGTCCTACCAAAGATGACTTCCAATCTTCATTTCCCGACATACTAGACATTACCTTGCTACGTTCTGAACAACTTCTTACTCTATTTTCTTTCTGATGATAGTGGATCCTTATCAGACAGTTCCTTTTGTCAATCTGATGTCCTAACCCTGACATTATTATCCTCGTTCCATTCGCGTGTATTCCAAATTTTGGACACATAGGTTCTTTTACATCCAACAGTATTCTATCCTTTGACTAAATGATAACCTATTTAATCTTACAACATTATTAATCTTCATGTAAATAGTTATGGGTTTAACAAAGATAATTCTTATTTATCTCAGGACATTCATACAGTAGATTTTATTTTGTCCTTAGATCATTTCCATAGATTCAATTTATCTTTTATCTCAATCCAATTTTCTTGATTTAATCTGGTACTAATTTTGAGTATTAATCCTCTTTCTATAACATTGATCTCCAGATAATAACAATTTTTATTTCCATATCCAAACAACAAGCATAAACATTCAACTCCCTGAATTATAAAGGTGAGTCTCAATTCAATATTCCATTTTGAGAACTAATAACAATTTTGATGTTCTTCTCCATAAGATCTTCAACATTTCTTGCTAAGTGAAAATTTATCTTTTAATATAAGAGCTACTTAAAATAAAATCTTTTCAATAATATGACTTTCTTTAACTTACTATGCATCCTTCCTGTGCTTCTATCCTTATAGAGTCTCATTACTTCCAATGACATTCAATCGTATGGGAAAATCTTTAAACTCAATATTTCCTTCCAATTCTTAGGATGAAATCCTTAGTTGTTAAATAGTCCGATAGCTTATAGGTTTCTCCACTTTAAACGGCTTTAGCCAAGATCCAATACACCATTCATTCAAGCTTAATTCCCTATTATATGTGTTAAAGAGTAATTCCAATACGTAATCCAACTTAATAGGTTTAAGTCTCATCTTCAGGTATCCCTCTTTATTGAATGGAATTCTTGTCACAATTAGGTTATCTTTAACCCAAGGTTTCATTCAAAAGTATGTAGTAATTAAGTGATCTAATGATTCTCATTAGGAGATTTCGGTGAGGTTCACATAACATCACATCCTACTTTATTATACACTTTATCTCAATGGTTTTAGATAGCCAACCTTTTCTCGTCCATAGGTTTCTAGCATAGTAAACTTCCGTGTCATATCATTTCATATCCACTAACGTCATTATTCAAATTCTCTATATAAAACATATAGAAGTATTGAGACACTTTCCTCCGATCACGAGTCTCTTAGATCTTTTCTTGTCAATCCCATAAATGATCATCTTCCCTATCATAATCAAGTTATCTACCTATCCTTTTCTAATGCATTGATAATAATAATCTTTAATCTAAATTTAGATCAGATAATCATAAAGTATAAAGATCATAGTTCTTAACCTTCCCATTTATCATTTTCTCCTCATGGTCATAAAATGTATGACTCAATTATCCTTACGATTTGCAAAGAAGTCATAACCAAGTTTCATTAGGTGGGGTACTTAGCTTGGGTCAATTCACTCTCTTTCTTCCACCTACTTAGTGTTTCCGCAACTTTCGTTCTTCTTACGTTGAACTTTTTAGTAATTTTACTTGCTTCTTGGAAAGGTTTTGTCATCCTTTAGGTTGACTTTTCATTGACATCTTCTTTCTAATATCTTTTTTTTTTAATGAAGGAGTATCCATGCTTACTAACCTCTTTTGTTGATGTACTTCTTAACTCAAAGTGTTGCTTTCCTTGCAACCTCTAGTGTCCTGAAACATAGAGCCATGTTGCATTCCTATTCCCCTTTGGAACCATTATTCATAAGTTGTTTGATTCCAAGACTTCAATAACCTCATAGATTGTTTCTTCTGGTCGTTCTGGTCTTTTCTCATTTCCTCGATACTATCTCTCTTCAAACAAGATCTTTATCTTAACACAAAAATTCTTAGTCATAAATTCCCCAATCCTTGAGGATACTTCCTTTGTTCATATTCTACTTTGAACATTCCAAGATATTTTGGCTTACATATTTTGATTCATAGTGATATACTAATCCAAGAGTTCCTAACTCTCTCAAAATTGTAGGTTGCTACAATTCAATTTTATCACATTCCTACTCATTCTCTTTTTCTTAGTCATGTATGTGCAGGTTATTCTTCCTAATCTTCCTACATAACTTGATTGCATAATTTTCTGCAATCCTAGGTTTCATCAAAAGTTGATGGTTTAGTAATTCTGATTCCAGGGACGATTCTTTAACTAGCCCCAATTACCAAAGTTACTAATACTTCTTCCTTTTTACTTCCTTAATTTCTCTTCTCTTGCTGTTCTGGCACAAGAACTTTTCAACCTTTATCTTATAATAAGGTTTACACATTATTGCATAATGAGCTCATAGGTTGCAATGCAGAACCTGGTTGCTCTGATACCAAATGTAAAGTACGAAAATCTTAAATTTTAAAAATCGACAATTACTTTAAATAAGATCCATTATATTCAAAATAAAGTCATCATTCCATTCATTTAGACATCAAGAACTAGTCGAATTACAAAACAACGACATAAAAGTCGATAAGATAATTTCATAGCAATTCAGTCTAAATCATACAAGTGTCGAATTACACAATTCTAGTTATAAATACAATGAATGATAATATATCTAGTTTAAAATTCTAGACTTACGCATTCAATCGCCATAAGCTCGTCATTACATATATCATGAATAATAAAGCATAAAAGAAGATATAGTCTACCGATCTTCCATCCAAAAGCAAATCTTCAATAAGAAGATGAGAACAAGGATCACACACTTTTTCTGCCCAACCTCGAAGCTTATGCTTCCCCAGAATTTATTAGTCAATCAAGAAATACCCAACCCTGCATGAATTGCTTAGCAAAAAGCAGTCTATGAGCAAGATGGAATCTGGTGCATGCCTAGTACTACTAGTATACCCCAAGCATTTTCATTTTTCTAATTCATTTAAGAAATAAGCAAGTTTAGTACTAGGATATGGTAGAGAGTTCAATAATCCATCTGTTTCAATGGTACAAAAATTACTTGGCCAAGTAAAATGTCGTGCACGACAAATAAAAGCAGTTTTGGAAAAAGCAAAACTACACTCTCTATTTAACAATATTTGGCACCCATCCCGGAAGGTAACTTTCCCAAAAACATATCATGCAGAATTATCTATAATTCATGCATGGTCTAAACAGTCAAATACAGTCTTTTGCAATCTTTTAAAAACATCAAACTAGAAACTTTGTTCTAACACAAAACATTATAAAAATGAGCTTCTTTCCATTGTTCAAATTTGTACAAGTCATAAAGTCAATATTTTAAATATAGTAATTTAATAATCCATAATGTTTTTAAATGAAGGTGTAACTCCAAATTGTTAAATAAATACATATAAAAATAGAAATTAAAAGAGTACACATTCATTCGTTCATACTCCCATTAATTTAATGTTGTTTGAAAGTCGTTTTGGAGGTATTCAAATAAATCAAGTCTCAAGTTTAAAGGTTTTATTTCTAGTTTATCCTATTTTCAGCGTTTAAATAATAATCATGTATCAAGTTAAAAATAACTAAAATAATAGTTTCAGTTTCGACAGTTCGAAGAAAAGTGAAATTTTCAAGTTTTCAATAATCTTCGTTTCAAGAATAGTGTTAAAATTCAAAGTTAATTTTTTTTTTCAGTTTTCAAGCGTTATTTTATGTCAGCAAAATATATCTATTTTCTGTTCATAATCGTTTAATTTTCTAAAATGATAAATATCGTTTCTAGATTTAAGAAATTCTCCTAAATTTCATTTTTCTATTTATTGCATGATTTCAAATTAGTATTTCCAAAATTCTCAGCAAAAACAACAAAGTCTTTGTTTAATATGTTTCTGATTCTAAATTTAAAACTTGTTTTCTGTTTTGAGTTTATTCCTAAATTGATCAATATTCTTATTTCAAGATTTTTAATCGAAGATTTTTCCTAAATCTCTATTTCTAAATTTGTCTAACATTCTGGAAATATATACAGTCTATTTGTTTAGATTTTCAATAAAATAAGAAATAATTTTGGAACAGTTCTCTAAATGTCTCTTTTCCAATTTAAACAAATAAGATCTTTAAATTTTGATATCCATTTCCAGAATTGTTGAAATAGAATTTGAAAGATCTAATTTATAATTTAATTATGAATTCCTACCTGGTAATTTGTAAATTTTGGCAATGACTGTTGTTGCCTCCTTTGTAAATTTATGAAGCTTTTATTTATTCTCTGTTGCTTGTATTATGTCTCTAAGATTTCTTCTTTTCTTCCTTCTCCTTGTGATCTTCGTCCTTATTCTTTCCCCTAGCACCTTTTCCTATCTCCAATCTTCTTCTTTCCCTGCCTCTGATGCCTTCTCTCTGCCATCTCTCCCTTCTACATGCCTGTCTCTACCTTATTCTCCTACTATAGAGAGGAGGAAAGACTTTTATGAAGGGAATTAATCCCTTAAGGCACGTAGCTAGGAGTTCTTCATGGGATATGCATTTATAGGTGTGTGAGAGTGTAAGGAGAAGCTACTTGTGGTTTGTGGAAGGTTGTGCGCACCTTCCAAATAGGCAGCACCTTCGTCTAATTTTTCCTATGCCTATCTCAGGCCGCGTAATGTGCTGCTGGCATGACGAGTGTAGGGAGCCTCCAATTTCCGCGTTCCTCTTCCTTATTCCACCTTGGTTGCTGATAAACTCTCTTCTCTAAGTTGCTCTTGTTCAAAATTAATGAAACCAATATTTTTGCTTCCTTTACTTTTGAATTTTCTATGTGTCTTCTAATTTCCAAAAATCTCTCTGTGTTTAATTTTGGATTTTTCCCTTGTATATCATTCTTTTCTCATGCATTCATCCAGAATTGAGATCCACCAAAAACTCATTTTGATCTCTAGATCAAAATTCAAACTCCAAGTCTTAATATTTTAAGATATTTTCTTTCTTCATGTTTAACTGAAGTTCATATTTTGAATGCAAATCCAATTGTAAATTTGAACAGATGTTTGTTTTCTAATTCTTTTCAAATTAGCCAATTTAAGATTTTTATTCAATTTCTGAATTTAAAAAGTACATTCATTTCATAATTTAAAAATTAAAAGGCTTTTAATTTCAAAGCACTTTATTTAATTATATTTTAATGAAATTTCGAAATTAAATCTATTGCATCTAAATTTCTAAATTTAGAACTTATTATTTTGAAATAATAATAAAATATTCAAACAAGCAGTTCCTCAATTAATTTAAGTTAATTTTTTTTTCAAATTTAACAAAATCATCATTTAGATCACATGCATTTTCATAATTTTGAGAAATAACATTAAAACTAGATTTTTAGTTTGCAAGCATGATAAAACACAAAGTACATTAAAATATTTGTCCATGTGAGTGTGTGAGATCCCATCTATTCATAAACGTCAATCAGCTAAACAACTCTACCTGATCGTTGTTCTCGCCTTCCATCACGCTCACCTATTCCTGCGTTCACTTGCACTCGATTTATCATCAGTAATGACAAACCCCGAAATAAACATAAATATAATTCAAATCATAATACTTTGCATTTCGATTTTAGTTTCATTTCAATTTCAATTTAACCATCATTAAATAATCATTCAATTTCTATCTAAATCTCGACATAGAAATTAATGTTTGGATTTAAATAAGTCAATAAAAATCTATATGTGACAAATCTTGAAGGAGATACTAGACTTTGGGAATTTTTAGATTTTGATTTGATTTGATTTGGTTTGGTTTGATTTTGACTTTGGCTTGATTGGACTTAGTTTTTTACACATCTAAAAATGGTCACGGTTATTCAAACTTGTTAATTAATTAAATATGAATTATTTAATTAATATTCTAAAGTCATCTACATATAAATAAATTTAATTATTTATTTATATTGTTCATTCTCCCAAGTCTTCTAATTTAATTAATTAAATAAGTCTATTTAATTATTGCCACTTTCCTCTTAATTAAACTAAATAAATTTAATATTTATTTATTTAATTATCACTCCATTTCTAATAGTTTGAATATTTGAATTTAAATTATGGAATATTCCTCTAATCCATCTCACTTCGCATTTAATTAAATATGATAAATATTTAATTACTCTCACTTCTCATTTAATTAAATATGATAAATATTTAATTACTCTCACTTCTCATTTAATTAAATATGGTAAGTATTTAATTAATTCTTTTTCTTTCACTCCTCACTTAATTAAATATGATAAGTATTTAGTTAACTAATTTTTCTTTCACTTCTCACACATAATTAGATAGTAATTATTTAATTTATGGAAACTTTCATTTGCACATGTCATACATAATTAAATAAATTAATTAGCATTTATCCTCAACTTCAACCAATTTTCATAAATAAAGAAATAAATGCCATGTTTATTTCCATTTTTGAATGAGGAAGGTTTTGTGGGTTGAAAGCATTCTTCCATTTTCTTCTCAACCTTCCATATTCCTCTCAACCTCTCGATCTCACACTGTTCATTCTAGCAAGTTTGAATTACAACCGTTGATCTTCACCAAATGGGTTTTTGCCTCCCTAAAATCTATAAATACAACCATTTGGTAAGTAGATTTCATCGTAACTTTCATACGCAATCACTATAGTCACATTCGAACCAGCATATTAGCGTAATCAGCATTTTAGCATTTCAATTTCATAGCTTAAAGCATATTATCAATGCACACACATTTTCATTAATCTCATTCTCTCAAGCTGCCATTCTACAAGTTGTTGTTTAAAACAACTGAGAGCGAACATCTTGAAACGAATCCTTGGAGATATGAGGACAATGGAATGAATTTGAAGAAGCTGCCTATGTTTAGAGTTTGCATTTTGCTTTCTTTAATTTAGTTTCTTTAATCTAATGTTTCATTAGTGTATTAGATTAGATTCGTTTTGATTTACACATTCTAATGTACACATTTCTGGCACCCACCGTGGGGCCAAGCCTTGCATTTAATATTTCCTTTCCAGAATTTTTCTGGCAGGTGACGGATTAAAATCATATTTTTGGCACATATGAGTCTCGATTCAGCGCATACGAAGACTATTTTGGCGCATTGATGATATATTTCGGCACATCCATTAACTGTTTCGGTGCATCCATGGTTTATTTCGGCGTGTAGACTCTCTATTTTGGCGCATCCCTGTTAGATCTTTTGGTGCATCCATGGCCTGTTTCAGGGCATAGATAACCTATTTCGGCACATACAGTTGTAAAAAATTTTAAATTCTGATTCCGACGCCATCCCCGGATAGAATTTTTCAAATTTTTTTTTAATGGAATGAAGCAATCCTAGGGTAGACATTTAAATTTGAATTAACCAATCCTAGGATAGTCACCAAACATAAGTTTTCTTTTGGTTAAAATTAATCCCATGTTTTTAGTAAAGCAACATCTTCACTTAGTATAGAGAATATGTCAAATTGGGGATTTAAAATTGAACCATTATTGTTTGTTGTGATTGTGGGTAATAGGTTTATGCTATCCCCTTAACTAGGTGATCAGAACGCCAAACTTACCTTTTATTTTTTTGCAATTTAATGCTTTATTACATCCTTTTGAAGGGCTACTCTTGTGGGAAAAAGTACTCACCCAAGAGGAACAACCTAAATGGGAACACCTAAAGCCAAGGTTTCCAACCCACTTTAATCAAAAGCAAGTTGTTGATGAAAATCCAACTTGATAGTAGTGCGCAGGATAACCATCCCCAAAAAATTTGTTCTAAAGGTTGGGAGGTCTCTCGAGGGAGTCTATCTATTTGCCACATTGAACGGATATCCTTACTAAAAACCATAGTGTAGAAATCCAACCGTGTTAGTATCCAAACATCATCTTAATCATGGTGCAAGGGGAGGAAAGAATCTACCCTGAAGACACTCACCATATAATCGCCATAGATTGTTTGTTCAGGGGATTTGGTATCCACTTCCGTCACCTTGAGTATGCACCTAGAAAAGATAAAAACATGGGCGCCCTTTAGGGGGTGGCATGGTTGTGTGAGTCGACGTGATTTTAAGCTATGGGTTGTGATTACTATGATGACCTATTTGACAAATTAAGAGTGAGTCTGATTGAAGTGCTTATTTAGTTCAAAACCTGTGAAAATCTCAAGAACATACACTCTTTGTTTAGATTTTAGGATTAACACAACAACTGTCTGCTTCTCTATGCTATTTTTTTCACATTTTAAATCAGATTAAGATCATCTAAAATTATCAAACTGTCCAAACATGTCTGTCTCAGAAGTTTAAATGGATGTTTTAGTGCATCACTGGTCTATTTTGGTGCATAGCCTATCTATTTTGATGCATCGCTGCTCTATTTCGGTGCATCGCTACTCTATTTCGACGCATCGCTGCTCTGTTTTGGTGCATCTATGCTCTATTTCGACGCATCCATGGACTGTTTCGATGCATTGATGGATTGTTCTGGTGCATAGGTAGTCTATTTTGGTGCATTCCTACATCCCAGACTAGACATTTCTTTACTGATATTCAGAAATCAGTCTTCTCAGTTTAGTCTTTTCCATGCTCAAAGTTTGGAAGTCTACAACTTTTGTCAAAAATTCTATAGAAAGGAAAATAAAAAAGCCAAAGAAATCTATAGGTTATAAGAAGTTATTGAAGAAAAGGAAATTTCTCTACCAAAGTCAAAAGGTCTTGCTTGAATACAGGACCTTTATTCATCAATATCATGACTATATTAGAGGTTTCACTGATGATAATGCTATAGAACCTTTATACTCACGAGCCTTTTTTCAAAGAAGAGCCCTTTCTAAAAGGCACAACCATAGTCAGTGTATTCATTCTTCTTATATTCCCCAACCTGTAATTACATATGCTACTTGTCCCAATCAAATTCTATAATAGAGAACTCAAGCACATTAGGCATTTATCCCAATCCATCTTTTTACAAAGCTATAATCATAGCTTCACAAAGTGAAAAATCATCTTTATTTTTTGTCTTTGGTTTAATTCTCGCAAATAGGATTTTCATCCTTTCAATCAGGGAATAACGAGCCAAAGGTTAAAAATCTTTTAAGTCGTAGAATCTTCATTCTATCAGACTTTCATATCCATCAAAATTGCACTATTTCCATTCTTTTGATTAAAAGTTAGTAGAATTTGGACAAATCTTATGCCTGTTGTCACAAGATCTCAAAAATGCATAGAAAAAGATGAAAGAGAAAGTATAGTAAGAAAAATGGGTGATAATATTGATAGGGAAGAGAATCCTTTTCATTCTGAAGAGATAATAGAGGAAAAGCTTCGAGAAGCAGAGCAGGATCCCTAATTCCATGCCCTTATGGAAAGGATTTTAGAACGAAACAAGGAAAGATATTTCCTTTCATTAGTTAATCAAGGAGCTAAGTTACTTGCTAATTTTGACACATAAGGGATTAAAGAAGATCCTGAAAATCCTCCTAATGAATTTAATGCCCTTACCCAACAGATAAAATAATTACAAGGGCAAATAAAAGAAATGCAAGGAGGTGCAACAAAGAAGTATGTTTTGGATGACATATGTCCTTATCCATTTGATAGGCGACTTTGAATGTTTCCTTTTCCAAAACATTGTGAAATTCCTAAATTTGATATATATAATGGGAAAACTGACCCCATTGAACATGTGAGGGATTCCCAAAATATGAGCTTAGAATTCGCTCATGAAGATACCTACTTAATACAATTGTTTCCACAAAATCTGAGTGGACAATCCATGGAGTGGCTTTCAAAAATCACTCCCCCCATCAAAACCTTTGAGGATTTAATAAATAAATTCATATCACAATACTCCTACAACATCCAACACCAGATAACCATGCTTGATCTTTGTAAGGTGAAACAAAAAGTAGGGGAATCTTTCACTACATTTTTACAAAGGTGTAGAAGGGTATTTGCTAGATACTCCCGTCTTGTTCTTGAAACAGAAAAGATGGAGATCTTTATTGATAGTCTGAACCAAGAGATGAGTTACATACTAAACCTTCACTATCCTCAATCATTTGAAAAATTGATTGAAAATGCAATTACTATTGAAGGTGCTTTGGTGAAACGTGGGGTTCTGAAAATTGATAAGGAGGGTTCAAATTCGTACAACAACAACAACAACAACACTAGTAACAACAATGAAAAGTCACAATTTTGGACTCGAAATAAAAATGTTGTGAATGATGGGGTAGTAGATGCTAACAACGTAAAGGTGAAGCCTACCATCCTTAATGTGTCAAGTGTTCAACGTAGCAACAATAATGTTGGAAATTCTAGTACCCAAGGTAATGTTTCTAATCAAGGGAATGTGACTAATAATCGTGGAAATAATTTTGGCAATAATTAGAATTCAAGTATGCCCAGGTCTTCATGTTTTTTGAATCGAAGGATTTTTACTCCCTTGGGCCAATCTTTGGAATCCATTCTCAAAGAATTATTGAATCAAAATGCTATTACATTTCCACCACAAAGAGACTATGAGCCTTGAGTTAAAACACCATCTTGGAATGACTCACACTTTTGTGATTATCACAGGTGTAAAGGTCACAAGACAAACATTTGCCAAGGGTTAAAGAATATTGTTCAGGATCTGATTGATAACCGCACCATCATGGTTGAGGGACATAATATCAATGATAACCATCAAGCATTCAAGGACCCTCTCCCTAATTATCAAAAAGAGGAATCTTCGAGTGACAAGGGCAAGAATGTTAATTATGTTTGTGATGTCATTATCAATCATATTTATACTAACAATCAGAAAATCAATGCCATCTGAATCAAAGGTAAGCAAGAATATCGAGAGGTCAATGCTACAACATGGGGACAAGCTAAAATCATTGTCAAAGGAAGCTCATCTAAAGTGACAATTCCCCCTCCAAGTTAGTACAATTTGGTTGATCAACTACGAAAAACACCAACCCAAATTTCTATATTGGAGCTCTTAAAATTATCACCTGCACATAAGGATGTTCTAGAAAAGGCACTTGTTGATAAAACTGTATCCCATGATCTAGATATCAATAAATTTCAAGCCATGGTGGGACACTTGTCCCCATCCACATGTTTGTCCTTTACTGAAAAGGATGACTCATCCATAAACCATCCACATAATTCATCACTCTATTTAGAGGTCATGGTTCACAAAGCTCACATTAGATGTGTCCTAATAGATGGGGGAGTCGGATTAAATATTTGTACTTTGAAGGTAGCCCTAGCTTTGGGATACTCTGAAGAATCTATAGATCCACGAAGGAAGATTACAATCAAGGCATATGACAATGAGGAAAGGACTTCCAAGGGCCTCATCATGCTACCAATCAGAGTGGGACTTGTTGTGAAGAATACCTTTTGTCAGGTTCTAGAACGGGATCTAACTTATAACATACTCTTGGGTCGTCCATGGATCCATGACATGCAAGCTGTTCCATCTACTTATCATCAGTGCTTAAAGTTTCCATATGATGGACAAGAAGTAACAATACCTTCTGATTACATGAGCAGTCAAACTTGCTTTAACCTAAGAGCAACTCAGAACACACTCGTTCCCCATAATAGAGAAGCCTTGGCAGTCTCTACCTCAAAGTATAATGACCAAGCAAGAGAAATGATAACTAATTTTGGTGTCAAGCTAAAATTAAAAGATGATGGAGTGGGAGAATATTCTTTATCTCTCTCTAATCTACCCAAATCTCAACGATCCCATGGTCAACCTTCAACATCCATACAATAGGCTAAAACAACTTTAGCCTCAACTTCAGTTCCCATCACCAAGTTTAATGGGATATTTATCAAAGAAAATGAAATGGAAGATAGAGCTATCCTTGATTGGCTCTATAAAGATGAAGAAGAATCAGTACTACATGTCAAGTTACCCACAGAACAATACGGAAAAGGCTATGCTATCATAAAAAAAATGGGCTATGAAGGAAATGTCCCTATAGGTAAAAGAAAAGAGGGTATCATTGAACCTATCAAACTGAAAACAATGCACCCAAGAGATAAAACTAGGTTGGGATATGGTGAAGATACAAAGGAAGAAGTGATACAAAATATGTCTAAAGAAGAATTAACTGAAGCAATCCTGAGAATTAATGCCAACAATTCTAACACGAACTCAAATGAATATGAATGGGATATCTTCTTTGATGATACCTTTACCTCAGAAAAAAGGGTGGATGTCATACACAAATTTACACCTACAATCTTACAAGGGGAAAGCTCAAGGCCTCCACTTGATTATGTTTTGCAAAGAGATCATGACTCAAGTGAAACTGATTTGATTCAAAGTGAGATGGATAATATATAGGAGAATACCATCCTAGATCTCCCAATAAAGATGTTAATAATAGTATCATGACTCTAACGGCCAGTGAACTTACTCATCCCAATGATCCATTTCCTTTGGTCCATCCTGAACTTATTGATTGGGAACAAGCCACACCTATTGATGTCCCAACCTTTCCAAATTATGAAACCATTATAAATTTCCTTTGCTCATCCCAACTAGAAACAAGTTCCACCAAGGAATCACAAGATCAGAGTTTTCAACAAGAAAGTGCCAAGTTTCTTAGCTGTGAAATAAATAACATAAAAGAAAGATCTAATGGTGAAAACCTAGCAAAGGCAGTATTAGATCAAGAAAAGAGAAAAATAAAAAGCATATCCAATGGTGAAAACCTTGCAAAGGCGCCAGAGGATGGGAAACTTGACACTCTCCCGAAATACTACTAGGAAAGGTCTTCTATCTTAATTGAACCAACAAAGGCACTCAATATAGGTACTACAAAAAAGCCCAAAATCTTGCAATTGGTCACATCTCTAACAGAAGAGGAAATTCCTGGATTCATAGAATTTCTAAAGAAGAATCAAATCAATTTTGTATGGTCCTACGTGGATATGCTTGGATTGGATCTAGATCTCATCGTGCATCACCTATCCATTATGCTGGGGGCAAAGCCTATAAAACAAAAACTCAAAAAAATGTATCTGCATGTTGCATTATTGGTTAAAGAGGAATTGAAAAAGCTTTTGGATGTTGGATTCATTCGGTCTATTGACTATGCGGAATGGATCTCCAATATCGTACCTGTCTCAAAGCCAGATGGACGGATTATAATTTGTACAGATTTTAGAGATTTGAACAAGGCATGTCCTAAAGATGATTTTCCTCTACCCAATATTGATATGATTGTTGATTTGACAATTGGGCATGCAATGCACTCATTAATGGATGGATTTTCAGGATACAACCAGATAAAAATTGCACCAGAAGATCAGGATAAAATAGCCTTCACATGTCCTTGGGGTACCTATTGTTGGAACGTAATGCCATTTGGGTTGAAGAATGTAGGAGCTACATACCAACATGCAATGCCAACGATTTTTCATGATATGATGCATACATTCATGGAAGATTATGTTGATGACCTCCTTGCCAAATCTAACACAAGAGAAGGACACATAGATATCTTATCTAAAATTTTCAAGCAAATGGAACAATTCAAGGTGAGACTTAACCCAAAGAAATGTGTCTTTGGAGTAAAATCTAGAAAATTGCTAGGTTATATTGTATCAGAAAAGGGAATTGAGGTGGATCTAGCTAAGGTACAAGAAATTCTTGATATGCCACCACCAAGGAACATTAGTCAATTACACTCTTTGCAAGGATGGCAACAATCCATTCGAAGATTCATTGTCCAACTAGCGGATAAAAGTCTACCATTCACTCATCTCCTACACAAAAAAATTCCATTTAAATGGGAGGACAAGTGTGAAGCAGCATTTGAACAAATAAAGTATTATCTCATGAATCCACCAGTGTTAATTCCACCAGTGCAAGGAAAACCACTTATATTATATATTTCGGCCACAGAAGTGTCTTTAGGGGCATTATTGGCACAGGAAGACAACTCAAGAAAGGAGCGAGCCATTTATTATATCAATCAGACTTTGACAAGACATGAGCTAAATTACACATTCATCGAAAAAGCTTTCTTAGCGGTGGTGTTCACTTCTCAAAAGCTATGACACTACATGCTAGCACATACAATAAAGCTTGTGGCCAAGATTGACCCACTTAAATATCTTTTAAGTAAGGCAACCCTAACTGGCAGGTTGGCTAAATGGGTCATAATTCTGAGTGAATTTGACATTCATTATGTGGATCGCAAGGCTATAAAGGGACATATAATTGTTGATCAATTAGCAGGAGCACCAATGCCAGCAGAACACCCAATACACATTGATTTTCCTGATGCCGATGTATTCACAATGGTTATTAAGCAGTCATGGGAACCCTACTTTGATGGTTCCTACACTTAGCATGGTTCAGGAGCAGGGATTCTTTTTGTTACACCTTAAGGTCATACCATTCCAAAATCTTACCGACTCATGTTTCCTTGCACAAACAACATAGCTAAGTATGAGGCATTATTAATTGGCATGAAAATTGCAGTGGATTGGAAAATCACAGAACTTCAAGTTTTTGGTGATTCACAACTTGTTATAAATCAAATCAATTATGAATATCACACTAAGGATGACAATTTGGTACCTTACAAAAAGATGGTGGATGATTTCAAGAAATACTTTGTGGATATCAAGTTCATACGAATTCCACATATTGATAATAAAGCAGCCAACGCAATGGCTACAATAGCATCTTTACTCCAGTTGATAAAGAATAAAAAAAGGTATGATTTCCTGGTGGAACAATTGTTTTCTCCTGCCCATGATAATCCAGAAACACAGACCATTTTCCACTTAACAAATTCTGATTCTCCCCTATATGGCCAAATTTACGCTTACCTAAAGGATACTATTTTACCTTTAGATTTGTCTAGAAATCAGAAAAGAAATTTTATCCGTCAATCCTCCCGTTATACATTAATTGTTGATGTCTTATATCGGCATGGTCTAGATGGTACTCTCCTGAGATGTCTCGAACGTGATGAATCAAAAAAATCTTTACATGAGGTGCATGGTGGTATTTGTGGGACACACTCAAGTGGACTAACTTTAGCAAAGAAACTTGTGAGATTGGGTTACTACTGGCCGACCATGGAGAAGGAATCATTCATCTTTGTGAAGAAATGTGAAAAAATTCAAATTCATGGGAATCTCATTCATGCTCCTGCTTAGGAATTACAACCCTTCACCACAACATGGCCTTTTGCTCAGTGGGGATTGGACTTGGTTGGCAAGATACACCCATCATCTTCAAATGGACATAAATTTATCATTACAGCCACTGAGTATTTCACTAAGTGGATTGAAGTTGTTCCCCTGACAACTGTTATAGGCAAACAAATCTCTTCATTCATCTTAAATTATATCATTTGTAGATATGGTATTCCCAACTCCATTATCATAGACAATGGAAGACCCTTTAAAAATCAGGATGTTGATGAACTATGTGAAAGATTTCACATCCAACACAGGTTCTCTACACCTTATTATCCGCAAGTGAATGGTCAAGCTGAAGCTTCAAACAAAACAATTCTAAAGATTTTGAAGAAAATAGAGAATGAAGGGGGTCGTGATTGACATGTCCAATTGAATCCAGCATTATAGGCCTACAGAACAAGCATTCACACACCAATGGGTGCTACTCCTTATGCTTTGGTTTATGGAGTAGAAGCTATTCTACCACTGGAAGTTGAGATTCCTTCACTTTGAGTATCACTTAAGGGGCTAATCAATGATGAAGACTACAAAGTATCCAGGTTTCAAGAATTGGAATTGCTTGATGAATGGCATCAAACTGCAATTAATAATTTGAAGGGGTATCGACAGATTATGTCCCATAGCTACAATCATAGATTCAAACCACAAACTTTTCAAGTGGGTGACTTGGTTCTCAAAGAGAACCCTCAAAATCAGCAAGATCGAGAAAAGAAAGGAAAATTTGAACCTAACTGGTTGGGCCCGTTTGTAATCATTGCAACATATGGATCGGGGGCATATCAGTTATCAACAGCAGAAGGGGACCTATTTGAAGATCCAACCAACAACATGCATATGAAGAAATTCTATGGCTGAAAAAATAAAAAACAATACAAAAAGTCCTGAAAAAAATTAAAATAAAATAAAATTTAGAAAAAGGAAAAAATCATTGCCTTGATGAAAACCTAGCAAATAGGCATCTTGGTAACAACAAAAAAAATCATAAAATCAGGAAAAAGGTGCAATAAAATCAAATGGCGAAAACCTAGCAAATAGGCGTTGTTTGTGATTTCGTTTGGCTCTCTTATCTATTAGGATACCCTTTTGCATATTCATCTTTTCATTTGCATCGCACACATGCCTGACCAATACATTCGCATCATACATCACATCATCTCCTTGAAACAACAAGGATTTCATCATGGCTTGATGATTTGGGTTATCCTTAGCAGTAGTTGTGTCAAAGAGGAGTCACAGTACAAGGTCATTAGGGAAAGGTAGTTCCCTTCTTGAAGCTTTCTAGAAAATAATTGATAACATGTGTTGAGAATCAGAATATCAGGAAACAACAACATGATCCAATTACCTTTCAGACTGCATGACTATTTGGACAGATAATAGAAACAAAAATTGGATGATCCTAATTTGAATAAAATGAATGACAAACTTAAAGCATAAGTTGCAATTGTTGTTTTGATATTTGATGACATCATATCTTTGGAGTGATTCGATGATATACTAAATTAGAATCACAAGGAAGAAGTATGATTTTTCTTGGCTTGCTATCTGTAAATTAATCATTAGTATTCTGCAAATTGGTCAGGGACATGCTCTACAATGTATCATTGATGACATTTCCGAATTTGCATAAGAAAATGGTTTGTTTTTGTCTATTTATGCAAATAGTACTCAGGTCATCTTGGTTCAATTATACCTCGATGCTTGTATTAATTTTCTATATCAAAAATCATGAAAGTAGTACTCAGGTCATCATTGGTGCTAACATACCCTTTGATGCTTGTACTAAATTTCAACATATAAAAAGGCTCAATGATGAAAATCAAGTAGAACATGGAATGGCAAAAGAGAAAATGATTCATTACCACATTCTAGGACTACATGATTCATTTAGGATTTCATTTTTTAGGTTGTATGAGGTAGAATTTTTGAAGGTTGGTAAGTATTTCATCTATCTTTTCAAAACAAACAATTGAGTAAATTTGGACATTTGTAACATCATTTTCCATTATCATTTACTTTATCATTATCATTACACTTGCATACTTACATCATCATTTAATTTCATTATCATATTCATTATCATCTCATTTCATTCATCATGATCATTATCCATCATTACATGTCATATGCATGGTTGTTATTTAATCATTCATTAACATATACATTTGCATATTTCACACACATTCATAAATAAAATTGCATCCATTTCATTATTTTCACATCATCACTTAGGTCATCATAAGTTTATTTCCATTACATCATTTTTATCATTCATATTACATCATAAATCATATCCTCTCATTTCATCTTACATCATACATTCATTACATACATCATGAAAGAAAAATCATTCAGATTACATCATATCATTATTACATCATCATACACGACATAGAATATAAAAATAAAAAAAATCATCCATAATATGTGCACCAGTCATCCATAACACATGCATAATCAAATCATCACTTCATATCATAGATCTCATGAAAACAAATGTTTAGAAATACAAGGATATCAAATATTTCAAAAAGATATATCAAATACAATGGAAAGAATGTGTCACAAAAGCTCATCACTGAGGGGCATCTGGCTGGGGCACATGGCTACTACTGCCTCCTGAGGTAGTAGGTCTCATCAGATCTCTGCTCCTAGAAGCTCTACTCTCTCATCTAATCGGATGACCCACACTCCTAGTAGCACTCCTAGAATGACTATGTGAATGGGTCCGAGACCAGGTACCTGATTGTGTGAAGGCAATCCTCCTCTCAGGTGGGACTACCTCAAAATACCTCATCTTGTAATACTCAGCCTCCCGAATAGTCTCCAACCCCTCTGCCACAACCTCTCCAATGGAGGTGCTCTCAACTGATCTGAGAAGCCTCTCAATTATCCCCTCAGCATGTATGCATCTCTCTCTGAAACTGTCTCTCTCGGTTGTAAGCTGAGCTACCTGTGGGTCAAGAGGTGGTGGCTATGCAATCTATGTCTGCAACTGATTGATGGTCCCCTATGCCTATGCTAGATGACTCTGAAGGGTTTGAATCTTTGTCTGTAAACCATCAATCTATCTTTGAGATGGAGCCCCAATAATAATCCGTGGAGCCAAAGTACTCGGCTGGTCCACTACTCTGGATGTCCATGGCCTCATGCTAAAAGGAACATCAAAGAAAAATCTCTATCTCCCACCACCCCTGTCATCCCCACTATCTGAGTCATCTGACTCCTCATCCATCTCCTCATCCTCTGAACTCTCATCATCCACATCCATAGCCACTCCACCGATATCCTCAGCCTACTCTACCTATACCCCTCCCTGTGTTGGTACCTGTGCCTAACCTTGTGGCTGCCCTATTGCTGGAGGTCCCTGGGGCTACTATCACCTCACTCGTGTAACTGACCCTCCCATCAATGGGGCAGGCTCCTCTAAACTAGTAAATCTTGGGAAGGGATGTGTGTAAAAATAGGCTGCATAATCATATGTCATCCCTGCATTTGCAACCTCTGGATGCATCACCCAGTAAGTCGGTTGTAGCTCCAAGTACTCTTCCATGGCTTCCTCAATGGTCACAAATGGACCCCACTCTAGTACATCCTCTCTTCACCTAGTATAGTGTGCCACACCCTATAACATCATCTGTACCAATCCTAGTTGTCTCAGCACCCTCATAACCAAAAACCGCTCAATGATAAAAGGTGTGCGCCCAATCATGTATCTAGATCTAGTCACATATGGTAGCTCTATATCATCGGCCTCCCATGGGTCACAGTCCACAAATGGTCACCAAATGACAGTATCTAAATCATCGAGTACACATCGCCAGTACTCTAACTTGCCTAGCCTTGGTTAGACAAGGGGCCCTGTATATGTATAAACATATGGAAATCCAAGGGGATGATCTCTCCGAATGATGGGGCATGCAATTGCAAAGTGCTCCCATGCGAATACCTATAATAGAGTCACCCCACATGAGAAACTCTTTCCATCTGTGTACACGACCTGATGAAGATCATGGTACAGATGGGAAAGCATGCATGACCCCCATGCATATCGGGTACGATGGAGAAGCATGTCCTCCAGAATCATACCCCACCCAGCTGATAGTCCCTTTGCCCTATGATCAAGACAAAGGAAACCACCAATGAATCCTGCCAAAATTGAAGGCAGTGGGGCATAGCTCTCCATCATCTCCTTCCATGGAATCTCATATCTGGAGACATGAGGATCCTAGAAGACCTGTCTCAGTGCATCTATCCCCCCAATCTCCTTGTGATCATAGATCACAAGCTCTCCAACCACAGGAATACCCATAATCCTATAAACATCCTCCAGAGTCACCGTGATCTCTCATGTCGGCAAATGGAAGGTGTTATGCTCACTGTGCCACCTCTCCACTAAGGTAGTCAACAGTGACCTATTGACTTGATACTACGGCATCACCAACAAAGGACCCAATCCACACTAATGTATGATCACTAAATCATCCTCAGATAACTACGAAACCATCTCCCAGGTATGAGGGAATCTCTCTCTAAATTGGAGGAGGTTAAATTCCTCCTTAATCAAATCAATCAAGCAATAAAATCAAATCAATCAAGCAATCAAATCAGTTCAATCAAGCAATCAGATCAAATCTATCATCTATCATTTGTTTTCAAGCATGAAAGCAAATTAATCTATCTATTTTTTCTTCATATTGCATGGAAGCAAATTTAACAATCAAATCAATCAACATCTATCAGCCTTTCAATCGGGAAAGAAAATCTATCAACCTTTCAATCAGGAAAGCAAATCAATCATTTTGACTATTTGTTTTTCAAACACGAAGGAAAATTTATCAAATCACACAAATCTAATCTTGATGCTTTTCAAAAGAATAAAATTAGTTGTCTAATCTAGCAACAATCATCAAGCATGCATCAATTTTTTTCAAAAATTGAAATTCAACAAAAATCCATGGATGTGCCAAAACAGTCAATCGATGCGCCAAAACATGGATGCGCAACTTTACTCCATGAATGCGCTAAAATAGATTATGGATTTGTGATTTCATGAATGCGCTATTTTATCAAACAAATGCGCTAAAACAGTTCATCTATGTGCTAATCTAGCCTATGAACTAATCTACCATTCTACGCAGGCAGGTTTCATGGATGTGCCATTTGATCTATCCTATGTGCTAATTCACCTATGCGCCACTTTGGATGCACCATTTTATCTAATCTATGCACTAAAATAAAGCACGTATGTGCCGAAATAAAGCTTCTATGTGCTAAAACAGAATTCAAAAAACCAAAAAATCCAAAAAAGCATTCAAAAATCATTTAAAAATTGGCAGAGAGTTTTTGATCGACTTACTAGAGGTCCATACGTAGGTGGTCTCTGATGATGGTGGGATCGTTCGAATCTATGGCACTCATAAGGGATCGGCATCATGAATATCTCTCTCAGAGCTCTGAAAATTCCTAAAGGTTACTGTTCAAATGAAAATGACTTTCCACCATTTTCACCTTTTACATTTTTACTATGCAAAGTGCTATTTCAAGAGCTAAATTGCCAAATTTTCTCTGAAATCATCTGAAAATCTTTCAAATCATCCTCATCATCATTCTCATTTAATTAAATATAATAAATATTTAATTACTTTAACTTCTCACTTAATTAAATATAGTAAGTATTTAATTAATTCTTTTTCTTTCACTCCTCACTTAATTAAATATGGTAAGTATTTAATTAACTCATTTTTCTTTCACTTCTCACACATAATTAAATAGTAATTATTTAATTTATGGAAACTTCCATTTGCACATGTCATACATAATTATTTATTTAATTAGCATTTATCCTCAACTTCAACCAATTTTTATAAATAAAGAAATAAATGCCATGTTTATTTCCATTTTTGAATGAGGAAGGTTTTGTGGGTTGAAAGCATTCTTCCATTTTCTTCTCAACCTTCCATATTCCTCTCAACCTCTCGATCTCACACCGTTCATTCTGGCAAGTTTGAATTACAACCGTTGATCTTCACCAAATGGGTTATTTCCTCCCTAAAATCTATAAATACAGTCATTCAGTAAGTAGATTTCATCCTAGCTTTCATACACAATCACTATAGTCACATTCGAACCAACATATTAGCATAATCAACATTTTAGCATTTCAATTTCATAGCTTAAAGCATATTAGCAATGCACATGCATTTTCATTAATCTCATTCTCTCAAGCTGCCATTCTACAAGTTGTTGTTTAAAACAACTGAGAGCCAGCATCTTGAAATGAATCCTTGGAGATATGAGGACAATGGGACAAATTTGAAGAAGCTTCCTGTGTTTAGAGTTTGCATTTTGCTTTCTTTAATTTAGTTTCTTTAATCTAATGTTTCATTAGTGTATTAGATTAGATTCATTTTGATTTACACATTCTAGCGTACACAAGTTTGGATAGTGAAATCATAAAATTTAAGAGGTTGGATGTTGTCCTAGAGTAGATTTGTACACAAGATTACAATTTGACTAAGTGTGTAAAGAAGGATTCATTTATACACCCCTAGTCAAACAAGATGATTTTGGTTTGATTTTCCCTTTGGATTTTAGATAATTAACTTATAAACCCCAAGATGTTGGATGTTATCAAGAGGTAGACTTATTCACAAGGATTGATAATTTGAATAAATATGTGGAGAAGGATTCATCTACACACATATAATCAAACAAGATGATTTGGATTTTCCACAAGTCTAGCATGAATGATTTTTTCAAGATTTCCAAGAGTTTTTGGTGAGATGATTTTTTGATTAATGTTTGAGGAATGGATGAGAATGTTGACTTTGATCCTAGACCTGGACAAAACTCATTTCTACAAGACCTCAGTATTAAAGAACATGCTTGGTACTTCCTATGTGAGAAATGCAAACTTTTGAAAGAGACTTGGATTTTGTTGGAAATTAAATTCATACAAATTAGGATTGTTCTTTGATGCATGTTTGAAAAATTTGAAGGTCAATCTTTCTCTAAATTCGTAAAGCATAGACAAACATTTCTTGTGAGCCTTTTGACTAAGACCTTTGGACTTTGGTTTAGGATTTTGATCTTCTGGGAAATCATTTGGGAAAGCACATGTGTGGGGTTCAATTGTTTCTTAGCTTTTTTTAATGACTTTCTTTTACCACAAAAAATTATTGATTATGTTTTCAAACTAGATGTCTAATATCCTAACTTCTTTTCATCCCACAAAATCCATTATGTGAGAATCAAGGAAATCAAGGCAATAGTTTCCTAATATTGACTTTAGCAAGAACAAATTATGATATAAATCCAAATACTTAGAAGTCTCTACGGATGAAATCCTTAGGGCAAGCAAGAGCACTTGGATTTGTAAAAGTTATTTGTTCCCCCTAAACGGTTTGAAATTTTAGGATTTCATGAATTTTTGTTTTCAATTTTTGTAGATCCAAGTAAAGAATTTTGATTCCAAAGTGATGCAAAATCCTAGGATAAAATGAGGCAATGTTTGTTGAGTTCCCACTTGGATAAATCCAGCTACGCTTACCCTCAATGTATGATTAGATTCTTAACCACACATGCTCCCCCTTATAGTGCACTTTCTTCTCAGGTCAGCCAAGCATCATTACCCATGAAACTCCCATGGCATACTTCTCATCCCTACCAAGAGCCATAATTTTTTTTGGGACGACTTCAGAATGATCATTCTTGCATCAACAAATAAATTTAGGGATTTTGACCTTCTAAAAAAGGGGTTTTAATGTGGGCATTCCGTTCGTGGGGGATCATCCATATGACAAGAGACCATTTCTACCCTTCTTTTCAGAACAATCCTCGTGATAATTGAACTTTCCTCAAGTACCTACACTTATATATCGATTGGAAGTCGCTTAAATTTAGCGTGTTATTGTTTGGGTCGTTCCCTTGGGGTGAGTAATTTTTCCTACCAAAGGTAGGTCTTTTAAGGATTAAACAAAAGTAAGTAAGTGCATCTGAAGTTCGATCAATCTTTGTTGAAAAATAAAGAGAGAATACACACAATATACTCCACTCACACTAGCAAGAGTTTGTTCAATTTTAGGAACCCAATTTGAAATGTGGAGGTAATCACTGCACAACTTAATATCCCTAAAAAATGCTTTTGATTCTCAAGATCAACATGATTCATGAGATAAGTGCATATGTCTTTTTAAAGAACATTAACTTGTGAAAGAGACTACAAAACAAAGAGCACACATGTTATTTTTAACCAAAAAGTAATGACATGAATTATTTTTAAGAACCAACTTTGAAGTGTGAGATTTGTTTGTTCATTTATTAAGCCCCAAAAAAAATCTAGTAAGCTTCCTATGGTTCTTGTGTATGTTAGAATGTGTGAATCAAAATGAATCTAATCTAATACACCAATGAAACATTACATTAAAGAAAACTAAATTAAAGAAAGAAAAATGCAAACTCTAAACCACAAGCAGCTCCTTCAAATTTGTCCCATTGTCCTCTATCTCCAAGGATTCATTTCAAGATGCTTGCTCTCAGTTGTTTTAAACAGCAGCTTGCAGAATGGCAGCTTGAGAGAATGAGATTAATGAAAATTCATGTACATTACTAATATGCTTTAAGCTATGAACTTGAAATGCTAATTAAATGCTAGAAATGCTGAAAATGTAACTATAATAACTACATATGAAAATCTAGAATTCAAGGTCCTTTTCAACTCATAAGAGGGTTGTATTTATAGATTTTCGAAGGCAAGAATTCAATTGGCCAAGATCGACGGTTGAGTTCAAACCTGTTAAAATGAATGGTGAGAGATCGAGAATTCGAAAAGAAGATGGAAGTTTAAGAGATAGATGGAAAATGAAGAGACAAATGAAAGGTGTCTCTCATATTTTAAATAAATAAATATTTAATTATGTGTGAGAAATGAAAATCCTTTAATTAAATATTTAATTATGTGAGAAGAGAAAAAGCTTTTTAATTAAATATTCGAAAATATTTAATTATTGAGAAAAGTGAAGAATTTAGAAAGTGTTTTAATTAAATATTGAAAATATTTAATTAAATGAAGAATATCATTTAAATTTAGAATTTAAACTTGTGATAATTAATATAAATAAAGTGTGAAATCTATTTAATTAATTAAGAGGAAGATAGCATTAATTAAATAAACTTGTTTATTTAATTAAATTAGAAGAATTGGAAAATGAACAATATAAATAAATAATTAAATTTATTTATATGTAGATGACTTAAGAATATTAATTAAATAATTCATATTTAATTAATTAACAGGTTTGGTTAACCGTGACCATTTTTAGATGTGTACATTTTTCCCCTCTTTGAAGTGATGTGTTTTACACATTGCTTCAAATAATTTGCCCCTAATTTTGAAAAATTTACTGATGATGCTATATGCCCCCTTGAGAGATAAATCGTGTGATGAGAATGATTATGAGACTGATTTGGAAGATTTTCAGATGATTTCAGAGAAAAATTGGCGATTTAACTCTTGAAATAGCACTTTTCCTGGTAAAAATGTCATTTTTACCCCTTTAAAAGGTGAAAAAGGTGAGAAGTCACTTTCATTTGAATAGTAACCTTTGAGAATTTTGGAGCTCTGAGAGAGATATTAGCGATGCCGATCCCTTATGAGTGCCACAGATTCGAGCGAGGTCGCTATCATCAGATACCACCTGCGTACGGACCTCCGATAAGTCGATCAAAACCTCTCTGTGAAATTTTTAAGGATTTTCGAATGCTTTTTTGATTTTTTTTTATTTTTAAAATTCTGTTTTAGTGCATACGAGCCATAGTTTAGTGCATATATTAGATAAATCGGTGCATCCAAAGTGGTGCATAGGTGCAAAACAGTCACACATAGGATAGATCAAATGGCACATCCATGAAATTTGCCTACAGAGGATGATAGATTAGCGCATAGGCTAGATTAGCGCATAGATGAACTATTTTAGCGCATTTGCTTGATAAAATAGTGCATTCATGAAATTGCGCATCCATGGTTTTAGCGCATTAATTGACTATTTTGGCGCATCCATGGATTTTTGCTTAATTTCAATTTTTGAAGAAAAATTGATGCATGCTTGATGATTGTTGCTAGATTAGACAACAAATTTTATGCTTTTGAATATCATCAATGATTAGATTTGATAAAATTTTCTTCGTGCTTGAGGAATAAATAGGTCTGATAAATTTGCTTCCATGCGATATGAAAACAAATAGAAATGATAGATTTGCTTTCCTGATTGAAAGTCAAATAGGTAGATATTGAGTTATGATGACTGTTAAATTTGTTTCCATGCGATATGAAAAACAAATAGTAGAAATGATTGATAAATTTTCTTCAATGCAATATGTAAAGCAAATAGAAATTGATTTGAACTTGCTTGATGTATTGATTGATTGATGATATCCATTGCTGATTGATTTGCATAATTGCTTGATGATATTGTAAAGGAGGAATTTAACCTCCTCCAGATCAGAGAGAGATTTATGCAGACATGGGAGATGATTCCCCAACTGTCTCATGAGGATTTAGGAGTGATAGATCAGTTTGGTTTGAGAGCTCTATTGAGTATCCCGCAATATCAGGTCAATAAGGCACTGTTGACTACCTTAGCGGAGAGGTGGCATAGCGAGCACAACACCTTCCACTTGCCGACAGAAGAGATCACGGTGAACCCCGAAGGATGTTTATAGGATTCTGGGTATTCCTGTGGTTGGAGAGCTTGTGATTTATGATCACAAGGAGATTGGGGGGACAGATGCATTGAGATGGGTCTTCCAAGATCCTCATATCTGTGGATATGAGATTCCTTGGAAGGAGATGATAGAGAGATATGCCCCACTGCCTTCAGTTTTAGCAGGTATGATTGGTGGTTTCCTTTGTCTTGATCATAGGGCAAAGGGACTATCAGTTGGGTGGGGTAGGATCTTGGAGGACATGCTTCTCCATCGCACCAGATATGCATGGGGGTCATGCATGCTTGCCCATCTATACCATGATCTTCATCAGGTCGTGTACACAGATGGGAAGAGTCTCTCCTACGGGGTGACTCTTTTATAGATATTCACATGGGAGCACTTTGTGATTACATGCCTCATCGTCCGAAGAGATCGCCCCATTGGATTGCCATACGTTTATGCATATATAGGGCCCCTTGTCTAGCCGAGGCTGGGAAAATTAGAGTACTAGTGGCCAGTACTTGATGATTTAGATACTATCATTTGGCGATCATATGTGGACTGTGACCCATGGGAGGCTGATGATATAGAGTTACCCTACATGACCAGATCTAGATACTTGCTTGGGAGGACCCCTTTCATCATCGAGCGGTTTTTGGTGACGAGAGTGTTGAGACAACTAGGATTGGTTCAGATGATACTGCAAGGTGTGGCACATTATGCCAAATGCCGAGAGGATGTATCAGAGTGGGGTCCATTTGTGACCATTGAGGCAGCCAGGGCAGAGTACTTTGAGTTACAGCCAGCTCATTGGGCCATGCATCTAGAGGTTACCGATGCAGGGATGACGGATGATTACGCAACTTATTTTTACACACATCCCTTTCCAAGATTTACCAGTCCAGAGGAGCCTACCCCATTGATGGGAGGGGTAGTTGTATAGATGGGGCGATAGCAGCCCCAGGGACCTCCAGCAGTAGGGCAGCCATAGGGTCAAGCACAGATACTAGCACAAGGAGGGGTACAGGAAGATCAGGTCGAGGATATCAGCTGAGTAGCTGTGGACGTGGATGACGAGAGCTCAGAGATGGATGAGGAGTTAGATGACTCTAATAGTGGGGATGATGGGGGTGGTGGGAGGCAAATATTTTTCTTTGATGTTCCCTTCAGCATGAGGCCACGGACATCTAGAGTGGTAGGTCAGGCCAGCACTTCAGCTCCACAGATTACTATCAGGGCTCCATCACAAGGATACGTAGATACTTTGCAGGATAAGGTTCAGAATCTTCAGAGTCAGTTAGCATAGGCACAGGTGACCATTAGTTAGTTACAGGTATAGATCACACAACCACTACCTCCTGACCCATAGATAGCTCAACTTGCAGCCGAGAGAGACAACTTCAAAGAGCAATGTATATAGGCTGAGGGGGTAGCCGAGAGACTACTGAGATTAGTTGAGAGCACCTCTATTGGAGAGGTTGTAGCAGAGGGGCTAGAGACTGCTCGGGAGGCCGAGTACTATACAATGAGGTATTTTGAGGCAGTGCCACTTGAGTGACAAATAGCATTTACACAGTCAGGTACTTAGACTCGGACCCATTCACGCAGTCACTCTAGGAGTGCAACCAGTAGTGTGGGTTAGTTGGTCAGATGAGAGATTAGAGCTTTTGGGAGCAGAGATACATCAAGGCCTACTACCTCTGGAGGCAGTAGTAGTCATGTTCCATGGCTAGATGCCCCTTAGTGATGAGCATTTTTGTACACATTTATGCCATTGTATTCGATATATCTTTTTGAAACATATGATATCCTTGTATTCCTGGACATTTGTTTTGATGAGATCTATGATATGTAGTGGTGATTTGATTATGCACATGTTATGGATGATTTATGCACATGTTTTTATTTTCATATGCTATGTCGTGTATGATGATGCAATAATGATATGATATAAATTATTTTTTCTTCATGATGTATGTAATGAATGTATGATGTAGGATGTAAATGCTTTAGATGGAATGAGAGAATATGATCTATGATGATGTAATATGTAATGGATGATATGAACGTGACATGATTTATGATGTAATATGAATGATAATAATAATGTAATGGAAATGCACTTATGTAATGAACTTATGATATATGATGTAAATGAACATGATAATAATGATGATGCAAAAATAATGAAATGGATGTAATTTTATTTATGAATGTGTGTGTGAAATATGCAAATGTATATGTTAATGAATGATTAATGAATGATTAAAATAACGACCATGTATATGA
Source organism: Sequoiadendron giganteum (assembly GCA_007115665.2). Classification (NCBI taxonomy): domain Eukaryota; kingdom Viridiplantae; phylum Streptophyta; class Pinopsida; order Cupressales; family Cupressaceae; genus Sequoiadendron; species Sequoiadendron giganteum. Next base: position 801,204,085 of record CM021101.1, read on the forward strand.
TGTGTAATAATGGATAATGATCATAATGAATAAAATGAGATGATAATGAATATGATAATGAAATGAAATGATGATGTAAGTATATAAGTGTAATGATAATGATAATGAAAAATGATGTGAAATGCATGATAATGAAAATGAGATGAAACAAATGTCTAGTCATACTCCATCATTGTCTGAAAAAGAAAATATTCAAGAATGTGATCAACCCTCAAAAATCTATTTAAAAAGGCCCTCAAAATGCAAATGAATTATGCAGTCCTAATAATGAATTATGCAATCCTAAATGAAATAATGAACCATTCTCCTTATTGCCATTTTTTGGTGTGTTTAGTTGTCATCATTGAGCCTTTTGATATGTTGAAAGTTAGTACAAGCATCAAAGGGTATGTTAGCACCAATGATGACCTGAGTATTGCTTTCATAATGTTTGATGTAGCAAGTTAATACAAGCATCAAGGTATACTTGAACCAAGATGACCTGAGTATTGCTTGCATAAATAGACAAAAGTTAACCATTTTCCTATGCAAATTCCGAAATGTCATCAATGATACATTGTAGAGCATGTCACACGACCAATTTGCATCATACTAAGGATTAACTTACAGACAACAAGCAAAGAAAAATCATACTTCTTCCTTGTGATTCTAGTTCAGTACATCATTGAACCACTCCAAATATATGATGTCATCAAATATCAAAACAACAATTGCAACCTATTGCTTTAATTTTTTCATTCATTTTATTCAGATTAAGATCATCCAATTTTCTTTAAATCATTTTTCAAAATAGTCATGTACACTCAGTTTAATTGGACAAGATTGTTGTTTCTGATATTCTGATGCTAGACACACCTTGCCGACTACCTTCTAGAAAAGATTCAATAAGCGAACTACCCCCTAGTGACCTTGTACTTTGACTCTTGCTAGGCACAACTCTTGCAATGGATAACCCTCAAATCATCAAGCCATTATGAGATCCTTGTCATTCCAAGGAGATGATGCAATGTGAATGCGATGGTGAGGTGTGTGCATAATGCCGATGAAAAGATGGATATGCAGAATGAATCCTAATAGATGAGAGAGCCAAATAAAATCACAAACAATGCCTGTTTGCTAGGTTTTCACCATTTGTTTTTATTGCACTTTTTCTTGATTTTATGATTTTTTTGTTATTATCAAGATGCCTGTTCGGCAGGTTTTCATCAAGGCATTTTTTTTTTTGATATTTTCTCAGGTGTAGAATCTTTTTAGATGAATGTTGTTGGTTGGATCCTCATATAGGTCCCCTTTTGCTATTGACAATTGATATGCCCCCGATCCATATGCTGCAACGATAACAAATAGGCCTAGCCAATTAGGTTCGAACTTGCCTTTCTTTTCCTGATCTTGTTGATTTCGAGGGTTTTATTTGAGAACCAAATAACCTACTTGAAAATTTCATGGTTTGACTTTGTGATTGTAGCTACGGGACATAATTTGTTGATATCCCTTCAAGTGATTAACCACAGTTTGATGTCGTTCGTCAAGCAGTGCTAGCTCTTGCAATCTTGATACTCGATAATCTTCATCATTGATTAGCCCTTTGAGTGATACTTGAAGTGAAAGAATCTCAACTTCTAGTGGTAGAATAGCCTTTGCTCCATAGACCAAAGCATAAGGAGTAGCTCCTGTTGGTGTGTGAATGCTTGTCCTATAGGCCCATAATGTTGGATTCAATTGGACATGCCAATCACGGCCTGCTTCATTCACTATTTTTTTCAAAATCTTTAGAATTGTTTTGTTTGAAGCTTCAACTTGACCATTCCCTTGCGGATAATAAGGTGTAGAGAACCTGTGTTGGATGTGAAATCTTTCACATAGTTCATCAACATCCTGATTTTTAAAGGGTCTACCATTGTCTGTGATAATGGAGTTAGGAATGCCATATCTACAAATGATATAATTCAAGATGAATGAAGAGATTTGTTTTCCCGTAACAGTTGTTAGAGGAACAACTTCAATCCACTTAGTGAAATACTCAGTGGTTGTAATGATAAATTTATGTCCATTTGAAGATGATGGATGTATCTTCCCAACCAAATCCAATCCCCACTGAGCAAAAGGCCATGTTGTGGTGAAGGGTTGTAATTCCTGAGTAGGAGCATGAATGAGATTCCCATGAATTTGAAATTTTTTACATTTCTTCACAAAGGTGAATGATTCTTTCTCCATGGTTGGCCAATAGTACCCTAATCTTACAAGTTTCTTTGCTAAGGTTAGTCCACTTGAATGTGTCCCACAAATTCCACCATGGACCTCTTGTAAGGCCTTTTCCGATTCATCGCGTTCAAGACATCTAAGGAGGGTACCATCCAGACCATGCCGGTATAAGACATCAACAATTAAGGTGTAACGGATGATTGACGAATGAAATTTCATTTTTGATTCCTAGACAAGCCTAAGGGTAAAGTAGTATCTTTTAGGTAAGTGTAAATTTGGCCATATAAGGAAGAGTCAGAACTCGTCAGATGGAAATGATTTGATTTTTAGGATTGTCATGGGCGGGAGAAAACAATTGTTCCACCAGGAAATCATACCATTTTTTATTCTCTGTCAACTAGAGTAGAGAGGCGATTGTAGCCATAGCGTCTGCTGCTTTATTATCAATGCACAAATCTGTATGAACTTGATATTAACAAAGTATTTCTTGAGATCTCCCACCATTCTTTTGTAAGGTATCAACTTGTCATCTTTAGTGTGATATTCGTCATTGATTTGGTTTATAACAAGTTGTGAATCACCAAAAACTTGAAGTTCTGCGATTTTCCAGTCTACTGCAATTCTTATGCCGATTATCAATGCCTCATACTCAGCTATGTTGTTTGTGCAAGGAAACATTAGCCGATAAGATTTTGGGATTGTATGTCCTTGAGGTGTAATAAAAATAATTCCTGCTCCTGAACCATGTTGAGTGTAAGAACCATCAAAGTAGAGTGACCATGACTGTTGGATATCTGTTGTGAACATGTCGGCATCAGGAAAATCAACATGTATTGGGTGTTTTGCTGGTATTGGTGCTTCTGCTAATTGATCTGCAATTACTTGTCCCTTTATAGCTTTTCGATCCACATAATGAATATCAAACTCGCTTAGGATCATAACCCATTTAGCCAACCTGCCAGTTAAGCTTGCCTTACTTAGAAGATATTTGAGTGGGTCAATCTTAGCCACAAGCTTTACTGTATGAGTTAGCATGTAGTGTCATAACTTTTGAGAAGTGAACACCACTGCTAAACAAGATTTTTCAATGAAGGTATAATTTAGCTCGTGACTTGTTAAGGTTCGGCTGATGTAATAAATGGCTCGTTCTTTTCCTGAGTTGTCTTCTTGTGCCAATAACGCCCCTAAAGACACTTTTGTGGCAGCAATATATAATATGAGAGGTACACCCTGTACTGGTGGAATCACCACTGGTGGATTCATGAGATACTGTTTATCTGATCAAATGTTGCTTCGCATTTGTACTCCCACTTGAATGGAACATTCTTGTGCAAGAGATGTGTAAATGGTAAACTTTTATCTGCTAGTTGAGCAATGAATCTTCGAATGGATTGTAACTGTCCCTGTAAAGAGCGTAGTTGACTAATGTTCCTTGGTGGTGGCATATCAAGAATTTCTTGTACCTTAGCTAGATCCACTTCAATTCCCTTTTCTGACACAATGTATCCTAATAACTTTCTAGATTTACTCCAAAGACACATTTCTTTGGATTAAGTCTTACTTTGAATTGTTCCATTCTTTTGAAAATTTTAGATAAGATATCGATGTGTCCTTCTCTAGTGTTAGACTTGGCAAGAAGATCATCAACATAATCCTCCATGAATGTATGCATCATATCATGAAAAATTGTTGTCATTGCTTGTTGGTTTGTAGCTCCTGCATTTTTCAATCCAAATGGCATTACGTTCCAGCAATAAGAACCCCAAGGACATGTAAATGTTGTTTTATCCTGATCTTCTGGTGCAATCTTTATCTGGTTGTATCCTGAAAATCCATCCATCAATGAGTACATTGCATGTCCAACAGTTAGATCAACAATCATATCAATGTTTGGTAAGGGAAAGTCATCTTTAGGACATTCTTTGTTCAAATCCCTAAAATTTGTACAAATTCTAATCCTTCTATTTGGCTTTGAAACATGCACAATATTGGAAATCCATTCTACATAATCTATGGACCGGATGAATCCAACATCTAAAAGTTTCTTTAATTCCTCTCTAACCAACAACACAACATGTGGATGCATTTTTCTGAGTTTTTGTTTTACAAGCTTTGCCCCTAGTGTAATAGATAGATGATGCATGATGAGATATGGATCCAATCTAGGCATATCTGCATAGGACTATGCAAAATTGAATTGATTATCTGTGAGAAATTATGTGAATCTAGGTACTTCTTTATCTGTCAGAGATGCAACCAATTTCAAAACTTTAGGCTTTTCTGTAGTACCTATATTAAGTGCCTCTGTTGGTTCAATTAGAATGGAAGATCTTTCCTGATAATATTCCAGAAGAGTGTTAAGTTTCCCATCCTCTGGCACCTTTGAAAGGTTTTCACCATTGGATATGCTCTTTATTTTCTTCTTTTCTTGATCTAATACTGCCTTTGTCAGGTTTTCACCATTAGATCTTTCTTTCATTTTTCTTTTTTCTTGATCTAATATTGCCTTTGTTAGGTTTTCACCATTAGATCTTTCTTTTATATTATTTATTTCATAGCTGAGAAACTTGGAACTTTCCTGTCAAAAACTCTGACCTTGTGATTCCCTAATGGAACTTGTTTCGGGATGGGATGAACAAAGAAAGTTTATTATGGTTTCGTCATTTGGAAAATTTGGAACATCAATGGGTGTGACTTGTTCCCAATCAATGAGTTCAAGATGAACCAAAGGTAATGGATCATTAGGATGAGTAAGGTCATTGGCCATTAGGGTCATGATGTTATTGTCAACGTTATTATGGGAGAAGTCTAAGATGGTATCTTCCTCAAAATGATCTATCTCACTTTGAATTGAATTGGTCTCACTAAAGTCCTTATCACTTTGTATGACATAATCAAGTGGAGGTCTTGATTTTTCTCCTTGTAAGAATGCAGGTGAGAATTTGTGTATGACATCCACCCTTTTCTCTGAGATGAAAGTATCATTCGAGAAGTCATCCCATTCATATTCATTTGAGTCTATTTCAGAATTATCTGCTTGAATTCTCAGAATTGATTCAGCTAACTCCTCATTAGATGGCCTTCGCGTTACTTTTTCCTTAGTATATTCACCATATCCTAACCCATTCTTATCTTTTGGATGCATTGTTTTTAGTTGGATAGGTTCAACAATACCCTCTTCCCTTTTACCTAGAGGGCCATTTCCTTCATAACCCATTTGTTGCATGATAGCATAACCCTTTCCATATTGTTGTGTGGGTAACTTGATATGTTGTATGGATTCTTCTTCATATTTATAGAGCCAATAAAGAATAGCTCTATCTTCTACTTCAATTTCTTTGATAAATGTCCCATTAAACTTGGTGATGGGGCCTGAAGTTGAGGCAAAAACTGTTGCAACCTTTTGTGTAGATGTTGACCATGGAATCTTGGAGATAGGGGTAGATTAGAGAGAGATAAAGAATATTCTCCCACCCCATTATCTTTCAATTTTAACTTGGTGCCAAAATTGCTTATCATTTCTTATGCTTGTTCTTTGTTTTTATAGGTAGAGATGGCCAAAGCCTCTCTATTATGTGGGACGAGTGTGTCCTGAGTTGCTCTTAGGTTAGAACAAGTTTGACTGCTAATGTGATCAACGGGTATTGTTACTTCCTGTCCATCGTATAGAAACTTCAAACATTGATGATAAGTAGACAGAATAGCTTGCATGTCATGGATCCATGGACGACCCAATAGTATGTTATAGGTTAGATCCTGATCAAGAACCTGACAAAAGGTATTCTTCACAATAGGTCCCACTCTGATTGGTAACATGATGAGACCTTTGGAAGTCCTTTCCTCATCATCATAGGCCTTGATTGTAATTTTCCTCCATGAATCTATAGAGTCTATTGAATACCCCAAAGCTAGGACCAATTTTAAAGTACAAATGTTTAATCCAACTCCCCCATCTATGAGAACACGTCTAATGTGGGCTTTGTGAACCATGACTTCTAAATAGAGTGATGAATTATGCGGATGGGTTATGGATGAATCATATTTTTCAGAAAAAGATAAACATGTGTAGGAGGAAAAGTGTCCCACCATGGCTTGAAATTTATCGATATCCAGATCAGGAGATATAGTTGTATCAACAAGGGCCTTTTCCAGAATGTCCTTATGTGTAGGTGATAACTTTAAAAGTTCCAAGATAGAAATTTGGGCTGATGTTTTTCGCATTTGATCAACCAAATTGTATTGACTTGGAGGGAGAATTGTTGCTTTAGATGAGCTGCCTTTGACAATGATCTTGGCTTGTCCCCTTGTCGTAACATTGACCTCTCGATATTCTTGCTTACCTTTAATTCGGATAACGTTGATTTGAGGATTGTCAGTATAGATATGATTGATAATAATGTCATGGATTTTATTAACATTCTTGCCCTTGTCACTCAAGGATTCCCCTTTGTGATAATCAAGGAGTGGATTCTTAAATGCTTGATGGTCATTATTGACATTATGTCCCTCAACTGTGATGGTATGATTATCAATCAAATCTTGAGCAATATTCTTTAATGCTTGGCAATTGTTTGTCTTATGACCTTTGCACCTATGATAATCACAGAAGTGTGAGTCATTCCATGATGGTGGTTTAACTCGAGGCTCAAATTCTCTTTGTGGTGGAAATGTAATAGCATTTTGATTCAGTAATTCTATGAGAATGGATTCCAAAGATTGGCCCAAGGGAGTGAAACTCTGTCAACTCGAAAAATATGATGATCTGGGCGCATTTGAATTTTGATTATTGCCAAAATTATTTCCATGATTGTTAGTTGTGTTTCCTTGATTGGAAACATTGCCTTGGGTGCTAGAATTTCCAATATTATTGTTATGTTGAACACCTAACACATTAAGGACGATGGGCTTTGTATTCACATTGTTAGCACCTACAACCCCATCATTCACAACATTTTTATTTTGAGTCTGAAATCGTGACTTGTCATTGTTATTATTATGGTTGTTGTTGTTGTTGTTGTACAAATTTGAACCCTCTTTATCAATTTTTAGAACTCCACGCTTGATCAATGCACCTTCAATAGTAATTGCATTTTCAATCAATTTTTCAAATGATTGAGGATAGTGAAGGTTTAGTTTGTAACTCATTTCTTGATTAAGACTATCGATGAAGATCTCCATCTTTTCCTTTTTAGGAATAGGACGAGAGTATGTAGAAAACACCCTTGTCCACCTTTGCAAAAATATAGTGAAAGATTTCCCTACTTTTTATTTTATCTTACAAAGATCAAGCATGGTCATCTGGTGTTGGATGTGGTAAGAGTATTGTGATATAAACTTATTTATCAACTCTTCAAAGGTTTTGATGGGGGGAGTGATCTTTGAAAGCCACTCCATGGATTGTCCACCCAGACTTTGTGGAAACAACTGCATTAAGTAGGTATCATCATGAGAAAATTCTAAGCTCATATTTTAGAAATCCCTTACATGGTCAATGGGGTCAGTTTTCCCATTATACCTATCAAACTTAGGAATTTCGCAATGTTTTGGAAAAGGAATCATTCGAAGACTCCTATCAAATGGATAAGGACATATTTCCTCCAAAACATACTTCTTTGTTGCTCCCCCTTGCATTTCTTTTATCTATCCTTGTAATTCTTTGATCTGTTGAGTAAGGGCACTAAAATCGTTAAGAGGAGTTTTAGGATTTTCTTTAATCCCTTCTATGTCAAAATCGGCAGGTAACTTAGCTCCTTGATTAGCTAAAGAAAGAAAATATCTCTCTTTGTTTCATTCTAAAATCCTTTCCATAAGAGTATGGAATTGAGGATCCTGCTCTGCTTCTTGAAGTTTTTCTTCCGTTAGCTCTTTAGTATTTGAATTGTTAAAGAGGTTTTCCTCCCTCTGACTATTATCACCCATTTTACTCACTGTACTTTCATCTTTTTCTATGTGCTTTCGAGATCTCGTGGTAATAGGCATAAGCTTTACTCAAATCCTACTAACTTTGATCAAAGGAATGAAATAGTGCAACGGTGATGGATATGAAAGTTAGGATAGAATGAAGATTCTATGACTTAAAAGATTTTTAATCTTTAGCTCATGATTCCCTGATTGAAAGGAAGAAAATCCTGTTTGTGGGAATTAAACCAAAGATCGAAAATAAAGATGATTTTACAATTTGTGAATTTTGATCTTAGCTTTGTAGAAAGATGAATTTAATGGATGCATAATGTGCTTGAGTTCTCTATTGCAGAATTTTATTTGAACGAGTAGCGTACGTGATTGTAGGTTGGGGAATATAAGAAGAATGAATACGTTGGCTGTGGTTATGCCTTTGAGAAAGGGCTCTTCTTTGAAAGAAAGCTCTTGAGTATAAGGGTTCTAGAGCATAATCGTCAGTGAAACCTCTAACATAGTCATGATATCGATGAATAAAGGTTCTGTGTTCAAGTAGGACCTTTTGACTTTGATATAGAAATTTCTTCTTCTTCAATACTTTCTTATAACTGAGAGACTTCTTGGGCTTTCTAATCTTTCTTTCTAAGGACTTCTTAGCAAAAGTTGTAGACTTCCAAACTCTGAGCATGGGAAAGACTAGACCGATAAGACTTGATTTTCTGAAAGTCAGAAAATCACCTAGGCTCAAAAAATAAATGTGCCAAAATAGAGACTGAATGCACCAAAATGGAGCATAGATGCGTCAAAATAGAGAACAGATGTGCTGAAATAGAGCACAGATGTGCTAAAACAAAGCACAAATGCATCGAAACAGTGCACAAATGTGCTAAAACAGAGCACAAATGCGTCGAAACAGAGCACACATGCACCGAAACAGAGCATAGATACACCGAAATAAAGTACAAATGTGCTAAAATAGAGCATAGATGCACCAAAATAGAGTACGGATGCATCGAAATAGACCCGGGATGCACTAAATTAGTCCTGAGACTGACATGTTTTGATAGTTTGATAAAAACATTTGTTTTGGATGATCTTAATCTGATTTAAATGTGAAAAACACAACATAGAAGCAAATAATTATTTTGTTAATCCTAAAATCTAAAGAAAGAGTGTATGTTCTTGAGATTTCCATAGGTTTTAAACAAGATAAGCACTCCAGTCAGACTCACTCTTAATTTGTCAAATAGGTCATCATAGTAATCACAACCCATAGCTTAAAATCGTGTCGACTCACATAGCCTTGTCACCCCCTAGAGGGCGCCCATGTTTTTGTCTTTTCCAGGTGTGTACTCAAAGTGACGGAAGTGGATATCGAATCCCTTGAGCAAAAAATCCGTGGTGACTATATGGTGAGTGTCTTGGGGGCAGATTCTTCCCTCCCTTGCACCCTGATTAAGATGATGTTTGGATACTGACACGGCTGGCTTTCTACACTATGGTTCATAGTAAGGGTATTCATTCAGTGTGGAAAATAGATATACTCCCTCGAGAGACCTCTCAACCTTTAGAACAAAGGTTTTAGGGATGGTTATCCTGTGCACTACTGTCAAGTTGGATTTTCATCAACAACTTGCTTTTGATTAAACTGGGTTTGAAACCTTGGCTTTAGGTGTTCCCACTTAGGTCGTTTCTCTTGGGTGAGTACTTTTTCCCACAAGAGCAGGCCTTCTAAAGGATGTAATAAAGCATTAAATTGCAGAAAATAAAAAGTAAGTCTGGTGTTCTGATCACCCAATTAAGGGGAGAGCATAAACCTATTACCCATAATCACAACAAACAATAATGGTTCAATTTTAAATCCCCAAATTGACATATTCTCTATACTAAGTGAAGATGTTGCTTCACTAAAAACATGGGATTCATTTTAACCGAAAGAAAATTTATGTTTGGTGACTATCTTATGATTGGTTAATTCATATTTAAATGTCTACCCTAGGATTGCTTCATTCTATTAAAAATAAAATTTGAAAAAATCCTGTCCGCGGATTGCGTCGGAATCATAATTTAAAATTTTTACAACTGTATGCGCCGAAACAGGTCGTCTATGCTCCGAAACAGGCCATGTATGCGTCGAAAGATCTCACAAGAATGTGCCGAAACAGGGTGTCTATGCACCAAAATAGGTCATGGATGTGCTAAAACAGTTAACGTATGCGTCAAAAGATCTCATAAATGCGTCGAAACAGTCCTCGTATGCGCCAAAACATGATTTTTGTCCATCACCTGCCTGAAAAATCTGCAAAAAAAAATATTAAATGTGGGGCTTGGCCCCATGGTGGGCACCAGAAATGTGTATGTTAGAATGTGCGAATCAAAATGAATCTAATCTAATACACCAATGAAATATTAGATTAAAGAAACTAAATTAAAGAAAGCAAAATGAAAACTCTAAAACACAAGCAACTCCTTCAAATTCGTCCCATTGTCCTCTATCTCCAAGGATTCATTTCAAGATGCTTGCTCTCAGTTGTTTTAAATAGCAGCTTATAGAATGGCAGCTTGAGAGAATAAGATTAATGAAAATGCATGTACATTACTAATATGCTTTAAGCTATGAAATTGAAATGCTAATTAAATGCTAGAAATACTGAAAATGCGACTATAATAACTACGTATGAAAATCTAGGATTGGAGGTCCTTTTCAACTCATAAGAGGGTTGTATTTATAGATTTTTGAAGGCAAGAATTCAATTGGCCAAGATCGACAGTTGAGTTCAAACCTATTAAAATGAACGGTGAGAGATCGAGAATTCGAAAAGAAGATGGAAGTTTAAGAGACAGATGGAAAATGAAGAGACAAATGAAAGGTGTCTCTCATATTTTAAATAAATAAATATTTAATTATGTGTGAGAAATGAAAAGCCTTTAATTAAATATTTAAAAATATTTAATTATGTGAGAAGAGAAAAAGCTTTTCAATTAAATATTCAAAAAAATTTAATTATTGAGAAGAGTGAAGAATTTAGAAAGTGTTTTAATTAAATATTGAAAATATTTAAGTAAATGAAGAATATCATTTAAATTTAGAATTTAAACTTGTGATAATTAATATAAATAAATTGTGAAATCTATTTAATTAATTAAGAGGAAGATAGCATTAATTAAATAAACTTGTTTATTTAATTAAATTAGAAGAATTGGAAAATGAACAATATAAATAAATAATTAAATTTATTTATATGTAGATGACTTAAGAATATTAATTAAATAATTCATATTTAATTAATTAACAGGTTTGGTTAACCATGACCATTTTTAGATGTGTACAGTTCTTTTTAATCCCTTTGATTGTTCTTTTAAGCCCAAATGATATCTATTGAGTCCTAAAAAGAAAGAAGAAAAATCCTTAGAAAAGGGATTATAATTTCTCCCCAAAGTATTTAAAAACACTTGATACAATGAGATAATTATGCCATAGTTAACTCTTGGTCTTTGTTTCCTTCCTTCACTTTTGATCAAGCCAACCTACAAAAATTGGTTAATACTGCAAAAATAGAGACCAAAAACTAGTTAAAAGTCAAAAATAGCCAAAATGAAAAAAAGCACATGTTGCAATTGATCTAAAAATTTCTTTTTTACCCAACCCTAGTGACTTAGTCTGCATATGCGGCATAGTTTGAGAAGGTCAGCGGTGCTATATAGCATCGCTGGAGACTGATAACGATGCTCTATGCAAAAATAGCGAGCGTGATTATGACGCTATTTCATCCAGTGGTTGAGTTTGAAATTTGGATGATCAGGGACGTGGTTTGAAATTCAAATTTTTGGGTGGGAAGACTTCAGTGGTGCCATTTGAAGTTTAATAGTGTCGCTATATTGCACTGCTAGATTGATAGTGATGAAGTTTTCCTAGTAGTGACACAGTTTCCCTAGAGACATAAAAATTCAACAAAAAAACACATAATTTTTAGAAAAACGTGTTAATTTTCTCTAGATTAGCCCTCCTTCTAGCACCAAAATGTGAATGGTGAACCTATACCTACACAAACACAAAAGAAAAAACACATAATTAGATCATTATGCAAGTTAGATCAACATTCCCCATGAAATTAGTTTGAAGCATGAGAAAAGGAAATAAGATGAAGAACACAACAATAAAAGATATTAGATCCTATTCTAATGAACAAAATCTCAATCCCATGGGGGAATTGATTCCATTTTGATGTGGAAAATGGCCCTTTCCTAATTCCTTTATGTACAGTGATGATATTTGGTTATGATTTTGCTTCCTTGATGAAATTTTCCAATAAGCTAGCTAAATTTATTACAATTTATGAAATGCTATTAGCTCAAATGCTAAATGCCTATAGTGATTGTGCTCTTAGTTGATGGATCATAGATTCAAATGAGGGCCTCCTATAAATATAAGAGAATTATGGAGGAAGAATCAAAATGGATGAATGTGGGACAAAAGACCAACCAATGAGAGAAGGGAACTTGTCCACATGTGACTGGAGGAGGAATGAGCACATTTTGATGAATTTACAAATAAATATGGTTAGGTGGAATTTGAAATTTGTGAAATGACAAGCTAGAGGGAGAGAAGAATGGAGTAAGTTCCACTTGGCTCAAGCAAAAGGACATGTAAGAGGCCTTTAATGCCTTATTGGATGTACTCATCCCTTTTGGAGGGATATTTGAATTTGAGGAATATTCCCTCATTGATGCCAAGTTGAGAGAAAATAGAAGAATTAATAAATCAAATAAATTGATTTATCATGCAAGTTGCAAAATCTAGAGGATTTGATGGATTAGGATTAGGATTAATCAAGATTTGATTAATTTAGATGAAGATTAGCTGATTTGACAATTTGACTTAGATTTTTGGATTTGAAAAAACCAAAGTTGAGAGGAATATGAATTTAGATTTAATTAAATAAAGTTTGATTTATTTAATTAAAGAGGGTGGTGTCATATTAAATCAAATAAATATTGATTTATTTGATTTTGAAGGAGATGACTTTAGAGAGTAATTAAATAAAATGAATTATTTAATTAAGAGGGACTATAGGATTAACTAAACAAAATGATTTAATTAATTAATAGAAGCGAATGACTTAATCAAATAAATTTGATTTATTTAATTAAGAGAGGAAATATGATGAATTTAATAGAATAAAGATTATTCAATTAATTGATGAGCCAAGGAGATGATTCAGGATGAACTGGTGTTAGTAAGATCAGGATTAGGTGTGTAGGATCAATCTGTATATTTTTTCATGTCTACATTTCCTCCAATAACTCGACTCTTTAAATAGTAATTGCTCCTCATGGAAATATGTGTAGATTTCCTGCCATTAGCCTCCTTCTCATCCTCCTACTTTGGATTTAAAGCAACAATGGGCATGTTCAATTCACCCTCCAGAACATTTTTTTGTGATTTTTGCAAATTCAGCCTTGGAGACTTTCACACTGAGGAAGAAGGAATCATTGTCTTGCCCATTTTACCAGGACAAGACTTCACAAATGTAGAACAATCCTCTTACAAATTTAGCGATTTTAGCTCTCAATTGTAATGGTGATAACAAATGAAATTACCCCATATTTATCAAGCAACATGATTAGGTTGATCATCAATGCTCAGTAAATGTCACACAAGCGAGCAAATGATCACTTACTGACACTTGCCTTATAGCCTTTAATTATCTAGGTGCATGAAAATTTGTGTACCAACTTCAATGATTATAGGAGAGTAATAATTCACACACACTAGGATAAATTTGATTAACACCCATAGGTCTAGTGCCATTAATGTTTTCTCGCATCGAGAAAAACAACCACCTCCTTAGTATTTTCATTTTTTGGTTAAAAATTGTTTGTTGATTCCTTGACGAGATGGTGAATTGAATGGCCCAAAATGAGTCAATCGGGTTTGAATTTTCAAGACCATCGCTTGATATCCCATTAACCAATGAAATCATGTTGACTAGAAGCTATGTCATTCCCTTGATGGCAACACCCTTCCTCTCCTTATTGACAACAAAGTCCACGTGTCACAATCACGCAAACCACACAACAAATTGCAAAAAACAATTTAAAATCCTACACGGCATGCACACATTAACTAAGATTCAATTCTAGCAATATATTACAGTAGTTGATTCACCATCTTAAAACTGATGAGGCCCAGTACAGACCTCATAATCATTAAGTTTTTTACCTTTTTAATACTTTATTTTTGCTTTAAAACTCATAATATTTTCCTTTATGTATGAATTTATGAACTTATTGAGGTATACAGATTTAGATTATGAATGGTTAATGTAAATTCTTATTTATGTTATATGCATGATTAAATATGGTGATTAAACTTATGAATTTTTTATAATATGTGCACTATTATGCAACTGGAACAAATATTTATTTCTCAGCCAAATGATAACTGATTCTTTTTTAAAAGTGATGAATGGCTAGATTGTTTGTGAGTCATCCTTAAATCAGTTATTATTTTTTAATCTCATTTTGACTCATCATGTTGAATGAAGAATCTACCAACTGCAACTCAAGCTCCAGCAAAGTACATCTAGTTCAGAAATTTGGAATTCAATGCAACTAAAGGTAGTTACAAGGATCCATGCAAACTTAACTCCTGCACACCAAGATATATTTTAGACTAGGATTGAATTAATTTTCCTGCTTATCTGTTGTTTTTAAAATAAAGATGGATATTTATATCCAGACCCAACACAGTTGGATGTTAGATCATAACAAGTTTTTTTATCTTTCTCATGTAATTTCCCTTCTATTTTTAAGTTAGAATCATTTATGTATTTCATCCCTATCTAGGCACATTCTCTAGAAATAAGAAGGAAGTTGATCTCAAATCTGTGTTAAGATTATTTCAGCACGCTTTCTAAATGAGGTGATCCTGTTAGTTTTTAAGTTCATTTATCACTGCTATGTTTCATTTTATGCATTATTTCAAGTTTGAATCATTTCATCTGGTGTGAGTTGAACGATATTCTAGATCAAAGTTACTATCCATTACTATTTTTACATTATTCTATTAAAATAAAATGACCTATTTCTTTATGTAGTTTATTTCTTAGGTTAAAAATCATTTGAATATCTAAGATAGTCTAGATTATCATTTTAATGGATTTTGTGCAAAGAAGAGCAGTTACTTGTCGATTTAGTAAGTGAGGAATGGAATAGTTTATTTTTAAAGCAATGAATTAAGTTTTAAATAGATTTCAAAATTTAGAAGATTAGACTAAGTTAATCTTCCATTTTCTCACAATCTAAATTGTCCTAGAATGAAATCTCTCTATTTAAATTCCATTTTGAAGGTTATTTAGAATAAATCGGGAATAGAAGGTTAGTACAAAAACACTTTTGAAAATATAAAAATAGATCTAAAATGCTCCTAATCGATCTGAAACCACAAAACCCCCGCAAAAAATTGATCCAACTCTTACCACAGATAGCTTTCGACACCCCTGGGTTGACATTAAGAAATTAAATGAGTAGGAATTGTGACAACAACAACTCCCTACCATCATTTTTGGTGTTGTTTCCGGGGAAGATCTGGCTTCAAAAGAAAATATAAGCCTTAAGTGTCGGTAAGATTAGTTAATGAAAAGGTACAGAGACCAGTCTGGAAGATTTGTAAGAGGAGATTTAGAGAACCATCGGGAAGGATCCCAGTCTAGTGCTACAAGTTCACCCTCTGCTAGGACACAATCCACTCAGTCAGAAAATATGGGAGATAGAGATCAAGAGGAGAAGGTTTCTAAAAATTTTTTTTCCTTTCCCATTGCCATAAATTTCCATGAAAATAAACCACCAATGAAAATATCTCACCCTCTATTTTGCCTACATTTCATGGGAAAATTTTGGAAGATCTTGATCAATTTTTATTCGAGTTCAAAGTGTTATGTCAGACTTATGATTATACATCTAACAATAAAAATTTGAAACTATTTCCATCCACTCTTAAAGAATCAGCTTTACGATGGTTTATAGGATTGAATGCGAATTCAATAAACACTTGGGATAAAATGGAAATAGTATTTCTAAATAAATATCAAGATTATTGTAGAGTTAGGGATAGGAAGGAAGAATTGTTTAAAATGAAGCAATTGGAAGATGAGAGTCTGGAGAACTATGTAGATAGGTATCAATTTGTTCTGAAAAGGTGTCAAAATGGATTAGATCAAGAAATTAGTAAATCCATCTTTCTTAAAGATGTTGATGACGATTCCAGAGATGCCCTGAATTTGATAGGAAAAGGAGATATTAATAAATAGACCTTTGAAGAAATCATTGAGATTTGTAGGAATTACTCTAGAACAAGACCAGGTTATAGGAGAGAGAAAAAAGGTTATTTTTCTAATGTCTCTAAAGTTATGGAAGAAATCACAAACTTAAAAACAAACATTCTCCTTCATCTCAGTTCTCAGCCTGATAAAATAATAGTTGAACCTTTGGCCATCTACTATCCTAAATATATGGATAACATCCATTGAGAGAATATCCTATAAATCAAGTAGATCTATGTGACATACTTGAGAATAAAAACTCTACTGGTAAATGTAGTCTCCTACCAGAAATTAGGAACCAGTTGAAGAAACCAGCACTAGTAGAAGAAGAACTGAATTTTGTGGGACAAAGATAATTTAACTCTGCTTTTGGTCAACCTAGAAATAATTCTAACTAGGGTTCAAATTAGTTGAATAGCCAATGGAACCCCCAATCTTAGTGGAACCCTCAACAAATGAAAAATCCACTTCCACCCTTGACAAACCCTTGGGTACCAGCATGGGGACAAACTAAATATCCACAATGGAAACAACCTTAGTGGTAGCCAAATCAATCTCAATGGCAATAGAATCAGACCAAATGGTAGCCTAATCAAGGAAATAACCAATGGAAAAATCAGGGGCCAAAGAGACCTTGGAATAAGAATCAATTAATTGAGCAAAACCAACCTTCAAGTTCTAAACTAGTCAATCAGCCTCAAATACCTGCTTAGCCAGTTCCTAGTTCTAAGAATGTTAAGCCTCAAAAAATTGCCTATAATGTTGATCCTAACACTATTAATATGAATAACATTGAAATAGGGGATATTCATTTAAGGAATAGAGTTGTACCATCAAAACCTGATGAAAATAAGAAAGATCAACAACAAAACTTAGTGAAGGAGATAGGAAAATAAATCAAGGAAGATCATACTAAAAAAGCACCATTTACTTCATGATTTCAATAGGAACCATTGGTTGAACAAGTTGATAAAATGATGATTTGATTGATCCTCAGATTATTGATGAGCTTAAGAAAATAAAAATTGAAATTCCCCTATTAAAGGCTATTCATGATATTCCAGAGATCAAATAGGTAGTTAAATCTGTGTGTGTTAAGACACCAGGAAGGAAAAATAAATTTCCCCCTACAATTCAAGTTGGAGGAAAGTTGTCTAATTTCCTCTCAGTGAAGTTAATTCCATAGAAGTATGGTGATCCAGGAAGTCTTGTGGTTACCCTTATCATTAATGGTATTGAAATTTAGAATGTTCTTATTGATTTGGGAGCTGCCATTAATGTTATTACTAATGAAACAACTGAAAAGATAGGGGTTATGAATGTTAAACCAACAACTACAGTTCTACAATTTGTTGACCAATCAATTGGAAAACCTGAAGGAATTCTTAAAGATGTCATTATCACTATTGACACTTGGGATTATCTTGTTGATCTCCTTGTTTAACAAACTAAACAAAGAAAGAGAGGTTATCCTATTATTTTAGGGAGACCTTGGTTAGCAACAACCGCTGCACTCATTGATTATAGATCTAGTAGTATGAATATTTCCAATGGGATGAAACATAAAGAAGTGACTTTGTATCCACCAACCAAACCATCTTTAAAATTTGATAATCAAATCTAGATAGATGATCCTGATTCTAAAGATGAGGAAATAATGGGCCTTGGAATGATGGCCTTGGGAAAGCATGCTAAGGAATATCAAGATTCTATAAACATAAAAGAAGAAGATCTGGGAGAATGTAGTAATTATGAAACTCCATCATGTTGTCCTTTTGCTAATATCACAAAACCTGAGGAGAATCAGTTACCTCATCAATTTCTACCGCATCTTTGTTCTTTAAACACTTTAATTGGTGACCCCTCGAATCTTCAGGAAAAGACAAAAAAAATCCTAGTTCAAGTTGATAAACCTCTACTTATCAATAGTTCTCTAAAAATGAAACAAGAGAAAGGATTAAAAGGAATTTTGGAGAAAAATACAAGAGCCTTCACTTGGGATTATGAGGATATGAGAGGAATCCATCTAGACATATTTAAACACAATATCTATACTGAGGATGTCAAACCTATAAGACAACCTCAAAGAATAATCAACCCTGCTCTAAGAGACTTTGTGAAATTAGAGATAGAAAAATTACTCTAGCTAGGATTCATTTATCCTATTTCAGACAACAAATGGGTTTCTCCATTATTCATTGTACCTAAGAAAAATGGGAAATGGAGGGTGTGTGTGGATTACAGAGAACTAAATAAGGCTACAAAGAGATATTATTTTCCATTACCCTTCATAGATCAGGTATTGGACAATTTATCCAGAAGTAGTTATTATTCCTTTCTTGATGGGTTTAGTGGATACAACCAAATTCAAGTAGCTTTGGAGGATCAAGATAAAATGAAATTTACATGTCCATGGGGTACCTTCACTTATAGGGTTCTACCTTTTGGATTATTCAATGATCCTATAACCTTTCAATGTGTTGTTCTCATGATTTTTTCTGACCTAACAATAACATGTGTAGAAGTTTATATGGATGATTTCACAGTCCATGGAAAAACTTATGAGGAATCTTTGGAAAGTCTGGACAAAGTCCTAAACAAATGTAAAGAACATAGAATATCATTAAACCATGAGAATATTTTGCTAATGATGATAGAAGGAATTGTCTTGGGTCATCATTTCTCAAAAGAAGTAATTAAAGTTACCCAAAGAAAGTTGAAATAATTTTGCAAATACCTATACCTCAGAGTCAAATAGATGTAATGAGTTTTTTGGGACACTCTGGTTATTGCAAAAGGTTTATAGAGGGATTTAGTAAAATTGTAGGTCCACTCTTTACTTTTTTGAAGAAAGAATTTGAATTTTTGTGGACTTCATCTTGTTAGGAGTCATTTGATCAAATCAAACATTCTTTAACAACTTCACCCGTCATTGTTGTTCCTGTTTGGGGTGAGCCATTTCATATCAATATAGATGCCTCCAACTTTGTAATTGGAGCAGTTCTTGGGAAAAAGGATGAATCTAGAGCAATGCATGATATATATTATATAAGAAAAAACCTCAATCCAACAAAACTAAACTACACTACTACTGAGAAGGAATTCTTAGCAGTTGTGTTTGCTATAAAAAAATTTCAACATTATATCACTAGATATAAAAAAATTGTGCATACTGACCATGTTGCTATTCGTTATCTTATGAATAATTTTTTGGTGGGAGGACGTATAATTAGATGGTTGTTATTACTATAGGAATTTGATATAACCATCATTGATAAGCCAAGTAGAGATAATGTTGTAGCTGAATTTTTGTCAAGAATGGTTTTGCAGGGTAATAATGAGCCTATGGAAGATGTGTTTCTTGATGAAAATCTATTTGCAATATCTATTCAGTCACCATGGTTTTTTGATATTGCAAATTAATTAGTAACTGGTTAATCTCCTTATTTTTGAGCAAAATAGAAAAAAATGTTGATTAGAGAAAGCTCTCGATTTGAATGGATTAATGGTTGTTTGTTTAAAATGTGCCCAGATTATGAAATGCAAAGATGTGTGCAAGAAACTGAAGTATATGATATGTTAAAAGCATGTCATGATGAACTAGAAGTAGGAAATTACTCCATAATAATAACAGTGCATAAGATCTTGGGAGCAGTCTATTTCTGGCCTACTATGATTAAGGATACATCTCATTATATCAGACATTGTGATCAATGTAAAAGAATGGGGAGACCTACAAGATCAATAGAGATGCAATTATAGAAACAAGTGTCACTTGAACCATTTGAAAAATGGGGTATTGATTTTGTTGGCCCAATAAATCCTCCATCCAAGGGAAATCATTACATACTGGTATGTATTGATTATGTTACAAAATAGGCAGAAGTCAAAGCATTGCCAACTGCCAAGGAAGAGAACATTGTAGATTTCATATACAAGAATATTCTAAAAAGATATGGAGCACCTAAAGAACTTGTGCTAGATCAATGGCCACAATTCATGTCTTTGATGCTTCAAGAATTCCTAGAAAGATATCAAGTTCAACACAAGAAATCATCACCCTATCATCCTCAAGCAAATGGACAGGTAGAGGTGATCAATAGAGAACTAAAAAATATTCTGACAAAATAGTCTCATCTAGGAAGAATAATTGGTCTGATAGGTTAACCGAAGTTGTATGGGCATACAATACAACATGGAAGAAAACTACTCGATTTTCACCATATGAGCTGGTTTATGGAAAAACTCCTATCTTTCCTATTGATTTTGAGTTAGAAACACTTAGAACAACTGTGAATGTGGGGATAGATCTTAATGAAGCATAAAAGAATAGAATATGGTAACTGGACAAGCTGGATGAGATGAGAAATGAAGCTTTGCACTGAATTGAAATCATTCAAGGCCAGAGGAAACAATGGAATGATAAAAATATCCACAATAAGCAATTTACTGCAAGTGATTGGGCTTTGTTGTTTGATTCAAGGTTTTAGGAATTTAAGGGAAAGTTACATACAAGATGGCTTGGGCCATATGAAATTGCACAATTATTTGACAATGGAGTTGTTCAGTTAATACCCATAGATGGGGAAAGAAAAAAATGTTGGTAAATGGGCATAGGCTCAAGCTTTATCATAAACCAACATCGAAGGAGGAATTTATCATAGGGCTTCAAGAAATGATTGAGCATTTTACTAAGGAATATTTTTCTTCTTTGGGTGAAATGATCAATCCTTAGATCCATTGTTGATGGCTATAAATAAACAAAGTAAATTGAAAACTAGAAATGGCGATTTACTATGCAAAAAAGTAAAAAAAAAAAAAGACTAAGAAAAAGAAAAATAGCTCTGGATCATTCTTCATAGTTTAAAAATAGCTCCTGATCATGCTTGATTGAAAGAATTCCAAATTATTGAAGTTTTCATACTAACTCTTGATCACTCCTGATCTCTTCTGATCGGTTGCTATTGATGAATCAGGCTAGAAAATATTTTCAAATGTTAACTATAATAACTCATGACAATCAGGAGCCCGAAGGAATGATCATGTATTGTCAGAAGCTTTTAGCTTCATTTTTTTATTACTAATGAGTTTGTGTAAATGTGTAGGTACAGGGTTAATTGAAAATTCAAAATTAATGACTTAACATGTGGAAATGAGTGGGATCCCACAAGGGTTGAGCTCAGCGTGTCATGCATTAATTAATACTAATTTTATTAAAGATCATTTTTTTTTGTAGATTGTATGGCTTAAGTGGACATGTATTATCATGATTCGCCATCATTTGAAATTGCCATAACTGACAGGTAAGAATTTATATCGCCAAACATTTTTTGAAATCTGAAGTATGTTCATTATAGTTTATAAAGTATGCTTAATGGAATAAATTATGATTGTTTGAAAATCCAAATATAATTTGTTTTAAATGTACAAATGAAAACCTCATTACTTAATTGGGTTATAAATATGACAAGATGGTGTTCAAGGTGAAGTGATGGGAAATAAGACTGAGATGTACATGACACATTGTTGTCATTACATTGAAGAGACATAATAGGCATGCAAAGTACATGCAGTTAATACTGCATTCACTATGATATCTCTTCATTCATTTTGAATGGAATTGAATGCCACCATTTCAAAAACATAAGAGAATTCCCATTTTTGGAAATTGTTTTTGACATTGTTGATAATCTTTGAGCTTCTGAAGTTTCAGAGTTTTATAAAAATGGGGTACAAAAGAATGTCAGAACCAAAGGGGATAACCTTGGATGCTGAATCAAGGAGGTATTTATAGCAAGATGGATGGTTAGATTTCATCCTAAAATATGAAGGATATGAATGGGATATAGTGATGAAGGTTATCAAAAATTTCCACATCAATTTCACCATGGTTAGTGGAGAACCCATTGAAGTATACATAGCTTTAATTAGTGCTTTATTTAAAATTCTGGCAGAAGGTGATATTAATCAACCTCAGCTTTAAAATTTACAAGAGTTGCTTGAAATCTTTCATGTTCTAGGTGAGGCTTTGCCAACCTTTCACATACACAAAGGGAAGAATAAGGGTATTGAGCATGGAAGTTTGCAGGAACCCTGGGCATCCATTACACTCTGCATTACGAAGTTTTTCACCTTTGAGGGTCAGTTTGCCACTGTTTTAGGGCCGCCACTCAAATTGTTGAATCATGTTCGACACGGTGCAACGAAACCTGAAGTAAGAGTTAATCTACTTTATTTTATTTTATCTCAACTTAGTGAAATGGTTGTTAAATTCAAGGAAAAATAAAATAGAGTGACTCATCATGGTCTAATGCATTTAATAGTTAAACATCATTTTCTACAAAAACCTAATTGGAAAGAGGAATGGATAAATTTTTTGTTAAATTCTAGTAAAGAAGAAGAAAAACCTAGAATCTCTGAGAGCAGATCACTTAAAATTGAGAAAAATGAGGTTTTAAGAAAAAACCTAGTTAAACCTATTAGGAGACCTAAAAAGAAAAAACCAGAGAGTTCTACTCCAACAAAGAAAATAAAAACTGAGGTTTTCACGGAAAATCTACTTAAACCAATAGGGAAAACTAGGAAGCATGAGGAAAAGAGAAAAATAGAGGAAAAGAGAACATCAAAGGGTTTTGATACTAAGAGTAAAAGTTCTCAGAAGAGAAAAATAGAGGAAAAGAAAGCCTTAGAGGGTTTTCATACAAAGAGTAAACATTCTAAGAAGAGGAAAACTACAAAGATTGAAAAATCCAAAAGAAAAACCAGGTCACAAACATAAAAAATTGAACAAGAAAAGTTAGAATATGAGAAGACTCCTCCCACCATCAATCTTGATGAATCAAGGGGAGAAGAAATTGAAAAAGATGAGTCTAAAAGAAATGAACATGAAAAAGAGGAACCTAAAAAGGTGGTGTTGAAAGAAATGGAGCCTGAAAGGGAAGAATCGGAGAAAGAAGAAGGAGGGTCATGTTGTGCAATTTTTGCATACACGCCCCATTGAAAGTGGGGACCCCTTTTTTTCACTTTTTGGTGTCTTGGCCCTTCTTTATTGGGGGTTTTTCTTGCTTGAAGCCCATGCTTTGGTGTTCATCTTTCCATTTGAGGTGGAACATTTGTGAATTTTATTAGAAATCTTTAGTTCTGAATGCATTCCGGAGTTTTCACTGTTTTTGAGAAAATCCACTTTCTCCGGATTTTCTCGGTTTTCTTTCGGAGTCCGGAAGTGATTGCCTTTTGACCCAAATCTGGGGAAATCCATCATGTTCAGATTTCTCCGAAGACTGTTGCCCTGTCGAATCCCTGAGTTTTGGTCTTAGTGTTCTTGTCAATCGCATTAATGGCGATTGTGCGAGTTTTTGGCGCAATGATATATTAAATTTTTGGGAAGTAATTGGCCATTTGATTTTTATTTTTTTCTTTCCATTTGATTTTGAGTCTTGGAGCCTTTGGTGTATTGCTAGATCATGGATTTTGAAGTTGTTTCAACTACTACATTCGAATTTCATGTGTGTGGCTCGTATTCTACTTGCATTTGAAATTTGTTTGTTGGCATCACCAGTTTCAGTCCTTTTTCTCTCATGGTATGTAGATATTCCCTCTTTCTCTACTGGTTCTTTCGATTACTTTGATTCATTTTATTTTTGGTATTTTGTTCCTTCGTTATTTTCCTTGGGTGTGTGCATCATGTTCGGTCATTCTGCGGTTTCTGTTATTCTACCAGTCCACCAGGTTGATCATTGAATGTTTATTTTTGGTCCAGTATTTCTATTCTTTTGGAATTTTGCCTGCATTGGTCTTAAACTTCCCATATTAGTGTGTAAGCAAGTCATGCCTGGTTCTCTGTGCTTTCATGGCGGATATTTTAGGGTTCTTGACCTAGGGCATAGCCAATCCCTCTTGAGTTGCTATGAGGAAGGTTTTAAATTCATTTTTTGATCTGTTGGAGGTTTGGGTTAAGTCGTTATTGAGGTGTAGGCCTTAGATCCATAGTCATTTGAATTGTTTTGGTAAAGGTGAGAAAATGAGGACGGGTTCAGGTTTTCGGTGTCCTCGTGGAAATCTGCTTCCTCTGGATTTCCCTGACTTTTCTTGTTCTTTCTCTTTGTCACTTTAAGCCGGATTTTGTCTGCCTCGCTAAAATCCGCTTCCTCCAGATTCTCCCGATGTCTATAGTCGGGTCATTCTACCAGATTCATGCTTTAGTGATAATTTATCTAGTTCTCGCTAAAATCTGCTTTCGCCGGATTTTCCCTGATTTTCCGTGTCTCCTCCATTTTCTCGAGTTAGTTGTAGCTGTTACTGTTTTCGCTAAAATCCACCCTAGTCAGATTCTTCCGGGTCTTTTGGGAAAATGTCGAATATGATGATTATGAGGAATTTTCTTATGAATGATGTATTTAATTGATTAAATGAACTTATGCTAAGTATTCCTAGGGTTATTCTTTTATTGAATTGATGGATTAAGGTGGTATTATGGAGTTTGCATGCTTGGTTCACTAGAATCTATCTGGACTGGATTTTCCCAGAAATCCTCTCTAATATGGAATCCGCAAAGGGGGCTAAAACCCAAACTTTGAGATATTGATTTCTTAACATTTGTTGCTTCTTTTGGATCTTATTTTGGTTATCTTTATTTGTTTGCAGGCATGATCAGGACAAGATGTTGCTGGTCAAGGCAAAGGGAAGGCAACGGATCTAGGTGTAGAGACTTCTGCCATCTCTGATGTAGAGAAGGTAAAATTGGACATAAAGAGTAGGATTCCTGAAAGCAAGCTGACTTCTATTTGGTCAGGAATCACCGATACCAAAGTGGGTATGTGGGATTATGAAGAGTTTAAGGCTAAGATGTCAACATAGAACCCTCCTTTGTTGGCCAGGAGAATGGTGGATTCTGGATTAGCTCATGTAGCAGGTTTCCCCTCCATGATGCAGTGTTATGAACTAGTGCTTGAGTCTTCTAGGAACTATGATAGAGGGACAGAAAGGATAACTGGTCCCTAGGGAAGGATTTTGGCAGGCTTTAGCCCTATGTCCATTGCTTTGAATTTTGATATGCCTGATAGGTCACATGTGGTGGGTTTTGACATGGATGTGGCAAGAAAATATTATGAGGAAAATCTAGCTAAGTCCTAGCAAGTAATCAACTCTTGGTTGGAGAAGCCCAAGTCCCATTTCTCCAAGTTTCCAAAGTAGCTATTCAGACTCAAGTTCAAGAGGGGATACTACAATGTCATCACTCTTCTTAGCAAAGTGGTAGGATTGAAGAGTGTAGGGGTGTTTGAGACTTGGATGTTCAATGTTATTGCTCAGATGGAGTAGGGAATAGATTATCATTGGGTAGGTGTCATAAGTGTAGTCATCCACGAAGATTTATGCAATGTCTTGCAAACCAAGAATTTCACCATGACCTCCTACCTAGTGTATGCATTGGCAAGACTTCACCCATACAAGGGGTTAAGTACTAGGGGTACCTTTGGATAGGATTCTATATATGAGGTATATCCATAGCTGCACCTAACTAGAGGAAGCTATAGAAGATCAAATGATGCTTTCACAATATACATCACCAGATTGCTCCAAGGTGTAGAGCATGTGAGAATTTTTGACAAAGCTAAGGAATTGATAAGGAAGTATGGGGCATGGTTTATCTAGTTCCCCACTTTCTCTTACATTAGAATTGATGGTTGTCAAAGGGATCCCTACAGACTCCTGAGGTACCCTACTGATCATATCATATTGTTGGAGATCACTAGGCAGATTTGTGACTTTGACATAGTTGTAAAGGGAGAAATGCATAAAACAAGTTTTGGGAATGACTTTCCCTTAAAGATAGGAATGGGTGAGGTTTGTCCTTCTATTCAGTTTGCTCATGCTTGTTAGGAGGAGATGAGTACTTTTGGCCTCTCTTTCCATTCTAAGAGAGAAATATTTGACATTACTGGTGAGGCACAAAAGGAGGCCAATAGGGAGTATGTCCACAAAGTCAACATTGAGGATTACTGGGTTAACCTTGCTGATGAATTTGACATAAGGAAGAAGAGGGTCTCCAGGTTGCCAATAGATTTGGTAAGGTTATACAATGTGAAAGCCATCCCTGACCAGGTGGAAGAGGATGGAAATTTAATCTAGGGTCATGTCTATGAGGCTGTGAAAGATAGGCCAGTTGGAGAAGTTGACTCGTTAGAAGAAGAGAAAACAGATTTGGATCAAATCATGACTCCAGTGATCAGGTACACCAAAATGTGGTTGAAGCATAAGATACTGGAATTGGATAGTGGGGGTGTCCAGTGTTCTTATGATCTGATGGGAGACTTGGAGTCTCATTCTGCTTCTAAGGAATCACATGAGCAAGATCCTAAAGGTAGGGAAAAGGTGGATTCCCCTTTCAAAATCTAGGTTAGGGATGTTCAAGCTGAGAAAGTGATAGAAGTGATTAAACAGAGGAAACCTGTCACCAAGAAAAGGAGACATGCCTCGAGGAAAGAGGCTAAAAAGGATAAAGAAGATGAAGAGGAGGTAGGGGTTACTCCTCCATTGAAAAAGAGAAGAAGACTTGGGAAGTTATCACAGAAACTGGAGGAGGCTCCCAAAACTGATAAGGAGGTTGAGCCACCAGTGGTAGAAGTAGAGAGTTCAGGGGAAATAACACAAGTATACATTAGGAGGTCAAGGAATCCTTCCCCAAGGGATGTTGCAATAAAGGAGGATGTTCATGTGACTATTCCCATTGCTGAATAGGAAGGTATCTCCATTCCTTAGGATACTGGTAGTGTACAAGAAGAATCAAAGAAGGATGAAGATCCTAAGGACTTGGGCGAGGAAGAATTTCAGGAAGGAGAACTTTATAATGCGGAGGAAAAAATTGATAAAGTGATTCAATCGCCCTTGGTAACATATGCAGATTCACCTGTGAGAGAGAAATTGAACAAATCTCCTCAACATGAGGAGATATTAGCTAAAGTCCCTTCACCGATGCAGGTTGTTGTGGAGGAACAGTTTCAAGATAAGGAGAATCCACTTATGGATATCCCTAATGTGCCAAGTATTGAGAAGGATACAACTAATGACCAACAGGACAAGCAGGATACAATGCCAACTAAGTCTATTGTTCCAGGTTGGCTGGATAAGGAATTGAAAATTAAAATGGTAATAGTAGAATATGCTCCTCCTAATTGGGATGTCTTGATGGCTAATGTTGAACAAGGAAAGGCTAAGAAGAAGGCTAGGGTTGTGTCCCAAATTGAGAGAGATGGGTTAGGCAATAGAGTGGCCCACATTGCTACCCCTACTTTGGATAAAGATAGAGATAATGTGATTGCCAAGGATTATCATGTGCAAACTGTCAACCTAGGGCATGCTTCTGTGGAGCAAGACATTGAGGAATATGAAGGATCCAGTGCTGTAATTGTGGGTAGGTTGAAGAAGGCTATGCAAACCAGGCATGAGTTAGAGAGAGAGAATGAGAAACTGAAGATGTATATGTAGGATTTGATGAAACCCTTGTAGGCTATTAGCTCTTCCTCCTCTGCTGCAGGTTTCTTGCCTCAGGAAACCATCTCTAAGCTTGAAAATATGAAAGCCATTACATATGCCATAGTTTCTTGGTTGTAGGGTGTCCAAACCAAGGGAGATGCTACCATTAAAGATATCTTGTCAACTGGAGGGGATGCTATGAGATCGATGGACTGGTTGAAAACCATACTAGCTCAAGACAAGGAGGATACTGATCTCCTACTATAGAAAACCACAACAATTATGAATTTCACCAAAGATAAGCTGGTAAGAGTGGGATTCTTCCTTTTCCAAGGGTTTCTGAACCTTGGGAATGGTTTGAAATCGTGCAAATGAGGCGGAAGGCCTTGAAGAAAATTCATAAACAAGCAAAGCAGATTGAGGACACTTTGACTGGTATCCATGATAAGTGTATCTCATTCTTTGAGGTCATGACAGGAAGGAAGAGGTTTTCTCTGAAACATCTTAATCTAGAGCAACCTAGGAAATGGTGGAGAGATGTTTATTCTCTAGTTAGTGAGAGACCAGTTACTGGGCATCAACTAGATGATGTTGCAACCTATATTATAGTTATTGAAAGATACTTAACTAATAGAGCTGATTGGGATGGTACAGTGAGGCAAACAAGGGATGATATTAAATATCTTGAGAGAAGAGTTAGGGTTTTGCCTGTGCCACCTGTTGTTGAGCTGGATAGAGTATTGTTGGTCATGCATGGTGAAGAAGATCGAGCTAAGGACAAGGATGGGAAGTAGTTATATAGGGCTAGATTGAGATTTGTGCTTCCCATTATTCACATGCATTGGGCTGACCCTTTTTGTGCCTAGGCTGAATGTATGTTTGTGATTTGAAAATATTTAAACACCTTAGAAGATTGCACTATTTCTGTGAAATTGCAAATTCATCTAGGTTAAGCAGAAAGTAGTTTATGAGAGATCGGTCCATTTTGAGCATTTTATCCTTTGGCATTTTCAATCCTAGGGTTAGAAGTAGTCTTAGAATTATCTCTGAACTTTTATCTTTTGATATTTCTTTATTATCAAGTTTCAATCAAATATTTTAAGTATCAATTCATTGTTTAGATTTGATAAGTTTAAATTCCAGTATTTGCTTGTAGTAAGGTCCCTTTGTGATTACCAGCATTTTCACATTTATCACTAAGTTGTTTAATTGCATTGTCAAGACCTAAAATTAGAGACCTTGTGGCTATCTCTTTTCCATAGAGATTTAACTTTCAAGAGAGATAGGATATCATATTCTGTTTGAGTTGTTGTTGTGCAAAAATCACCATCAACAGGTCACAACCTCCAATACAAAGTCCATGATGTACTCCTCCAGAAGAGAATTTGTCAGCTCCTAATTCCCCTATTCAGGATGTTAATTTTTCAACTCCTAATTCTCCTTTTCAGGATGCTGATATGTCAAATATAGGGGTTGAACATGAAGTTGAAATATCGAGTATAGAATTTTTTTAGGTAAGTGAAATGCCAAATATTTAAATTGAAGAGGAAGAGATAATTCAACTCAATGAAGAAGCAATTATCCATCATGAAGGAAACCAGCTTGTAGAAGAAGAAG
The DNA here is from genome assembly GCA_007115665.2 of Sequoiadendron giganteum. Taxonomy (NCBI): domain Eukaryota; kingdom Viridiplantae; phylum Streptophyta; class Pinopsida; order Cupressales; family Cupressaceae; genus Sequoiadendron; species Sequoiadendron giganteum. The sequence goes on from CM021101.1 coordinate 801,233,598, forward strand.
AAACACATTCTGATAGTGAAAATTTGGAGGAAAAAGAAGAAAAAATTCAAACTTCTCTTAGAATGTCTAGATTAGAGAAAGAGTTAGAAGAGTTTAAAATGCAAAATTTGATATTAGAGGAGAAATTAAGGCAAAGAGATGAAGAAACATTAAAATTTCAGAGAGAAACTAATCAGTTGAAAGAAAATTTTGAAAATAAAGTTAGTCAATTTTTTTCATAGATAAAGGAAACATAAGAGAATTTGACCAAAATGACCATTCAAGAATGAACAAAAAAGATAGAGAGATCTAGAGGTTGAAAATAGAGTTGGAAATGAAGACTGAGATAGAAGAAAAGGTATAGCCACAACTACTTAATAACATGTTATTACTTCTACCTCAACCTAAAGAAGAGCATAAGGATCAAACTACATGACCTAGATACCTTTCCCTTACAACTATAAAATACAAACAACTTAATAAGGAACTCTAATAAAAATTAGATAAAGTTACAAGCAAAATGAAGAAGCTGAGGAAAGGGTAATCAAAACTGTAGATATTGCATATGCCTTAGTTTGTACTAGGAAACCTTTTGGTGTAGATGGATTGTTTCTTAGAGAGTTGTTCTTGAAATGGAAATTGAATCAAATTGTGCTAAAAATACCTACTAACTTCTAGTTAGATTATGACTTCATGGATTGTTATTTCTATATTTATCCAGATATTCAAAATTAAATGTGTGAATTCTTCCAACATGGATTCCTCATGGGAAACATCGATGAATCATTACTCAATGTATACATAGGTGAAATTCAAATCAAATCCTTTATTTCATTATTTAAGAATCATGTTGAATGGTCTGATAAAATGGAGGAATACAAAAAAATTCAACAAACATATGGGTTACCAATGAGACTAGAGTATCCAAAATCAATTTTCTACATCAAAAGATTAAGGTCCATTGCAAGGCTTAATGATGTGACTCCTCTATATGTTAGTAATTTATTAAAAAGCATTACAATTTTTTAGGATATTGAAGGAAATATTCCTCCTATAGATTTGCAAGCATGTGAAGAAAGATTCAAGTCACTTTGAGACCCATTGAAAAGGAGAGAGCCAATATCACCAAATAATATCTGATGGATCTTAACACGGGTGAGGCATGTTATCAATCTAATACATCAGCAAAAAGAATTCTAGGTTGGTATGAGATTCAAGATGCCTATAATCATCATGCCTATCCCTAAGATAAATGCACCTTCTCAGATACCATCTAAAGTTCTTAAGTTTTGGTATGATAAATTGGAGAAGAATAATGGATTTTCTATGTGTGAAAGAATTATAATGGAGTACAGAGGAGGAGTTTTTGATTGTGCCCTATGGATGGAAGCACTCAACAAGGGAATTAATATTTCATCTAATTCATAAACCATGAAGGCATGGTTAAAAGCAGGAGGGGGAGAATGATGAGGCCCAGTACAGACCTCATAATTATTAAGTTTTTACCTTTTTAATACTTTATATTTGGCTTTAAAACTCATAATATTTTCCTTTATGTATGCATATATGAACTTACTGAGGTATAAATATTTAGATTATGGATGGTTAAAGTAAATGCTTATTTTTGTTATATGCATGATTAAATATGGTGATTAAACTTATGAATGTTTTATAATATGTGCACCATTATGCAGCTGGAACTAATATTTATTTCTAAGCCAAATGATAACTGATTATGTTTTAAAAGTGATGAATGGATGGATTGTTTGTGAGTCATATTTAAATGAGTTATTATTTGCTGATCTCCTTTTGACTCATCATGTTGAATGAAGACTCTGCCAACTACAACTCAACCTCCAGAAAAGAACATCCAGTTCACAAATTTGGAATTCAATGCAACTAAAGGCAGTTACAAGGATCCATTCCAACTTTACTCCTGCGTGCCAGGATATATTTTAGACTAGGATTGAATTAAGTTTCCCGCTTATCTATTATTTTTAAAATAAAGATGGATATTTATATCTAGACCCAACACAGATGGATGTTAGATCATATCAAGTTTTTGATATTTCTCATGTAATTTCCCTTGTGTTTTTAAGTTAGAAACATTTATGTATTTTTTCCCTATCTGGGAACATTGGAAATAAGAAGGAAGTTGATCTCAAATCCATGTTACGCTTTCTGAATGAGGTGATCCTGTTAGTTGTTAAGCTCATTTATTACTACTATGTTTTAGTTTTTGCATTATTTCAAGTTCGAATTGTTTCATTTGTTGTGAGTTGAATGATATTCTAGATCAAAGTTACAATCCATTACTATTTTTACATTGTTCTATTAAAATAGAATGACCTATTGCTTTCTATAGTTTATTTCTTAGTTTAAATATCATTTTCATATCTGAGATAGTCTAAATTATCATTTTAATGGATTATGTACAAAGAGGACTAGTTACTTTTCAATTTAGTAAGTGAGGAATGGAATAGTCTATTTTTAAAGAAATGAATTAAGTTTTAAATAGATTTCAAAATTCAGCAGATTAGGCTAGGTTAATCTTCCATTGTCTCATAATCTAAATAAACCTAGAATGAAATCTCTTTGTTTAAATTCCATTTTGAAGGTTATTTAGAATAAATCAAGAATAGAAGGTTAGTACTAAAACACTTCTGAAAAAGTAAAAATAGCTCTAAAATGCTCCTAATCGAGTTGAAACCACCAAACGCCCCCCAAAATTGATCCAACTCTTACCATAAATAGCTTTAGACACCCTTGGGTTGACATTAAGAAATTAAATGAGTAGGAATTGTGACAACAACGACTCCCTACCATCAAAAAAATTAGACACAATAATAGAGACCAAGTCCCACATTCTGGAAGAGAACACATGGCATAAGTGCTTGGACCACATAGCTCTTAGGAAATGAATATTTTAATCTTGTACGGTGTGCGCACATGACTAGGATTGCATCTTCACATCTAAAAGATGGGATTTTATGCACATACAAATAAATTTAGTTATAAAATGGGGCCATGACTAGGTTGATGGATTGTGACTATCAGGAATTAAAGACTTAGGACTTAAGTCTTTCAATTGTGAAATATTTTTCTTGACCTTGGAAAATTTGAATCGGTAAAAGTGTAGGGTGATCGATAGGCCTAGGAAAAGGGGTGAGTAAAAATAATGGCTCAGATGACTTAAGTTGTGACTGAGACAACTAGAAACTGAGTACAACAAGTCGACGAGAAAATAGAATGACCAAGGGTTGTAATATAGGAAAAAATTAAAAACAAGGGATTATACATAAAAACCCTAAACCCTATCCCTGGATGCAAAGGCTCAAAAATGCCTGAAACCAGCCGAAAAATCTCCAAATTTAAAAATCCCTACTAGTGGCTCTAGCTTGAGGATGCATACCCCTAGTGGTTATGGTGAGAATTCAAATCTCAAGTTGAAGTAGACTAGAAAAGGAGCACAAAAACCAAGGAGCCTACCTAGACAAGGAAAGCAAGAAGAAGAAAAAACAAAGCACACCAAACCTATATACAATATCTACAAGAATATATAGTACAATATATCTTCCTCAAGAATCCATTTTCATTTCAAAGGCTTCAATCCTCAAATTGGAAGCCCATGGCCCCCAAAAAACTAGGGACCAATCCTCCCCTCTATCAAAGACTTTACCCTATGTTGCTTGTAATGGATCAATATGCATATTAGGCATTTTTATATAGTCAACCCTATTATGATTAGCATAACCAATCCTGCATGTTGCAAAACTTTCATGTCCACTAGCCTTTTCCAATATATGCTTACTTGATTAGGATGCAAAGGTGCACTAGTAGAATTTGGCAAATAAATGACTACTTGACTAAAAATTTTAGTCACATGACTAAAAATTTTAGTCATGCGACTAACATTAGTAGTATTTTGAAAATAAATGACTAATTTAGTCATTTATAAGTGACTAATTTGGTAATTGGGTAAAATCACAACAAAATGACTAAATAAATGACTAGTATCAAATAAATATAAATGACTAAATAAATGAATAATATCAGACAAATAAAAATGACTAAATAAATAACTATTACTCCTTTATTATTTTTTCTTTCAAATTTGATCATAATCCATAGATCTTAAGCCCCTCTCATGGGACCCCTACCAAAGTGAGCCATTTGGTCGCCTAGGTTGCTTGGTGCACCAAAAATACCTATTGCATGGAAGACATTGCCTTTCGATGCAGTCTTAAGGCCTTCACATATTTTATCAAATTTTTTAACATTTACATTCTTTAACTTTTATTTTTTATTATAGAATACAACATATAATAATATAACCTATATATACTATTAAGTATAATTTAATCTTATTAATATTATATTAAACATATTTAATATATTAATTAAATTTTATATTATATTTATTATATTAATCCTTTTATGACTAAACGAATCTTAATGATATCAAGTTTCCACAATCCATATAGATTATTGTTAGATGATTTTTGGATTTGATTGTTTAAGCATTTTTTCATCAACATTTTGGATCACACTCTATGATCCATCATCGGGATACATGAGAGCTCAAGGAGAAAAATGATAAGTTGCAAACCAAGAATTAGCTAAAAAAGGCCAAGAGAAGGGATGAAAGAGAGAGGTGACATGTATAGAAAGGACAATAACAGATAACAAATAGGCCACTTGGACCAAAAGACATATTCAATTAAAAGGATACACTACAAATAAAGAAGAATACATTTAAAACAAAAAACGTACAATTAAAAGACTATTGAAAATTAAAATAATAAGATAATACCAATGAGAAAAAAAATTAAAATTCCCTTTAATTATGAGACAATTTAAATTAAATTCAAAATAAAATAGAATAAAATAAACTCATTTTAAATATTCAAATATAATGATAAATTGTCTCATAATTATATTTAAATAAAAATGTCTCACATTTATATATATATATAATAAAGATAGAAAAATAAGTAAGAGAACTAAAAGGTTTTTTTATTTTACTTCATCATGTGGTGCGATCACAAGACAAACTGCTTCAAATTTAACAAAGTAAAAATAAAATTAAATGAAATGGATGGGTGTTGTTGGAACTATGAAATTTTGGCCATTTTATTCACCCTTAATGATTATTAGCCTCCCAAAAAAGTTCATAATACAGACACAAAAATCCTCACATAGCATCTTTTTTTTACAAAATCCATTTTAAATTTTGTCATAAAACCCCATAAATTTCATCTGGCAGTGAAATATTGACATATGAAAATATTGGCATAAGTTGATGCAGGTCTCATCGATGATAATATACATATCTTCAAAATATCGGTGAGACATCAGACGGGTCATATCGATAAAGTTATTCACTAGGAGAATGCGGGTTTGTATTACTTATCGGCAAGACAAAAGGTATCGACATGACGGTGTAAGGTCATATCGAGCTAAGTTACCTTGGGATGAGTGAAGAAAAGAAAAGCCTATCGGGGACACTTTGGTCATCGGAGAGAAATTTTAAAACACTGTCCGAAGCATTATTGGTCTTGCCAATAAAGCAGAAGGAGAACTCACTCGATGAGACAAATGATGTCGAGGAAAGTTCAGAAGGTCTTACCGACCCCTCGGGTTACACCGACGAAAACTAAGCTTATGAAGATAAAGGATGTCGGGAAGACGATGTGTGTTGTCTTGCTGAAAAAGAGGCATATCAGAGAGACATGTCATCACGGGCAGATCTAGGAAACATCACAGCGAATTTTATTTTGTCGGCATAACAAATTGCTTGGTCTCAGCGACATAAATAAGTAAAGTAAGCATCTCGGTTAGATGAAATAATCTCAAAGTATGGTAAAGAACTGTTGGCCCAATTCATTAAGTCTGAGCGATAGTTGTTTCGATGAAAATCATGGCGATATAAAGAGCAAAAGGAAAGAAACTATCAGGGAGACTTGTGAAGTCGGGGAAACTGCAAGACGTCTTAGCGGATGGGTGAACGTTGAGCAGGTGGATCGGCCAGAGATTTGAAATGTCTTGCTGATATGAGCCCTGATGTGACAACGAGAATTTCACAAAAACTTGTAGCGTTCATGTCTCAGTAAAAAATTAAATGGTGCCATGAAGCGTAGGAGATTTTTCATATCAGGGTATGATCAATTAAAATCATTGCCTCCAGGAATTCAAAGCAAAAAGGATCAAAGGAGCCAGTAGAGCAATTAAGGCATTCACCTGGCTTGAGTTTGCAAGAAAGTTATAGTAATTTTCTCCTCCTTTCAAAATTTGTAAAAAATTGAATTATGGAAGGCATTGGTTTAGGAAAATTAAAGGGAAGAAAACCCGAGGAGGGTAGCCAATCAAAAGAAAAAAAGAAAAAGACTGAATTGCAGCCATAAGGTACTGAAAGAAAGTTGAATTAGGACCTCATAGACTAGTTACCTAGTTTTGGACCTAGAGCTAGGAATTCTGTACAACTCAAAGTGGAAGCTGACAAATTGGATGACAAATGCAAATTTATAGGGGATGTTTGGAATCCGATTAGGAGTAATGAGTTATTTATTTTCCACTATTACAGGAGAAATCATTTTGAGCCGGTATGCAATCCATGGCAGTTTAATTTAGGGAAATTGGTGTGCCCTAATTTTTTTGTTGATGTTGAACTAGTGAAGATGCTAGCTGGACACTATGACCCGAAAAGCAAGGCTATATGTGATTTTTTAGGGAATCCGTTGATACATGTATCTGAGAATGCAATTGCTGAGGTTTTCTAGATGGAAGGAATATGCAGCGAGAAAGTGGTAAGTGAGGAGCTCAATAGGGAGTTCAGAAGGATGGACACCATTTATAAAGGGTGGAGGTTACCTCTGCACATAATTAGGTGTCATGGCAAGCCTATTCCAATGGAAGACAATGAGGGGCCACCCTTTCATGTTGATCTCTTCGAACCTTACATCAAATACACTTAATACTCAGTGGGATAGGTATTAGGGATGGAGGTACCTGAGCATATGGCATTTGTGCCCATGGTAATTGTTGTAGACACTCAGTATCACAATTCTAGATCATTTGACTATGTTGCACATATTCTTAAGGAGTTGGATGCAGGTTTGATGGCGATAAAGAGTGGTGCTTATGTTCTCCATCTCATAAATTACTCACTACTGATGCATTTAGTGCTATAATCTGGACAAGAGTTGGGTTTATGGCCCCAGGAGTTGAGGATTTCACAATCTGACAAGGATGGTAGGCCACTGCCTATTCAATTATGGACTGTTGTTTGGGATAGCAGGTTTGCCAAATTTTCTGCATTTTGAGGAATTCTTTGTGAAACCCTTGTATAGATTTTTCAACCATCCTTGTGATTTTTCTTTATCTGAAGAAGTGAAAAGATTTCTTAGGCCTAGAGATTACAATGGACCAATTAACCATAACTGGGGGGATTGGTACTATTTAGAGAATGACACAATGATTAGGGTTTATGGCTTTGAGGATGCACCTTTCATTCTGACTAGAACTATCCTCGATAGAATTGCATACCTAGAAATTGTTAGGCAAATGGATTAATCCAGTGTTATGAACTTAAGTTCATATGGGAAACAAGCCTTCATGCCCAACACATTGTGTTTTAGTGATTTCACTGTATTAGCCAAGGAAGGTTATGATTTGATTTTGGATAAATTGTTGCACTATAACATGAGAAGAGCACCAGTGAGAAAAAAATTTGATCCAGAAGGGTATATCCACTCTGGTAGACAAAAGATAAAATTTGGAGGGTACCATCATGTTCCCTATAAATCTGATGACATAATCAGAAATCTAGAGGCAGAGGAAGCTAAAGTTGTGATTGAAAAACATAATCAAGAATTGATGGATGTTGAATTGTTATCCTCCATTAAGGGGATATCAGAAGCAGATAGGCCACAAGGCTCATCTAGGAAAGTTTCAATAATGAAGACTCAATACTATACCTATGTTGCTAGAGAAACTAATGTTGAGGAAATGATGGATGTAGATACAAGGCATGAATACTATAAGTCTTTCATATCTGATGGTGAATTTATAAAGACCTCAGAGTTTAAGACATTTTTATATAAGCAAAAAGGAAAAGAGATAAGGGGATAGGTTGATAATGTTACTCTAGTAAATGAGGATTAATTGTTGAAAATCTTAAAAGATGAAGTAGACTAAGAGATGATTAACATGACCCCTGAAAAGGGAAGGGAGCTACTAGAAAAGGCAGGTGTTATGATTTTTCTAGGTTTGGATATGAACTTTGCATTAGTTTTTGATAGTTTCTTAAAAGATAGCAATTTCGCCCATAAGCTAAGTATAGAGAAGGTGACTGAGGTATACACAAGATCAAGATATAACCCTGATGATGAGACATTAATGATTTGGACCTTGTATCCTCCTCACAAAAAATCAATTATTATTGATACTGAAAAGGCATTTGGACATGTCATGACCCTGAAGGTTGGGGAGGTTGATCCTGTAGCAACTACTGATATTGGGATAAATATAGCCAGGTTAAATAAAGCTCAAATCCAAGCATTGATAAGGGAAAGGGAGATGTATAAAACTAGTAATGAGAGGATGTTGAGAGAAAATGAACACTTGAAAGACTTGGTAGGTGCTATAATAGAACCAACAAGGATGCTCACCCAAGGAGAGAGTTCAGAGAAAAGGGACCATTGGGAAGGATCAATTGCATATTCTCAAGGAAAAGTAGATGCACTTGCTGCAATAATCAAAAGAAGGCAGGTTGTCCTAACCACTTGGTTAAATAGGCTCTGGGGAAAACATTCACAATTTATGGATGTAATAAAGGAACACAAGAGAGTGGACAATAGAATTCAGAGGAATTGGAACAAAATCACACTCCTAGTAATGAAGAGATTGAAAATGCCAACTGTATCATGGATAGACACAGTGATTTCTTTGAGGAGTTGCAAGGACATATGCAGGGATTGATAGAGGCTGTTGAAGATAGATTGACCAAGTTTTGTGATCATGAAGGGAAAATGAAAGAAGCGACTACATGGAAAAGTGAGTGCGAAATAATACTCCAAGAGATGTTGAAAGCAACCACTATGGAGGATGTGACATTAGATGAAGCAAGCAAGCAGAATGAATGAATTATAATGATGGAGATTGTGGTCCATGATGCGTTGGGGGATGCTGACACTCATGAGCACCAGGATTGTACGGAGCACATTTCTACAATCCATTTGTGGCTTAACAAAAATTAGTTAAATGGAGAATTTGTTAAAACATTTTATGTTTTAGACTTTCTGAAAAGGCATGTCCTTTTGCAAACTGATGTATAAATTCTATTATTGGATAAATTAAAAGGAGAGAGATTTAGAGTAGGAAAAATCATTGTAAGCATTATATTTTCAGGATGATATTCAAGGAGACTATGATGCATGTATAAATTTTGAAGGATCAAATGAAAGAAATTTGATATTGTGGCGCTATTCTAGTATCAATTAGTTGTTAAAGTTAACTAAAATATTATCAAGTTGTCTCCAAGGTTGATATTTCTTTGTTATTTAAATTGACATATCAAGTATATTCTCATTTTATCAGTACACATTTGCTATATTTGTGTGGTGTGATTGGTTGCTTCTTTCAAGTAAAGACTAATTCCTTCGAGTCATTCACAGTAATCTAGAACTATCATTTGGATCATTAAGAAGATTTTGATAATTACATTCTTGCATGTTTATACAAGTTATAGACTAAATATCATATACCAAATAATTAGAATCCCTGCCAGATAGAGGTCATTTATCTAAAACTTTCATTTTGACTCCGTTTTTACCCAATAAGGAACTAGTCTCCCTTATTTTCATTTCATTAGTTTTATCCATTTCAATTTGACATCTCTTAAGCATATTAATTCATATACTGTGATATTGCATATACAATTTGTACCAAACTAGGATCATATCTTTTCACTATTAGATTGCCATTTGTGGATAGTTAGATCAAGTAGGAAACATAAATTCAAAATCTGTTTTGCTCATATAGGTGCACCCGCCTAGGTTTAACAGAGCCTTAAGAGTAGAGGGTTCAACCATATTGGTTGGCCTTTTTAGTTGACCAAAAAAATAGTGAGAGTGTGGCAACCTCTTGTGGTACATTCAACCAGCGTTTTTGAGACCCAATAGGTGCAATCCTTTTTTTGGTTGTTTTTCACCATATTTTGCTGCTTCTCCCACCACTATTGGTTCTCACTCCTCCAAACTCTTCCTCACTAGTATTGACTTTTCACTTCTCCAATTTGGCGAGCTATAGTCTGACAATAAGGATCATTTTGGTTAGCTACAGTCTGAAAATAAGGATTCACCGAGGGTTCAAGGTTTTCCTATTTCAAACTCAAGAATACAAGTAAGCCCTTAAACCCTGATATTTTCAAATTTCATTTACTATGAATAGATTGAAGCAAACATTTATAGGTGTAATTATTAGGGTTTAAGCAAATTTAGTTGAATGTGACTAGATTAAAGGTTGAGGATTTGGGATTTACACCCACCGGTTGCATTTACTTAAATTTTTCTAAGGAATTTTTAGAAAGACCCATTTTGAACATATCCTATAGGTTGGATGGAGGTCCATACCTTGTTCCAAAGATCTAATTTGTGCAGGTGGAAGAATGCTAGAAAATTTAAGGGAGGTAGGTCTTACACCTGCCAATAGCATTTTCTTGAAGGTTTCAAAATCCTTTTCAACAAATCCATCATGCTCGTACCCTGAAATCAATGTATTCTATAAGATCACATCTCTTTGAGAAATTATGTTTAAGACTCCACAATTTCCAGTAAGAGCAATCTAAGTAGAAAAAAAACACCATTATATAGGTACTTCTCATGGTTGTGCTTAAATTTCACTAGCATATCAAAGTTTGTTTTCTTTTCATTCTTTTTAATTTGACTTTCTTAGCTTAAATTTAGTTGTATGAAATTTCCTTAGGTTTATCTAGCTGAATTACTCCCAATCCCCAACTGGATAACCATGTTGTAGACCCCTTGGTATTTTTTCAAAAGAGATAAGCTCCTTAATATTTGTTGTGAAATTTACAAGAAATCACATCAATTCTTCTTTTGTTAAAAACTTTCTAGTAATTCTTGAATAAATTCCTCCCAAAATTCTTGCATTGACAACAAATACTAATTGAAGCTCTAATACCACTTGGTTTCCTTCACTATTTACAGAAAAGAAAATGTACAAAAAATATATATGGAAAACACAAATATGCAGAAAAGATAAATTAGGGGCAACTACTTTGGTTAGATAGGACATAGCTTAAACAATAATATTAGGCACATACAAATTAAATGCAATGTGTTTATGTTGCAGGGGCACCATTTAAAGTGTTTGGTGCATTTATGGGTTTAAGGTCTAGATTGTAAGTTGTTGATGAATTTTGTTTAAAATAAGGTCTATGAGACCATTCCATGATGTATTTAGTTTCTTTTAGTCATTTTAGGTGTTTAGGAGGGATGTTTGGCTTGACATTTGCAAAAATTGCATTTTTGGCAAAGTTTTCAAGAGAATAAAGTTAGTTAAGGAGTTCAAAAGGCAGTTAGATATGTAGTTAGGGAAAATAATATATAAAACTAAAACAACAAGATATGAAAATCCTAACAAGCACAATAGAGCACACACTAGCATGAAAATAAAAACAAGATAGCAAAGCAAACCGATCTCCACACTAGATTTGATTTATCTCCATTGCTCTTCTCCACCTGCATGAGAATGCAAGATTTTGAAGGTTTGATTGTTGATATGTTGATTGCTTATTTTTGCAGCATAACGATAAGATGAAAGATAATAGAAGAAAATAGATAAATAAGAAGAAATTTTGGCAGAGTGATGATGCTAGAAGAAGATTCCCCCAAATGACCTATGAAAGACTTGATTTATAAGAGAAGGCTGGTTTGATTCGATGGCCAAGATTAAAAGTCAAATTTGTGATATGTGTGGCTAGGATTAAAAGTTTATTTTAGTGCCTATGACACACATTAAGTGGATTATGACATGAGGCTAAAATTGAGATGTGAGGAAATAAGTGAGATTCTTTTATTTATTTTGGAAGAAAAGATGCTTATGACGCACAATGAATGGGGGTAAAAATAGGATGTGAGTGGGAATCTCATAATTTAAATAATAAAATTATTTGAATTATGTGTGCATGTGAAGAGTTGTTGTCATGTGACACATGTTGCAATACGGTAAAAGTGAGAGATTAGTTCAAATATTTAATTTGAATTATTTTGAGACATGTGAAGGGGAATTAATTAAATAAATGAGATTTATTTAATTAATTGGGAAGGTGATTAAGTGGAATAAATGAGATAAGTGGGATAGTGTAATGACCTAGGATAAAATATTACAAAATGTCTTACAAGGTCATGTATCGACTAGGTAATGTTATGACATGGATAATTTTAGGTGTCTACAAGATACATTGGGGGAGTTGTTTTTTTAATGAATACAATATAAATATGATTTTCATATTTGAGTTTACATTATAACAAATGAAAATTGCTTTTCTAGGCCAACATGTGGTCCTCAAAGGTGTTCATCCAAGGGAGGCTGGACATAAGAAGAGGTGAGGTGTTGGTTGTAAAATCACTTAAAATATAGGTTTTACTACAACTATTTAGGTAATGTTATAATGCTCATCTGAATGGTTGTTTGTTATCAACTATCAAGATTCAACTATAAATTGAGAAGAGTTTAGAAAAAATATAGAAAGCAATCTTTAGAATATCTTTGGATTTATTAGTTTTGATTTTTTTCTAAAGTGTGTGCACACATTCCAATGTATCACAGGACACCTCTTTTTGAATACAATGTTGCGAGGAATAAGTAGTTTAGAAGGTATATCATGTAGTGTAATCTTAGAGTTCATGAGCTCCTTTTTCTGAAGAATTTTGTTTGCACTTTGCTTATGTTTATAATATTACAGGATGAAATTTTGAGGAGAGCTATCCAGTGTTATAACAACAAAAATTGGAAGAGAATAGGCAGTTTTTTCAATTTCATACCCAAAATATTACTTTATCAAATATATTATAATTTATATTATTGTCATTACTCTACATTCTTATTGAAATAGTGGGAAATTGTGATGGGAGAAATACCAAATTTTAAAAGTAAAGAACTACATCAAATAAGAGATTGCATTCTTTGTGTGGATCTCTAAAACACAAGATGTATTGATATGTAAGTAGAAGTAGGATAATCTAAGAAATAATTCTACATCAAAGCATAAGAATTGTTGTTGTAGAATGTATATGATATGTTGAACTAATAAAGGTATTGTATCTCACTTTTAACACACTTTTCACTAAGGTTTAAGTATTTATCTAGCTGAACATGAAAACCAAGTGAGGATATCTTGAAGAAACATGATTGTAGATGGAGGTGATAAGATATTTGCCTAATTTTAATTACTTTCTAGTTATAATGGTAGGATATTTTGTAAACTAATAGAAATGGAAGCAATGAAAAATTTGATGATGAGGGGAGAATACAATATATACAAATGAAATTCATTTAGAGGATTAATTGACCAGGCTATGCATACACAACCAACTACCAAACTACCTCATGCTAATAATAATGTATTATTATTGACCTTCATACAATTATTTAATAGATTATTAATAATTATATATGTATTATAATATTCCATTAATTCACCCTTCATTACATCATATTCTCAAGAGTACAAATGAAGAAGGTTTGAAAAGCTTTAAACTGCACTATGGCAAGAGATTCAACACCTTGCTCTTGAGAGGAACAATACTAGAGCTGAATGTTCTACTATTGGACATGCTCATGGACATAGTGGCACTAAACCTCAATGAGTTTAGTGTGCTCATAAAATAATGGATTGTGAACAACCTTCAACACTCCTTGATTGTTACAAAACAAATTTGTAGGTTGTGTTTCAATTACACCCATTTTTCTCAAGATGCAACATAACCATATTGCTTCATAGATAGCTCCACCTATAATGTGATATTATGCTTCTATGAAAGAGTGAGAAAAAATGGTTTGATTTTTACTCCAAAGTTGATCCCAAAAGGAAAACAAAGCTTGACGTAGACTTCTTGTAATCCAAATTTCTTGCATAGTTTCTATTGTGTATCCTTGCAAATAAAAATGTTCATGTGTGGATGCACCAGAATCAACATACTAGCAAGGTCTATTACAAGTGGAGGTTTGATTCTCCACAACATACAAGAGATCTTCTTCAATAGGATCACCTATTGAAGCAACATTTCCATGTTGCTTTTACATTTTTTCCAATAGGGATTCTTCTTCTTTCCCCCTTGAGAATTTTGACGTGGCTTTCGTTGACATGATTTACCATTGGCAAAGGAATTGTATCACTTTCTTGGAGACTGTGCCCCTTCTTCCCACAAATGAAACATTTTTTTATTTTGTGCAGATGTATTTTTTTGGATTTTGATGAGCTTGAGGGACCACTTTGATGTTTTTCTTCCCTTTTTCTAAGATGTGAGTTTGATTTTCTAGAGAATCTAAGGTCTCATCATGAATTGCCTCTTCTTGTTGAAGAAAATTTATCGACTTCTAAAATGATTCCTTTTTGCTAGCTACATTGAGACAAGTGACAAATTGGCAAAAGGTAGGGGGCAATGCTCTTAAGACAATGGGTACAAGAGAGTCATTTGATATTATTTTCCCAAATTCTTGCAATGATGTCCTTAATTTTTTAGTTTGTTTGGAAAAATTCTCCATTTTTTCACCATTTTACATTTACAAACAATGCAATGGAAGATTTTATTTTGATTCTTGGACTCATATATTGTCTTCAGACGATCCCAAGCCTCTTTGGTAGTTGTGGTTTTTTGGATGTAAGGTTGAACCTCATTGGATACACCAAACAAGATTATTAGTTTGGCCTTATCATATCATTTTTGCTCATTTTTGGCTTGTGTGCGTTATTGAATCTTGCAAAAACTACATCCCACAAATTTTCAAATTGAAGCTGATTTTGAACTCTAGTTTTCTAGGCCGAACAATTATTATCTCTCAGCAACCGAGAGTTTGAAAGCATTATTTTTAGAGTATTGCAAGCCATTTTTAATTTGAATGAGAGGGGTCCTTAATTCTCCCAAAATAAAATATCACTCGTGTTTCTCTTTGATTATTTATAGGGTTGATGCCATAGATGTCGTTATTGTAGCTATTTTAGGTGTTAGATATTATAATTCAACATGATAACATTACTTTTAAATGTAAATTAGAGGCATCATTTATATTGAAGGCTATGATTTTGTTATAAAAGTAACAAATAAATGGCTAGTATAGTTTCATTTTTTTTTTAATTTACTTTGCTCTGAATAATAAATTTTGGGTGCAATAAATATAGTTCTATTTTGAATTTAAAAACTATATGATTTATGCACTTTTTGATTTTATTTAATGTAAGATTTCCAAAAAATGATAAATCCTATGTCTCTTTCAAACGTTAAGAAAATAGCATAAATTATTACACATTTTTTTTGCTCATGGGTTTCTAGAATCAATGGTTTTCTTCAATCTTCACACATCATGCTTGTGAAGGGAGTGTTAATAGAGAGCAACATGTAGGACATTTCCACTAGACGTTTCCCTCTTTTCTGCAAGTGTTTTTTCATATTTTTGAACCTGTGATGCACAACTCTTCTTTTGTGAATTAAATAGAATATCATGGCTTATTTTATTCAGGTGTGTAGAGTTTCAAATTTCCTATGGGTGGCAGGAATAATTCTTGTGCTTTGGATGAATAGGATTTCCTGAAGAATATCCTTCATTCCTGTGCTGCACTTTGAAATTTCTTTATTAAAAACTTGCTTTATGTGGGCTTGATCTTTGACATGAATATTCTATATAGCAATGTGTGGCATTGACACAACACTTTAAAATCTCGAATGGAGGTTGATCTCTAAGTTTGGAATCAAATTCAATAAATAAATCTTCAGATTTTAGTGATTTTTCTGTATTTTCTTTGCTTTCCTTCCCTATGCAAGCCAGTACAACTTGCCTTTTCTATGAAAATTGATGGTATATTTTAGGGGCATGTGTTGGTAACAATTTTCACTTGATTTGAGGCTCTAACTCAAATTTTGGAGGAAGTTTCATCACTTTTTACATTTGCAGGTCTGTACCCTATCACAAGGGTTTGAAAGTCAAAAAATGGCTCGTTAAGACCATTCCACCTTTTGTATAACCTGTGTCTTGGTGGAATGGGTAGTGCCAATTAGATTTGGGTGTGTTGTATCCCTTTTAGAGTGTAGGGGAGGCTTTATGGGTAGAAGGCATGATTAACCTAGGTTTGTTCCTTGTTAAAATGCATGAGGTTGAGGGATATAGTCATGAACCAGAGGCTAGGGGAGGTAGAGTAAGCCATATCATGAAATTTTAAGCTTGAGGGAGAGAAAATAAGTGTGTTTTACAAGGTGGCAGGTCTTGGAGAAGTCTAGAAGTGTCCTTTTCAATAAACCCCCATCAAAAGGGCCAAAAACAAGGGTTTTGGGGTTTGATAGGTTGGAGGTTGTACCAAGGAAGTCTGATTGTGGTATTGGTGGGTTGGAACCCTACCTAGTGCTTCGCAATTGGAATTTTAGTGAAATGGAAAGTTCAAGGGGTGTCCCCTTTATAAAACTGGCATAATTCGTGGCCTAGGAAAACGTTGAAAGCCTAGTTTCAGGGGATTGTTCCAAAGGAGTAGGAATTGGTTCCCACATATGTTAAAAAACTTTGAAAAGGGGATCTTAATCAGTGATTATTTTTTCATTTTTTTGGAAAACATTAGCGAAAAAGACCTTAAACTGGGTTACCTATGCTACAAGGAAAACATGCTCAAAAGGTAAATTTTGGCGAGTTTTTTGAAACCCATTTTGGAGTTGATCTAATGTTCATTTGTGTGTCATTTTGAGGAGATTTCCAGCCCTATTTGCATTAGTTTAAATGATAATACTTATAATTATGTTCATTAAATAGATACATTTTGTATACCCACAGAGTAAATCCCCCAACATTCTCTTGATCTGATCTTAGTTGAATATATTGTGATGGCACCAAAGGAAAAACCCACAATCACAAATACACAAGAATTGCTAGAAAATTTTTTTTGCCCAGGTTATGAGTGCAAAGGATTATAATAACTTTTACTATTCTTTTGAAAAGGCAGTTCAACCTATAGATGATGCACCTCAAGAATTCTCAGTAAGAGCATATTGAAGCAATGTGTTGGGTCTCAAAAACGCTGGTTTCAATGAACCATGAGAGGCTTCCAAACTCTCACTACGTTGTTGGTCAACTGACAAGGGCAACTAGTATGGTTGGGCCCTCTACTCTTAAGGCTCTGATAGACCTAGGTGAGTACACCTATGTGAGTAATAGATTTTGAACTTATGCTTCCTACTTGATAAAACTATCCATAAATGGAAAATTAATAATGGAAAGATATGATCCTAATTTGGTATATCAAGGTGTGAATTAATATGTTTAATTAAGAGATGTCAAATGAAATGAATAGAACTAATGTAATCTAAATGAGGGAGACCAGTGCCTTATTGGGTAAAACAAAGTCAAACGAAAACTTCAATTGAATGGTTTCTATCTAGTAGAGATTCTAATTATTTGGCATATGGTATTTAGTTTATAACTTGTATAAACATGTAGGATGTAATTATCAAAATATTCTTAATGATCCAAATGATAATTTTCAGATTACTATGAATGACTTGAAGGAATTAATCTTTTCTTTGAAAGAACCAATCAATCACACCACACAAATACAGAAAACGTGTACTGATAAACTGAGAATATATTTGATATGTCAATTTAAATAACAAAGAAACATCAACCTTGGAGACAACTTGATAATATTTCAATAAACTTCAACAAACAATTGATACCAAAATAGCACCACAATATAAAATTCCATTCATTTGATCCTTCAAAATTTATACACGCATCATAGTCTCCTTGATTATCATTCTGAAAATACTTACAGCGATTTTCCTATTTCTAAAATCTATCTTCTACCTCCCTTCTTAACCATCCAATAACGGATATTTATACATCATTTTGTGAAAGGTCGCACCTTTTCAAAAGTATAAAGCATAAAAGTTCTAACAAATTCTATATCTAACTAATTCTTGTTAAGCCATAAATGAACTACAGAAATATGTTCCGTATAGTCCTGGCACTCATGATTATCAGCATCCCCAATTGCATCATGGATCATAATCTCCATCATTATCATTTTCTCATTCTGCTCACATGCCTCATCCAATTTTACATCCTCCATAGTGGTTGCTTTCAATATCTCTTGGAGAACTCCTTCGCATTCATTCTTCCATTTAGTTGACTCTTTAATTTTTCCTTCATCATCATATAACTTGGTCAACTTATCTTTGGCAGCCTATATAAATCCATGTATATCTCCTTACAATTCTTCATAGAAATCCCCGTGTCTATCTATGATGCAGTTGGAATTATCAATCTCTTCATTGCCAGGGGTGTCCTTCTGTTCCAATTCCTCAATTTTCTCCTGAATTTTGCTGTCCACCCTTCTGTGTTCCTTTATGGCATCCTTAAATTGTGAATGCTTTCCCCAAAGCCTATTCAATGAAGTAATTAGCACAACTTGTCTTCTTTTGATTATTGCAGCAAGTGCATCTATTTTACCTTGAGAATATGCAGTTGATCCTTCCCAATGATCCCTTTTTTGTGAACTCTCACCTTGGTTGAGCATCCCTGTTGGCTCTGTTACAATATCTACCAAGTCTTTTAAGCATTCATTTTCTCTCAACATTCTTTCATTTCCAATTTTATACATCTCTCTTTCCGTTATCAATTCTTGGATTTGAGCTTTGTTTAACTTGGCTATGGTTATTCTGATATCAGCAGTTGCCATAGGGTCAACTTCCCCAGCCTTCAGAGTCATGACATGTCCAAATTCCTTTTCATTATCAATAATAATTGACCTTTTGTGAGCAGGATACAAGGCCCAAATCATCAATTTCTCATCATCAGTGTTGTATTTAGATCCTGTGTATACCTCTGTCACCTTTTCCACACTTAGCTTATGGATGGCATTGTTGTCTTTCAAGAAACTATAAAAAACTAAAGCAAAATTCATGTCCAAACCTGGAAAAATCATGACACCAGCCCTCTCTAGCAGCTCCCTTCCCTTTTTAGGGGTCATGCTTATCATTTCCCTATCCACTTCATCTTTTAGACTTTTCAACAATTGATCTTCATTTCCAAGTGTAACATTATCAACCCGCCCTCTTATCTCTTTAACTTTATGCTTATACATAAATGTTTCAAACTCCGAGGTTTTTATAAATTCATCATCTGATATGAAAGACCTATAGTCTTCATGTCTCGTATCTACATCCATGGTTTCATCAACATCATTATCCCTGGCAACATATGTATAGTCTTGAGTCCTCGTTCTTGAAAGTTTCTCAGATGAACTTTGTGTCATGCCTATTTTTGATATCCCTTTAATGGAGGATAATAATTCAGCATCCATCTGGTCTTGATTATGTTTTTCAATCACCATTTATGATTATATCATCAGATTTTTAAGGCACATGATGGTACCTTCCAAAATTTATCTTTTGTTTGGCAAAGTGAATATACCCCTCAAGATCAAAGTTCTTTCTAACTGGTGCTCTTCTCATGTTCTAATGCAATAATTTGTCCAAAATCAAATCATAACCTTCTTTGGCCAATATAGTGAAATCACTTAAACATAAAGTGTTGGGAATAAAGGCTTGTTTCCTGTATGAACTCAAGTTCATAACACTGGAATAATCCATTTTCCTAACAATTTCTAGGTAAGCAATTCTATCCGGGACAGTTCTAGGAAAAATGAAAGATGCATCTTCAAAGTTGTAAACCTGAATCATTATGGCATTCTCTAAATAGTACCAATCCTCCCAATTATGGTTGATTGGTTCATTGTACTCTCTAGGCCTAAGAAAACTTTTCACTTCTTTGGATAAGGAAAAATCACAAGGATGGTTGAAAAATCTATGCAAGGGTTTCACAAAAAATTCTTCAAAATGCAAGAAGTTTGAATTGGCAAACCTGTTGTCCCAAACAATAGTCCATAATTGAACAAGTAATGGCCTACCTTCTTTGTCAACATGTGAAATTCTCATCTCCTGGGGCCATAAACCAAACTCTTGTCCAAAGTACAATAGTAGATGCAACAGCAGTGAATAATTTATGAGATGGAGAATTGAGGCGCCAACTTTTATCACCATCAAACCCATATCCAGCTCCTTAGAGATGTGTGCAACATAGTCAAATGATCTTGAATTATGATACTGGATGTCTGCAGCAATTATGGTCACAACTACCATATGCTCAAGTAACTCCATTCCCAACACCTGTCCCACTGAGTAATAAGTGTATTTGAAGTAAGGTTCGAAAAGGTTAACATGATAGGGTGGCCCTTCATTGTCTTCCATTGGAATAGGCTTTCCGTGACACCTAATTCTATGCAGAGGCAACCTCCATCCTTTATAGATAGTTTACATCCTCCTGAACTCACTATCGAGCTCTTCACTCACTATTTTCTCATTGCATATTCCTTCCATCTAGAAAACCTCAGCAATTGCGTTCTCACATATGTGTATCAACTATTTCCCTGACGAGTCACATATAGCTCTGCCTTTCAGGTCATAATGTCCAGCCAACATCTTTATCAGTTCCACATCAACAAAAATGTTAGGGCATACCAATTTCCCTAAATTAAGCCTCCATGGATTGAATACCGGCTCAAAGTGAGTTCTCTTGTGATAGTGGAACATGAATAACTCATAGCCCTTATTTGGAGTGGAAACATCTCCTATGAATTTGCATTTTTCATCTAACTTGTTAATGTCAGCTTTGAGCTGTGCAAAACGCCTAACTCTAGGTTCAGAACTAGGTAATTGATCTATGAGATTCTGATTGAGCTTCCTTTAAGTACCTTCCACTGTTGATTTAGTCTTTTGTTTCTTTCCCTTTTGCTGGCTACCTTCCCTGGGTCTTTTTCCTTTTCATTTTCCTGAAGCAGTGCCTTCCATGATTCATAATTTTACGAGTTCTGAAGAAAATTTACTCTAACTTTCTCCAAACTGAAGCTAGGTAGATGCCTTAATTTCTCTACTGGTTCCTTTGCTTTCCTTCACTTTGAATAGTGTGATGCAATTATTTTGAATTATCATACCTTGATATGCAAAATCTCTTATGCTTCGTGGCACCATTAATTATCTTTATTGAGATATGAATGCTACAAGTTTTTTCAAAATTCTCACTATGACATTTGGGTTTATATCGGCAAGATATTTCAAACCTTTGGCTGATCAGTCTATTCAATGTTCATCCATCCGCCCAGACATCCTACAGTTTCCCCAACTTTAAAAGTCTCCCCAATAATTTCCTTTCTTTTCTCTCTTTATATCACCACTACTTTTACTGAAATAGTTATCGCTTAGGCTTAATGAATCAGGCCAACAATTCTTACCTCATTCTAAAAATACTTGGTCTCACTGAGGTGTTTGCTTTATTTTACTTATGTCACCAAGACTAATCAACTTGTTCTATCGACCTAATAATCTTCGTTGTGATGTCTCTTAGATTTCTCCACGATGATTTGTCTCTCTGATACGCTTTCTCTTCGGTGAGACCATGCGCATCATCTCCCTGATATTTCTTATTTTGGTAAGCTTTAGTTTTTATCGGCGTGACCCGAGGGATCGATAAGACCTTTGAAACTCTCCCTGCATCATTTTTTTCGCCAAGTGGTCCCTCTTTCGCTTTATCAGCGAGACAAACAGCTCTCCGGACAGTATTTCAAAATCTCTCTCTGAAGACCAAAGTCTCCCCAATATAATTTTCTTTTCATTAATCAGCCCAAGGTAACTTAGCTTGATATGATCTTTCACTGTTATACCGATGTCTTTTGTTTTGCCGATAAATATTATAGACCCAAATTCTCTTTGTGTATACTTTTATCGATATGACCTATCTGATGTCTTGTCGATACATTGAAGATATGCACATTGTCATCGATGAGACCTGTATTCACTTATGCCAATCTTTCCATATGTCCATGTTTTAATGCGAAATGAGTTTCATGGGGTTTTGTGACAAAATTTAGGCGGGATTTTATAAAGGATGCTATGTGGGAATTTTGTTGTTTGTATTTTTGTGGGAAGGTAATAATCAAGAAGGGTGAATGAAATGGCCAAAGTTTCATAGTTCCAATAGTGGCTCCATCTGGGGATGAATGATTGTGAGATCATTACAGGGATCCAGATTTCTGGGTCAATAGACCAAAAGTTATGGATAAGAGCCAGTGCAGAGGAAAGATGATCCTAAACTACTGCACATGGACAAATCAAACAAGGGTTTATAGGACTGTCCATGTGCTAGCAATTTCCTGTATCCTTTACTTCCTATACTACTATGCATGGAAATTTTTTATGACAATTTTTTTCAAAAGTTTGTTGAGAAATTATGTCTCAACTTCTAGCTTGAAGTCCTCATTTTCATGCCTTGGTGATTTTGTGTTGTGTGCAAAGTTTTGGCGGAGGCGAAACTGGGATGGAACTTGGCATTATTCTATTTGCCTAAGTTCTGGGTTCCGATTCTCGTTCCTGCTCTGACCCCGCTTCCTACTGTCTGTTTCTTCTCGCTTCATTTCGCAGGTTCTAGTAGAGGTGGAACCAGTTTTGTAAGTTGGCAATGTCCATTTTCCAGGTTCCTATTTCAATTTCTATTTCGACTCTGGGCCCGACTCCTGCTTTTATGATCTAGTTCCTCTGGATGTTTGGATTCTCCTTGGGGTGTTTTCCTCTACCTTGTCCTGGTTCTGGATTGTTGTTTCTTGCAGTTGGTAGAGGTGGAATTGGAACCAGATTGGTTCCTGATCTTGGACTTTCTTGGTGAAGTCTTGTTTTCTATTCTTGTTCTGACTCTGACTCCGACTCTAGTCTTTTGTGTTCCCATCTTGGTTTGACCCCGGGTTGACTTACCCCAGTCAAAACTATTTCCGATGAGTTCCCCTTTGCCGTGGGCGGATGCGGAACCGAAATGGTTCCTAAACCTAAAATTTTGGTAGGGTCATGTTTCGACTCCAGTTTCGCCTCCAACTCTGACTCCAGCATTATGTATTTTCAGTGGAGTCTTATTTCGACTCCTATTTCGACTTCGGCTCTGGCAGTGTTAGAAATGACTTGAAGTCTTGGTCGCGCCCGATGTCTGTTTGACCGTTTTGGTTGCTTTGTCAGCTGCGATTACTGATGGGTCTTAGACATGTGGCACTTAGTTGAATAGTGATTGGATGGATACCAAGATAGTTATTGTGGCAATTGCATTTGTCAACGAAGGGTGGCGAGCTCAACCGTTTTGAGTAATGGCTTTGAATGCAAATTCGGCTAGTTGCAAGAAATCTATTAGATCCAACTAGCTGCATGATTTGAGGATGGACTTCATTGCTCTTTTGAGTCAGTTACATATGGATGAGAGATGTGTTATTTCTCATAAGGTTATAAGTTAGACAATTCAAGAGTTGAGTCGTAAGTTGCAGAGAAATTTTGAAGTTGCGAGTTCTTGAGGAGGGTTTTGAACTATATGTTGTAAAAAGATTGTAACAGTGAATCTAAAACTCTCTAGGTGATTGCGAGCTGAACTAAGAAGTCTGATTATTGTATGTAATCGATTCATTACTGTAATACAATTGATTTGACTTTGTGTGGTGGGTTTTTCACCTGAAAGAGTTTTCCCACTTAAATACTGTCATCTTTGTTTGCTTATCTTTCTAGTTTCTCATTGCCATGGTTGTATGCATCTCTATAAGTTTTTGAAATTGCTCGTTTTTTGTTTTTGCTTCTCTCCCCTAAAGTAAAGGTGTTAAGGGAATGTATTCAGTATTGTTGGGTCAGTAGATCCGCATTCTTTTCCCTTCAAAGTGGTATCAGAGCTTGGCCAGCTCATGTTATCCTTGTTAGGGCGAATTAGTTTTTTGTACTAATACTATTTCAGTGGGAGACTTGCATTGTTAAACTTGTTTTTGTTGTGAGATGGTGAGTACATCTGGTAGAATAGATATTGAGAAGTTTAATGGCAGCAACTTTGAGTTATGGAAACTCAAGATAGAAGACTTGCTTGTGGATAGAGACCTCTGGATTGCAGTGTCTAGAACTAAGCCACAAACTATGACCTAAGAAGCTTGGGATCTTGCTGATAGAAAAGCAAGAGGACTGATAAGACTGAGTCTTTCTGATTCTGTGCTCCTAAATGTTCACGAGGAAACATCTGTAACTGCTTTATGGAAGAAGCTTGGTGATATTTACCAAGGAAAGTCCTTGGTAAATAAGTTTTTCCTAAGAAAGAAGTTGTACTCCTTGAAGATGGATGAAGGTGCATCTATTGCAGACCATCTGAACTCATTTAATATGTGTGTTACTCAGCTAGCATCTGTAGGTGTAAAGATTGAGGAGGAGGATCGTTGCATGCTCCTATTGTGTTCATTACCTGACAGCTAGGATCATCTTGTGATGGCTATTATTAGCACAACCACTACTTTCAAGAATGATGATATGGTTGCTTCGCTTCTGTCAGAAGAAATGTGAAGGAAATCTTCTGTAATGGCCAAAAATGCTCTTTCTGTTCGAGGTAGAACAAAGGAGAAAGGCAAGAAGAAAGACAACAAGTCAAAATCCAAGTCTAAAGGGAGATCAAAGTCTCCTAGTAAAAATTTCAAGGTAAAGTGTTGGAACTATGGGCAACTGGGTCATATCAGGAATGACTACAAGGAGAAGAAGAAGAAGAATGCTTCTGACAACGAATCTTCTCAAAGTGATGTAGATGCCTTCATTGCAATAGCCTTGATAACTTAGGCATTAGATAATGTTTGGTTAGTTGATTCCGGTGCCTCTTTTCACATGACATCCAATAGAGATTGGTTCTCAAAGTATGACAAGTATGATGGTGGAAAGGTATACTCGGCAAGTGATTCATTGCTGGAGATTGTTGGTAGAGGAAGGGTCAGAATTCAGTTTCCTGACAGGAGAGTCAAAGGAATTGGTGGTGTTCTTCACATCCCAGGTTTGGCTCGAAATCTTCTTTCTGTTAGTAAGTTAAATGATGATGGTGTAAAAGTTTCTTTTTCTAGTAAGATATGTAAAATGGCTAGAGGTGCAATGGTGTTAACTAAGGGTGTTCGTAATGGCAATCTGTACAAGCTAGATGCATGACCTGTTCTTTGTAATAGTGCCTCTATAAAGTCATGCAATTCTACACCTATAGAGAAAGATGAAGACTCTTCACTATCTACAAATGCTTTGGAAGTAAAACTCTTAGTAGAGAAGACTATGCTATGGCATCATAGACTTTGTCACATAGGTGAGAAAGGTTTAAAAACCTTGAAGAAAAAAAACCTTGTAGAAGGGCTTGATGATTGTAACCTTGAGTTCGATTTCTGTGAACATTGTATCTATGGAAAGCAACACCGTGTTTCTTTCTCCTCCAGTCCTCACAAATCTTCTAGTATACTGGATTATGTTCATTTTGATGTGTTTGGTCCAGTTAATGTTCCTTCGTTATCAAACTCTAGATATTATGTTTCTTTTATTGATGACTATTCAAGAAGGGAATTTGTATACTTTCTTAAAAGTAAATCAGAAGTGTTCAGTCAGTTTAAAGAGTTCAAATCTTTGGTAGAAAATCAGACTGGAAGGAAAATAAAGTGTTTAAGTATAGACAATGGAGGTGAGTTTTGTTCTACAGTTTTTGAAAGGTACTGCATTGATCATGGAATTAAAAGGCATAAGACAACCCCCTACACTCCACAACAAAATGGAGTTGCTGAAAGGTTGAACAGGACACTGATGGAAAAGGCAAGGATTATGCTGAGTGGTGCTGGTCTAGAGTAGAAGTTCTGTGCTGAGGCTATTGCTATAACATGTTATTTGATTAATAGATCTCCTTGTTCAGCACTTGTTGATAAGACACCTTTGGAAGCATGGTCAGGTAAGAAACCCTCATTAAGGCATGTTCGGGTATTTGGCTATGAGGCATATGTTCATGTGCCAAATGAAAAGAGATCAAAGTTGGATAACAAGGCTGTGAAATGTATTCTCATCGGCTATGGAGTTGGTGTGAAAGGATACAAGCTTTGGAACCTTGTTATTGAGAAGGTTTTGTATAGCAGAAGCATGATATTTCGTGAGCTGAAACCTCTAGTAAGTGATCAACAGCTTGAGACAAATCAGAGTGACAAGAAGAAGGATGTAGTTGAGATTCCCCAAACTCCAAAAAGGGAAGAGCTACATGGTGTACCTAAGATTAAGGAGAGCTCAAGCAGTTCTGGAAGTTCTGATGATGAAGAACAACCTCAACCTCTAAGGAGATCTACACAAGAAAGAAGACAACCAGAAAGGTATGGTTTCTCTATGTTAGATTCAAATTGTGCTTATGCCTTAATTACCAGCACTGATGAGGCTAGGACTATGAAAGAAGCAATCAACATGGCTGATTCAAAGTCTTGGCTGGAAGCCATGAATGAGGAGATGGATTCCTTGAAAAAGAATGATACCTGGAAGTTGGTACCATTGCCTAAAGGGTGAAAATTTGTTGGCTGCAAGTGGATATTCAAAAGGAAGATAGGCCTTGATGGCAATGTGGAGAAGTATAAGGCATGACTGGTTGCAAAGGGTTTTTCCCAAGTCGAGGGAATTGATTATGGAGAGATCTTTTCCCCTATAGCAAAGTTGACATCTATCAGATTTTTGTTGTCATTGGCAGCTATGTATGACTATGAAATTGAGCAGATGGATATGAAGACAACATTTCTCCATGGTGAGCTAGAAGAAGAAATCTACATGTCCCAGCCTGAGCATTTTGTTGAAAGAGGTCAACAAAATCTGGTTTGCAAGTTAAATAAATCTCTCTATGGTCTAAAGCAATCTCCTAGAATGTGGTACCAAAAATTTGACACATTTGTGTTGTCAATTGGGTTTGTTAGATCAAAATCTAATCATTGCATTTATTATAAATGTGAGAATGATCATGTGCTTGTAATTACTCTATATGTGGATGACATGTTATTCATTGGTAATAGCAAGACAATGATTTCTGATCTTAAAACTTAGTTGTCTGCTAAGTTCGAAATGAAAGATCTTGGAGCAGCAAGGTACATTCTTGGAATGGAGATAACCAGGGATAGAACAAGTAGAAAGCTTTATCTTAGTCAGAGTAAGTATGCGAAAACCATTCTAGAGAGGTTCAACATGATTGATTGCAAGCAACTAGTTGTTCCAATCATGCAAGGATTGAAACTATCTACTGAAGACTATCCAAAGTTTACTACTGAGATGGAGGACATGACCAGTGTGCCTTATGCAAGTGCAGTAGGCAGTTTGATGTATGCTATGGTTTGCACAAGAGTAGACATTGCCCAAGAAGTGGGAGTTCTAAGTTTTTTTATGGAAAATCTAGGGAGATCACATTGGGATGCTATAAAGAGAGTGTTCAGGTATTTAAAAGGTACTTCAGATTATGTTGTGTTACCATGCCAATATGGTTGCATCACAAAGGGCTCTTTGCATTTAGGGATATGTTGACTCTAATTGGGCAGAGGTCATTGATAGTAGAAGATCCACCGGTGGATACACTTTCTTGCTTAATGATGGAGCAATCAGTTGGATGAGCAAGAGACAAGTTGTAGTTGCTTTATCCACAACAGAGGCAAAGTACATGGCAACGAATCATGCTTGTAAGGAGGTAGTGTGGCTGAGGCGTTTGTGTTTAGACATTGGATTTAATGCTGAGCAGATTTCAATCTGCTGTGATAGTCAAAGTGCCATCTGTTTGGCAAAGAATCTGACCTTCCATGCCAGGACCAAGCACATAAATGTGCAATATCACTTCATGAGGGATATGGTTCAAGATGGCAAGGTCAGTATGGATAAGGTTGACACCTTGAAGAATGTTGCAGATGCCTTGACAAATTTGGTTAGCACAAACAAGTTCAGATGGTGCACATAATCAATGGGCCTTGGGCCCTATGATAGACAGTAAGGTTTGATGTTTTGAGGAAGCTGGAAGTGTTCACCAAGTGGGAGATTGCTGAGAAATTACATCTCAACTTCTAGCTTGAAGTCCTTGTTTTCATGCCTTGGTGATTTTGTGTTGTGTGCAAAGTTCTGGCAAAGACGGAACTAGGATGGAACTTGGAATTATTTTGTTTGCCTAAGTTTTGGTTTTCGGTTCTCGTTCCTGCTCCGACCCTACTTCCTACTGTCTGTTTCTTCTCACTTCGTTTCGCAGGTTCTAGCGGAGGCGGAACCAGTTTTGGAAGTTGGCAATGTCTGTTTGCTAGGTTCCTATTTCAGTTTCTGTTTCGACTCTAGGTCCAACTCCTTCTATTACGATCTAGTTCCTCTAGATGCTTGGATTCTCCTTGAGGTGTTTTCCTCTGCCTTGTCCTGGTTCTCGATTGTTGTTTCTTGTAGTTGGCGAAGGCGGAACCAAAACTGGATTGGTTCCTGATCTTGGACTTTTTTGGTGAAGTCTATTTTTTTGTTCCTATTCCGACTCCGACTCCGACTTTGGTCTTTTGTGTTCCCATCTTGGTTTGACCCCAGGTTGACTTACCCTGGTTAGAACTATTTCCGATGAGTTCCCCTTTGCTGTGGGTGGACACGGAACCGAAATGGTTCCTGAACCTGAAATTTTAGTAGGGTCATGTTTCGACTCCAGTTTCGTCTCTGACTCTGACTCCGGCATTATGTATTTTCAGTGGAGTCCTGTTTCGACTCCTGTTCTGACTCTGGTTCCAGCAGTGTTAGAAATGACTTGAAGTCTTGGTCGTGCCTGATGTCTGTTTGATTGTTTTGGTTGCTCTATCAGCTGCGATTGCTGATGGGTCTTGGATGTGTGGCACCTAGTTGAATAGTTATTAGAGGGATACCAAGATAGTTATTGTGGAAGTTGCATTTTTCAACAAAGGGTGGCGAGCTCAACCATTTTGAGTAATGGCTTTGAATGCAAAGTTGGCTCATTGCAGGAAATTTGTTAGATCCGACCAATTGTGTGATTTGAGGATGGACTTCATTGCTCTTCTAAGTTGGTTACATATGGATGAGAGATGTGTTATTTCTCATAAGGTTATAAGTTAGACAAGTCAAGAGTTGAGTCGTAGGTTGTAGAGCAAGTTTGAAGTTGCGAGCTGAAGAATAGAAGGACGTGAGTTCTTGAGGAGGGTTTTGAACTGTATGTTTTAAAAACATTGTAATAGTGAATCTAAAACTCTCTGGGTGATTGTGAGATGAACTAAGAAGTTTGATTATTGTATGTAATCAATTCATTACTATAATACAATTGATTTGGCTTTGTGTGGTGGGTTTTTTACCTAAAAGGGTTTTCCGACGTAAATACTGTGTCATCTTTGTTTGCTTATCTTTTTGGTTTCTCATTGCCATGGTTGTATGCATCTCTATAAGTATTTGAAATTGTTAGTTTTTTGTTTTTTCTTCTCACCCCTAAAGTAAAGGTGTTAAGGGAATGTATTCCGCACCGTTGGGTTAGTATATCCGCATTCTTTTCCCTTCAAAGTTGTCCATGCACTGGCAACCTCTAATCCTCCATGATTTTCATGATAAAAAGTTTTTTAGAAATTGCCCATGTATAGGCAAATCTTGTTCCTCCCCATTCATATTTTGTAAATAGTATGAATCCTCTCCTTGCTTTTCAATAATGACAAAAGGCCCTAGCCACAATGCTTCAAATTTTTTATGTTTTCCCTTCTCTTGGCATTTGGCATTTCACATCAACACCAGATCATCTTTCATAAATTTTTAGTCTTTTGCCCTTTTGTTGAACAAATATTTCATTTGTGCTTACAATTTCATGTTCTAATTTTGAGCTACCCTCCTTATTTCATCAAGTTTTGCAAGTTGTTCCATTCTCTTCTCCATTGGTTCAAGAATATCTATATCCTCTTGAAGGATAAATTTGTACACTGGCAGTAAATTATGCAGAGGCATCCTAGCTTGTATTCCATAGACTAATTCATATGGGGATTTCCCAATTGCCATTTTGATGGTAATTCTATTTGCCCATACAACCAATCTTAACTTTGAATCCCAAGCTTTTTTGTTGTTACCTAGCATTATTTTTATAATTTTTAGAAGACTTTTCTTGCTAGATTCTGCCTGACCATTAGCTTGTGGATGATATGGGGCAGAGTAAGAAACAACGATACCATATGTTTTGCAAAAATATTTGAGCTCATCAGGCCTGAAGGAAATTCCATTATCTGTAATTATTTTCAATGGTGTACCGAACCTAGTAATAATGTTATCCATCAAAAAATTGATCACAAATTTGCTCGTTGCATGCTTGGTTGGGATTGCCTCTACCCATTTGGTGAAATAATCAGTGGCTACTAGTATCCACCTATGTCATCCACTTGACCTCTCTTGTATTTCTCCAATGAAATCAATCCCCCATTGGTGAACATGGGCTTCTATCTGCATAGGTCTGAGTGGTAGATCTCCCTCATACTTCATTTTCCCTGAGAATGTTTGGCATGCCTCACACTTCCTGACATGTGAAAATGAATCATTGAAGAATTTTGGCTAGTAGTAACCTGCCCTGAGGATTTTATGTGCAGTTATCTTTGTTGAGTAATGTCCTCCACAAACCCCTTCATGCATTTCTTTTAGGACATGATCAGCCTGTGATTCATCCAAACATAACAGCAACATTCCATCTTTGTTTTTCCAAAATAGATCTCCTTCTATAAATACATATTCTGAAGCCTGAAGTTTTAAAGTTCTTTTCTGGTTATCACTGAGTCCTTCTGAGCAGCTGGTGTTTCTAAGGTAATACATGATATTTGTATACCAGTGTGTATGTTCAATACTTGCAATTGCATTTTCTTCTCCTTGTATATTGCAGTCTTGGTTTGCCTTAATGTTTGTTTCTGCCATCAATTTGGCCAATCCTTGGCCTCTCACCAATTTAGTAATCTATATTTCCATATCAAATTCCTGAATTTTGTTGATCCACTTGCACCTTTTCCCTGTCACTTCTGATTGTGTCAAGATGTCTTTGACTACCGCGTGAGGGACATATGCAATTACTTTGGCTCCAACAAGATACGGCCTGAAAGCTTTCGTAGCCTTTACTAATTCAAAGGCTTGTTTTTCCATTATGTCATACTTCAATTCTGACCCCTATAGAGATTTGCTAAAGAAAGATACAGGTTGCTCATGACCATCCTCATTTTTTTGTAACATGACAACAACTATTGTATGCAGGGAAGCAAATGAAAATATCTGAAAAGACTTTGTGAAATTAGGAGACTTGAGGATAGGGGCTTCCTTAATGGCTTTTTTAATGGATACAAAGGCTTCTAATGCTTCTGGGGTCCATTCAATATTTTGTCTCTTTTTTAACATTTTTGATATGGGTTTGACAATCTCAACAAAGTTAGACACAAACCTCCTAACAAAGTTAATCTGCTGAAAGAAGGACTGGATGGCTTTCACATTTTTAGGGATAGGAACTTTATCTATAGCCTCAACTCTCTCAACATCTATCCTAACTCCATCCTTTGATACAATGTGACCTAGGAGCTTCCCCTCTGTAACAAAAAAATGACACTTCTTGGGGTTCAAGCTGATGCCATATTCTAAAGCTCTAGTGAATATTTTTTCAAGGTGTCCTATATGATCTTCAACCCTTTTTGAGTAAGCCATGAGGTCATCCTGATACACCACCATTATAGAATTGATCAAATCAGAAAATGCTATGTCCATGGCCCTTTGGAACGTTGCTCCTGCATTGGTAAGACCAAAAGGCATTCTCACATATACATATGTTCCCCATGGGGTTGTGAAATCTGTTTTATACTGCTCACATTCCTTGACCTTAACCTGGTTATATCTAGAAAAACCATCCATCATAGACAACAATTCACATCCAGTTACCTTATGCAAAATGGCTTCCATGTTGGGCAGTGGGTAGTTATCTTTAAGAGATGCTACATTTAAATTTTTGAAATCCACACATAGTCTTATATCTCCATTTTTCTTTCAAACAGGGACAAGGTTTGACACCCATGTTGAATGCCTCATAGGTTTGATAATACCTCCATCTCTGAGCTTGGTCAATTCTTCTTGCATTTTTGGTTCCAGAGTGGGGTTGATGGGCCTTTGTTTCTATCTAAAAGGTTTTGCATCTGCTTTCAATGGAATTTCATGCTGAAATAAATCCTCCTTATATGCCTTGAGGTCTTCATAAGACCATGTGAACATGTGTTTATATTTCCTTAACAATGAAATCAGCATTCTTCGAACAATAAGGCTTATCTTTTTTCCAATGTATACCTTCCTTGGTGATAGTTCGGTCCCCAAGTTTATTTCTTCAATAGCTTCCCCTCTGACTAGGGTTTTTTTCATAAGGGATCGATCACTTGCATTGTATACTCTTTCTAGAGCTACCAACCCTTTGGGAAGTTTATTAGTTTTGAGTTGCAGGACCTTCTTTCCAAACACCGTCTCTTCTCCATTTATTTATTCTACAAAGGCATTGAAATCAATTTCTTGAGCCTTGTACTGGTCTATACACTAAAGGAATTTCAAAAGGCCAGTGTCATCATTGAAGACTTGCCAACTATATATGTTGTCAGGTACTACAGGTCTTATTTTGAATTCTACTTGGGAAACTCCTGATAATGTAATATAATCTTGTTTTAATGCTACATTTGCCAAAAAATCTGCCATTGTATTCTTTGATGTGTCTACCTAATCAATGGAAAAGGCATCAAATAGTTCAATTGTATCCCATACTACATTTCTATACTATTTCAGTCTTTTATTTATTGCCACATATTTTTATTTGATCTTAGATACAACTAGTTCCGAATCTCCTAACACTATTAAGATCTTGATCTTGTGTTTAACGACTAAATTTAGACTAGTCAGCAAAGCTTCATATTCTGCTACATTGTTTGTACATTCAAATGCTAACAGAAATGAATATTTATAAGTTGAACCATCAAGAGATATAAAAACTATACCAACTCCATTACCCTCCTGGCTAAAAGCTCCATCGAAATACATTTTCCATATTCCTTGTTGATTTTCAGAAATATTTTGATCAATTGGATCTTTACTTTCCAACTCAGGATGAGATAGTTCCACTCTAAAACTTCCCAGATCAACATCATAGAAACAATTAAGTGGTTCTTGAGGAGCATACTCAACAATTTGATTCACTATAGGCTCTCTATACAATTTTACCTTTTCCCCATTTACTGGTATGGTGGCATATGACAAGTCAAATTGTACATTACCTCCTACTGCAGTAGTCCATTGTCTTGATAGAAGCATCCTGAATTGGGGTGGTGTGTCAATCATAGTTATGTCAATAATGTAGGAGGCTTGTGGGTAAGTTTCCAACCTGACTTCCACATTTTTCATGATTCCCACAACCGGGACAGACCTTCTATCCATAGCATAACATTTACCTCCTTCCACATCTATCCATAAACCAAGCCGCTTCATTACCCCCACTGGTATGATATTCATAGAAGCACCTGATTCTATCAT
This sequence comes from Sequoiadendron giganteum, assembly GCA_007115665.2. Taxonomy (NCBI): domain Eukaryota; kingdom Viridiplantae; phylum Streptophyta; class Pinopsida; order Cupressales; family Cupressaceae; genus Sequoiadendron; species Sequoiadendron giganteum. Next base: position 801,267,245 of record CM021101.1, read on the forward strand.
GCAATTTCTTACTAGTTGCCTGCTTATGAGGAGAGTGGTAAAAAATGGGTCAATTGATGGTGTGTTCATGAGGCAAGCCTCTGGGATTTTTACCTCCTTCCTTTTATTATTTATCTCTAAGACCTCCTTGTTCCCAGGGCTTTGATTTCTATTAGAAATTAGTTGTATGGTACTCTCCCTATATTCCTTGATTTTCATCATTTCAATTAAGGGCACAAACATTTTCAATTGAGATAGGGCTTGTATAAAATCAAAAGATGTACCTTCGGCCTTGACAATGCTTTTAGGTTCAGTGCATTCTCCTTTTTTTTCTCCTTTCTCTAGTTTTGAGGTTTGATCTAGCTTTTGTTTTTCAATGGGAGGTTTCTTTCCTTCCTCCTTAGGGGATCCCTTTTGTTCTCTACTATCTAATTGTTTATTATCAGTCCCTTTTGATGTCTCATCTAATGCTTTTTTATTTTTTATGAATATCTCCCTTGGGACACCTTCATCTTTATTTACTATTTTGTTTCTCAAACGATATTTATTTTTGGCATTCTCCACTTCTGCGATTGTAAATATTTTAATCTCCTCTTCACTAGGTCTTCTTAGATTACATCTATTAGTCTGGCTTGATGCAACAGGGGGGTCTTGATCACTTTCATTTTCCTCATGGTCAGAGAAAACATGTTGCTCTGCCATGTGGACATTGTATTCATATCCTTCCTCTTCTGAAGATGCATATTCCTACTCCAAAAGGTTAAGAGTGTGGGATGTTAAATATACATTCTAATCTTCACCACCATCATCTTCCTATGTATCTTCCTCTGGTACTGATTGAGTTGTTACACAATGTTTAGGGGAATGTGGTGCATAGCAAAATGAGCACCAGGGACTTTTATCTACCATGTATGCCCCTTTTCTTTTCAGTGGACCTAGTGTCTCTTTATTTCTAGGTCTCTCATTCATTGGTTTCCCATCTTTCCAGTTGGTACTATAAGGCATATCATACAGCTTGGGTCTTTCATTTCTATATGTGCTCTCTTGTCTATTTGGGGGAACATATGGGGGAACTCTAGGGTTCTCCCTTTTAGAAAAAATCCCTGCAACTTTTCTGTTATTATCAATAGTTAAGGCTATCTTCTAGGCCTCAACCACCTTTCTTGGACCCTTATTTCTCAATTCCTATCCTATCTTGGGGTCAAAGGCCTTCAAATAGATACTTAAGGTAGCAGGGTCAACCAGCTTGGATGCCTGAGGTATTTTATTGTGTAATTTAACAAACCTCTGGTTGAAATCAAGGGCTGACTCATTCTGATGTTTTTCAATTGTCACTAACTCATGTAATGCAAAGTCTGATGCACATTGATTTCCATATTGTTGGAGAAATTGGTCATGAAATACTTGAATGGAATAAATAGATGATGTTGGTAAACTAGTAAACCAGTCTCCGACATCCTCGATTAATGACATCATGAATAATCTCATTTGTACATCCTCATGCTGCATGTCCAAGTCCTGAATGACTACTTTAAAATTTCTTAGATGTTCTTCAGTAGTAACTGCATTAATTCCTATAAATTTAGGGACCAAGTTCCTCCAATTATTGTCTAGGGGGTAGGGATAAATTTTAAACCCGGCTAGATCAACTCGGCTAGATCAAATTGTCTAATCATAGTTGTGCATTGTGGTGGGGGATTTTGAAAATGTTGAGGTTGGTAGAGTGGGTTGTTGTTTTCCATATATTGTGGGCCTTATGGGTCTTGTGGGGGCACATACTGTTGATGAGGGGGCGGTTGAATATTTCGGTGTTGTGGTGGAGCATTAATGTTTCTATATTGGTTTCTAGGTTGATTTCGATGGGCCTGAGGGGAACTTGGTGGCTTCATATTATTGCTCTTATGGGGAGGTGTGTATTTGGGTGATTCAATTACTGATGTTTTGTTTTGAGCCTTATATAACTTCACCTTTCTCCATTCCCCCATTGCTTGAAGTTGTTGTTCATACTGTATCCTTAGTCTTTCTACATTTTGCTTCATTTGTTCCCATTGTGTATCTTCTTCATCTTGTGTCGTAAATTCATGGTTTTCTTCGAATGTCTCATACTCATGTCCTCCCTCATAGAGTATTGCCCTTTGTTCATCTTCATATTCTCTTCTTTTTCTAGCTTCGAATTTGGTCATGTGCTCATCAGCTTTCCCAATGTCCTCTAGATGAGAGGGATTTCTCCTTCCTTTGGGAGTATGGAGTTATTTAGATGGGCTCTCTTGGTTTGCAAGTGTATCATATGAATTGTGTGTTTCCAGTAACAATATTTATGCTTTGTTTTTTGCCGCTGTATCCAATTCGTCAAAGACTTTCTTACTCTGATTATTTTTGTGATTTGACTTTCCTTTATTATCAGGACCATCCCCTTCCTTGTATAAAGATCTCCTTCCTTGCATGTTGTGAGAGACTATGATGGTTTGAACTCTATGTTGATTTATTTATGACTTGTATCTTATTGTATCAGTCTCAATGTTTTTATTCATTTAGAGTCGCTACCCACTTTTTGTAAAAGTGAGAAAAATTTTGTGGTTATCTTACCCAGCAGAGTCAATTTATTTCAAATTCTAATTATCGTTTTCTCTAGTGACTTTATATGGAAAGGCTATCTACTACTAGACAACTCTCTACATTCTTCCCTAGCGGAGTTGCCAATTTGTTGGGTCTCAAAAATGTTAGTTTCAATGAACCATGAGAGGTTGCCAAACTCTCACTACATTGTTGATCAACTGACAAGGCCAACCGGTATGGTTGGGCCCTCTACTCTTAAGGCTCTGCTAGACCTAGGCGGGTACACCTATGTGAGTAACAAATTTTGAACTTATGCTTCCTACTTGATCAAACTATCCATAAATGGAAAATTAATAATGGAAAGATATGATCCTAATTTGGTATAACTTGTATATGCAATATCAAGGTGTGAATTAATGTGTTTAATTAAGAGATGTCAAATGAAATGAATAGAACTAATATAATCTAAATGAGGGAGACCAGTGCCTTATTGGGTAAAACAGAGTCAAATGACAACTTCAATTGAATGGTTTCTATCTGGCAGAGATTCTAATTATTTGGCATATGGTATTTAGTTTATAACTTGTATAAACATGCAGGGATGTAATTATCAAACTCTTCTTAATGATCCAAATGATAATTTCCAGATTACTATGAATGACTTGAAGGAATTAATCTTTTCTTTGAAAGAACCAACCAATCACACCACACAAATACAACAAATGTGTACTGATAAACTGAGAATATACTTGATATTTCAATTTAAATAACAAAGAAACATCAAACTTGGAGACAGCTTGATAATATTTCAATTAGCTTCAATAAATAATTGATACCAGAATAGTGCCACAATATTAAATTCCGTTCATTTGATTCTTCAAAATTTATACACGCATCAGAGTCTCCTTGATTATCATTCTGAAAATACTTACAACGATTTTCCTATTTCTAAAATCTATCTTCTACCTCCCTTCTTAACCATCCAATAACGGATATTTATACATCAGTTTGTGAAAGGTCGCACCTTTTCAAAAGTATAAAGCATAAAAGTTCTAAAAAATTCTCTATCTAACTAATTCTTGTTAAGCCATAAATGGACTATAGACATATGTTTCGTATAGTCTTGGAACTCATGAGTATCAGCATCCCCAATTGCATCATGGATCACAATCTCCATCATTATCATTTTCTCATTCTGCTCACATGCCTCATCCAATGTTACATCCTCCATAGTGGCTGCTTTCAACATCTCTTGGAGCACTGCTTCGCATTCATTCTTCCATTTAGTTGACTCTTTCATTTTTCCTTCATCATCATATAACTTGGTCAGCTTATCTTCAGTAGCCTCTATCAATCCCTGCATATCTCCTTGCAATTCTTCATAGAAATCCCTGTTTCTGTCTATGATGCAGTTGGCATTCTCAATCTCTTGATTGCCAGGGGTGTCCTTATGTTCCAATTCCTCAATTTTCTCCTGAATTCTGTTGTCCACCCTTCTATGTTCCTTTATGGTATCCACAGATTGTGAATGCTTTCCCTAGAGCCTATTCAACCAAGTAATTAGGAAAACTTGTCTTCTTTTGATTATTGTAGCAAGTGCATATGTTTTACCTTGAGAATATGCAATTGATCCTTCCCAATGATCCCTTTTCTATGAACTCTCACCATGGGTGAGCATCCTTGTTGGCTCTATTACAACATCTACCAAGTATTTTAAGCATTCATTTCCAGTTTTATACATCTCTCTTTCCCTTATCAATGCTTGGATTTGAGCTTTGTTTAACTTGGCTATGTTTATTCAAATATCAGCAGTTGCCACAGGGTCAACTTCCCCAGCCTTTAGTGTCATGACATGTCCAAATTCCTTTTGCGTATCAATAATAATTGACCTTTTGTGAGGAGGATACAATGCCCAAATCATCAATGTCTCATCATTAGTGTTGTATTTTGATCCTGTGTATACCTCTGTCACCTTTTCCACACTTAGCTTGTGGGTGGCATTGCTGTCTTTCAAGAAACTATAAAAAACTAAAGTAGAATTCATTTCCAAACCTAGAAAAATCATGACACCAGCCCTCTCTAGCAACTCCCTTTTCTTTTCTAAGGGTCATGCTAATCATTTCCCTATCCACTTCATCTTTTAGACTTTTCAACAATTGATCTTCATTTCTAGGTGTAACATTAACAACCTGCCCTCTTATCTCTTTTCCTTTATGCTTATACAGAAATGTTTTAAAATTCAAGGTTTTTATAAATTCATCATTTGATATGAAAGAATTATAGTCTTCATATCTCGTATCTACATCCATGGTTTCATCAACATCAATATCCCTGGCAACATATGTATATTCTTGAGTCCTCATTCTTGAAACTTTCTTAGATGAAATTTGTGTCATGCCTGTTTCTGATATCCCTTTAATGGAAGATAATAATTCAGCATCCATCACCTCTTGATTATGTTTTTCAATCACCATTTATGCCTCCTCTGCCTCCATGTTTTTGGTTATATCATCAGATTTGTAAGGCACATAATGGTACCCTCCAAAATTTATCTTTTTTTTGGTAGAGTGAATATACCCCTCAGGATCAAAGTTCTTTCTAACTGGTGCTCTTCTCATGTTATAATGCAACAATTTGTCCAAAATCAAATCGTAACCTTCTTTGGGCAATACAGTGAAATCATTGAAACATAAAGTGCTGGGCATAAAGGGTTGTTTCCCATATGAACTCAAGTTCATAACATTGGAATAATCCATTTGCCTAACAATTTCGAGGTAAGCAATTCTATCCGGGACAGTTCTAGGCGAAATGAAAGGTGCATCTTCAAAGCCGTAAACCCTAATCATTGTGGCATTCTCTAAACAGTACCAATATCCCCAATTATGGTTGATTAGTCCATTGCACTCTCTAGGCCTAAGAAAACTTTTCACTTCTTCGGATAAGGAAAGATCACAAGGATGGTTGAAAAATCTATGCAAGGGTTTCAAAAAAAACTCTTTAAAACACAAGAAGTTTGAATTGGAAAACCTCTTGTCCCAAATAGCAGTCCATAATTGAATAGGTAATGGCCTACCTTCTTTGTCAACATGTGAAATTCTCATCTCCTAGGGCCATAAACCCAACTCTTGTCTGAAGTACAATACTAGATGCAGTAGCAGTGAATAATTTCTGAGATGGAGAACTAAGGTGCCAACTTTTATCGCCATCAAACCCGTATCCAACTCCTTAGAGATGTGTGCAGCATAGTCAAATGGTCTTGAATTATGATACTGGATGTTTGCAATAATTACCATGGGCACAAATTGCATATGCTCAAGTATCCCCATTCCCAACACCCTTCCCACCAAGTAATAAGTGTATTTGAGGTAAGGTTTGGAAAGGTCAACATGATAGGGTGGCCCTTCATTGTCTTCCATTGGAACAGGCTTGTCATGACACCTAATTCTATGTAGAGGCAACCTCCATCCTTTATAGATAGTGTGCATCCTCCTGAACTCACTGTCAAGCTCTTCGCTCACTATTTTCTCATTGCATATTCCTTCCATCCTAAAAACCTCAGCAATTGCGTTCTCAGATATGTGTATCAACAGTTTCCCTAACAAGTCACATATAGCTCTACCTTTCGGGTCATAATGTCTAGCCAACATCTTTATCAGTTCCACATCAACAAAAACATTAGGGCATACCAGTTTCCCTAAATTAAGCCTCCATGGATTGCATACCGGCTCAAAGCGAGTTCTCCTATGATAGCGGAACATGAATAACTCATAGCCCCTAATTGGAGTCCAAACATCTCCTATGAATTTGCATCTATCGTCTAACTTGTTAATGTCAACTTTGAGCTATGCAAAATGCCTAGCTCTTAGTCCAGAACCAGGTAATTGATCTATGAGATCCTGATTGAGCTTCCTTTTAGTAACTTCCATTGGTGATTCAGTATTTTGTTCCTTTCCCTTTTGCTGGCTACCTTCCTCGGGTCTTTTTCCTTTTGGTTTTCCTGAAGCAGTGCCTTCCATGATTCAGAATTTTATGAGTTCTGAAGAAAACTTACTCTATCTTTCTACAAACTGAAGCTAGGTAGATGCCTTAATTTCTCTGTTGGTTCCTTTTCTTTCCTTCACTTTGAATACTTCGATGCAATCATTTCGAATGATCATACCTTGATATGCAAAATCTCTTATGCTTGTTGGTTCCATTAATTATCTTTACTGAGATATGAATGCTACAGGTTTTTCCAAAATTCTCGCTGTCACATCAGGGTTTATATCGGCAAGATATTTCAAACCTTTGGCCGATCCATCTATTCAACATTCATCCATCCACCCAGACGTTTTGCATTTTCCCCAACTTTAAAAGTCTCCCCGATAATTTCCTTTTTTTTTCTCTTTATATCACCACTACTTTTACCAAAATAGTTATCGCTTGAGCTTAATGAATCAGGCCAACAATTCTTACCTCATTTCGAAAATACTTGGTCTCACTGAGGTGTTTTCTTTATTTTACTTATGTCACCAAGACTAAGCAACTTGTTTTGTCGACCCAATAATCTTCGCTGTGATGTCTCTTATATCCCTCTGTGATGATTTGTCTCTCTCATACGCTTTCTCTTCGGTGAGAACATGCGCATCGTCTCCCCGATATTTCTTATTTTGGTAAGCTTCGGTTTTTATCAGAGTGACCTGAGGGATCGGTAAGACCTTCAGAACTCTCCCCACATCATTTGTTTCACTGAGTGGTCCCTCTATCACTTTATCGGTGAGACAAACAGTGCTTTGGGAAATATTTCAAAATCTCTCTCTGAAGACCAAATTCTCCCCGATATACTTTGCTTTTTGTCAGTCAGCCCAAGGTAACTTAGCTCGATATGATTGTTCACCATTATACCGATGTCTTTTGTTTTGCTGATAAATATTATAGACCCAAATTATCTTTGTGTACATTTTTATCAATATGACCTATCTCATGTCTTGTCGATACATTGAAGATATGTACATTGTCATCGATGAGACCCGTATCCACTTATGCCGATCTTTCCATATGTCCATGTTTTAATGCCAAATGAATCTCATGGGGTTTTGTGACAAAATTTAGGCCGGATTTTATAAAGGATGCTATGTGGGGATTTTTCTATTTGTATTTTTGTGGGAAGGTAATAATCATGAAGGGTGAATGAAATGGCCAAAGTTTCATAGTTCCAACACAACGAGCATCTGTGCCTCTTTCTTGCATAGGGAAGTGGAAAAACCATAGGTATTTCCTTGTTACGACATTATTAATGGCTCAAGAAAATCTTGTATTATACATTTTAGACCCCTATATTACCTTGTTGGAAACTGCATAGAAGAGGTCTCTGGCATAGTATTTAGAAGAATGGGAAGGATGCCCCACCCAAAATTTAAATATGACAATGCCCATATCAAACAAGGTTAGCTAACTTTGACATATACAAAGTCTTAAAAGAGAGTTACAAAAGAATAGACATGAAATCAAACAATATCCAACCACAATATTCAATCCATTAATCAAGGATGCCAAGATTTTGCTAAACCAGACATTGGAGCCTATGACACTTAATAGTATGAAAATGTAAACTAGGGATAGTTTCCATTATTGGAAATTTTATGTCAGCTGGTAAAGTCCCAAATTGGTGGGAAATTATTACCTACAAACTAGAGAAGCGGTTTAATGAAGCAATCAAGAGAATAAACTTCTATATGTGCTCATATATTATAGATGCCTTGTTTAGTTCTTTAAAGTTCAAATCCCATATTCTTCCATCCATGGATTATTTAGATTGACCAACCTATTCATGTTGTGTTGAATTCAAATAGTTGTACAGTCACAATCATCAAGACCACTTTGTAGATATTTGCAAACATTTCCTTCCTATAATAGATGAAGTTGTACATTCAACCAAGATTCCCAAGATAACAAAAAGAATAATGAGTAATTGCCAAGACAAAATCCACTGGTAGCTGGAAACAATCAAAGAACACTCCAAACCAAAGTCATGAAGTTGCAGAAGCAATGGAGGAGAATTGTTTGAACTTTGGTGTTCTATTCGCTTGAAAAGAGTTCCTGATGGAATTTGTTGATAAAATTTTCTCTAAGTTCATGTGAAAATTGTTTGGTAGACTGGTAAAGAGTTGTGGTGAGTTTTAGATGTTGAAGTCAAGCATGAAATTTTTTTTGAGTCAGGTGTTACTATGTTCCCTGGTGTAGAGAAAAGGAATAAAACTCAACAAAATACCTAACTTATCAAGCCTCGATCAAGTCTTTCATGTCCTTTCAGTTAGGACCTTCAATTCCATACAAATTATTAGATCAAAACACTCAAGCATAGATTAAGGCACAAAATTCTTGTTGTATCTTCAAAAAACCTTAAGCAGCCTTAGATTGACTGACCCAATCCCAAACAACAACTTATACAACTAAAAAATAAGAGTTCCCAAAGTTGACTGTCCTAGACTTCAATTAGGCCTATTATCCTTCAATCTTAACAAATAAAAAATGAGGAATCTCCAAGTTATTCAAATGGATTCAAAATACATCCAAGACATCTCAATTGAACACCTTACGCATGGCTTTTAAGAACACATATGATAGAGTTCTTCAAATTATGCAAACTATCTTACAAGGACTATGGTAGCATTATCAAAATAGGTAGTCAATGAATGATGATCATCAAAATTTGAATGCACCAATCCAAATCAAGGAATGGAACTTAATGCACCTTTGTAACAATTTTAAATCAACCCCTATTCATTTTGGACTCCCAACCATGACTATCAACAAAACTGCCTTGACAAGATAGTCATGAAAAGAATATTCTTAACCTTGAATTTCACCATAGCCTAAAATGGTATTGTCCCAAAATACAATATATCATCTCCCAAGAACATTTCCCCCAAAATAGATCACCTCTTTATTCATAGGAACTCAAAAAACTCCACTATCACTAAGAATTTCCAAAATTTTGTGCTTATTGCAGACCTAGGGCATCACTAAAATTGCCCAAGACCTCTTCCTCATGCTCTACCACTTATGAATCTCTTAGGTTAACCTAAAAAATCTCTCCATACACCAATTTTTAGAAGATTATCATGTCTAAATTGAAAGATACACAATTTAGATTGCTCATTGTTAACCCTGGATCAGGGTTTTACCCGCCCAGAAAGAATTACCCATATCTTGCACTTTTCTTGATGATTTTAAATGATTCCAAGAGAATTTAAAACTATATATAGAGGTATTTCATAAAAAATGGAGGAGGAGAGGTCTTTAGCAATTATTAAGGCCGTACAATGGCCTGCAAGACTGGAAACACAAAAAAAATGATAGAAAACATAGTTTCTTTTATTAAAATTCTTCTTCATACACATTCACCCAACCTTCCTTAGACCATCCTTGAGTTGTGAGAGGTTAAAAAAGCCTTTAAATCACTAAACCAATGCCCAAAACTGCCCCAATAACTACTTGACCCATCATATCCTCCAATTTGCAATTTATTGCATTTTTACAATATTGTAAATTTTTGCAACTTTACACTTTATGCCCAAACTAATCTAGATTAACTATTTAAGACCTAACACATGCTCAAAATAGTCATTTATACCCTAAGACATCATTATTACATCATGTTTTCACTCAAGAATTGAATTTTCCTTCTTGAGGCATATCTCTGCTTGGGTGCTCCTGCACCATTCCCCAACCACAAGGCATTTGGAGAACTCACAACTACATAATTGTAGGTGTATCATTAAAAAGTTTGCATGGTAGTGCAAGTGCCCTTGTATCATTTGTGGACTACATACAATGATAACCAAGTGCATGGTGATGTTATAAGAGATACCTAGAGGTACCACAAGAAACTATAGTTCATCAAGAGTTTGTCTCTATTGCCACAAGTCATGGGTAGTGTTTAGTTGTAGTGCAGGAAGGCATGTATGTAGTTGAGGAGAAGTGGTTCAAATTTTTTTGACCAAGTGTGAGTTTCATCGCCTTATTATTTATGATGGGCATTCATATGGATAAGTCTTGTTACATGTAATGTGCAACTGCTTCCATAATGACATGGTAATGAGATGTTTGTATGACTTGGTATATTGGTGTTCTATGTGGCAATTAGATAATTAGATTATTGGAATTCCTTGTTGGATGGTCCTACAACTATATCTATATGTTTGCATGGAAGTGCCAAGGTTGACATTGTTGTATGTTGTTGAAAATTTCTAAAGCCTTTTCAGAAAATCAATTTTGTGCATATCACACAATCATCATATTCCATGTGATGGCATCTCTTTCAGGAATTCTATCAAATAGTTCAATGCCTTGTCTATACTTCCACATTTTGCATACATGTCTACTAGGGCAGTTGCAACTACAACATCTTACAAAATTCCTCTATTATTTATGCTTTGATGGATGTTCATACCCTATTCCAAATCCCCCATTTTGGCACAGACAGGAAATATGCTAGCAAAGGTTGTGGAATTTTGCTTTATACCTGCCAATTGCATTTGCTTGAAATTTTCTAAAGCATTTTCAACAAATCCATTTTGTGCATATCCAACAATAATTGTAGTCCAAGAGATGACATCTCTTCAAGGCATTCTATCAAAAACTTCACATGCTTTCTCTATGCTTCCACATTTTGTATACATGTCAACCAAAGCATTTCCAACTATAATATCAAATGAAAATCCCCCTTCTATTATGCTTTGATGGATGTCCATACCCTATTCGAAAGCTTCCATTTTGGAACAGCCAGAGAGGATGTCAGGAAAGGTTGCGGACTCTGGCTTTAAACCTGCAAATTGCATTTTCTTGAAAGTTTCTAAATCCTTTTTAATAGATCTAATTTGTGTATATCCTACAATTATTGCAGTCCATGAGACCACATTTCTTTGAAGCATTTTGTCAAACAGTTTGCATGCCTTGTCTATGTTTCCACATTTTGCATACATGTCTACAAGGGTTGTTTCCACTACAACATCTGACAAAATTTATGTATCCTTTATGCTTTGATGGATGTCCATACCCTGTTCCAAAGCTCCCATTTTGGCACAGACATGGAGGATGCTGGAAAAGGTTGTCGAATTTTAATTTACACATGCCAAATGCATTTGCTTGAAATATTTTAAAGCCTTTTCAAAAAATTTGTTTTGTGCATATCCTACAATCATTGTATTCCATGAGATGACATCTATTTTAGTCATTCTATCAAACAATTCATGTGCCTTGTGTATGTTATGCTTTGGTGGATGTCCATACCCTATTCCAAAGCTCCCATTTTGTCATAGATAGGGAGGATGCTAGCAAAGGTTGTGGAATTTTTCTTTACACCTACCAACTGCATTTGCTTTACCACAAATCTCGTAGGTACTTTCTTAGTTATGCATTGTTGGACATTTGTGTGGCTGGCAAGGATTCAAAGAAATTTAGTTCATAAAAAAATTGTGTTCCTCATTTACTAGCTATGGAAATCTTCTCAAATTTGGTGTGTAAGATGTTTTAGGCATGTTTAAAAAGACTCTAAAGCTACAGAGCCTGAGGTTGAAGTTTGAGGCTGATTTTATGTTGCCCTAAGTCTGAAAATTCAGTGTACAAACTAGTAAAACCAGTATACAGAGGTGTTTAAAGAGCATCATTAATGGGTTTTGAGTTTTTCAATCAAGGTGACTTGAATTTCTTTGAACTAGGTTGATAATTAAGAGGAGAATTATATAGTTTTATGTCAAATTGTATGATTTCGAAGAAGCCTAATTGGGGCCAAGTAAAGATAGTCCACTTTTTGAAAATCCTTATGCTTGAGTTATCAAGGTTAGGAGTTGATTTTGTGTCTGAGTAGTCAAGTTGTGTTTACATGTGGATCTTAATCTTGTTAGATGCCTAAACTAGTTCATGTAGAGATCTGAAGTCTAAACAACAAGTTGGAATCCTTGGAGGCCTATTCCATTTAAGGGGTTTTGTGGGTAGTTGGGAAGTCAATTCAAAAACCAAATTGTGTGCCTCCTATCTTACATCATTATACAACTCCAATGATTCAATATACTGTCCATGGTTGAATTGAACACAAGATTGACCAAGAAGTGCAGGAACATCATCAGGATGTCCATCTAGCACAATCTTGAATGCACCATATGCTTGTTCATGGTCTCCTCATGCTAGAATTAATTGACCTTTTCCAACCCTAGTCGATGGCCTGAGATTATCAATTCTAGAAGCCTTGTTATAGTAAAATTTTGCACGAACAAATTTTAATTCCTTCTCTGAATGATTTGTCTTAATCTTACCAACATTGTTGTAGTATGCACCAAGGGAATTTAAAATGGAAACTATGTCATACCTCACATCAACATAGTACTCATCAATTTTTGGACTAGCACCTTCTTTTAGTATTTGTCGAAACTCCTCAATTTTGCCTTGCTTGAAATATTCTCTTGCTATAATCAGCCATAAATTGAGAGGAGCTTTCTCTTCTTTCAAGATGTCAAGAATGTCAGTGGCATCTCTCAGTAGTTGATCTAATGCTACTTTCACTCGTTCCTCTAAATTTTTCACTGGTATGTACACACACTCCATTCTTCCAAGAATATTCTTTCTTTGACAAAAATTCTCCTTATATGCACCTATAGATGTGAAAATATATGGCTTCAACAAGTAAATATATATATATATATGAGTTCTAAACATAGAAGAAACATAGATCTTAAGAGTTCTCTCTCAAATTTTGAAAAGGTTTTTGAGGTCCACCGTGAGAAATGTGAGAGCTTAAAAGTTTTAGGCCATATATATGCTCATCAAGGGCAAGCAGAGAAGACTTTGGAAATTTTAAGAAAGGAAAATCACATAGATCCACGTGATGCCCATGCATTTATCAAGATGGATGAGTTATTAATACCTCTTAAGACAACAAGTCTCTTTTGAAGAAGAGCAGAGAAGAAGTACCGATTGAATTGTTAAAAAACATAGGGGTTCTTCATTTTGAGCATGATGAACTAGAATTGGCTCAACAAAATTTTATGGAGGCATTAAGAAATGGCATTTGGACTGAATTCATAAATAAAATCCCTAATGTCGATTCTGCAATTTTTTTGTGTGCTTTAAGGATATGGAATTCTTCTGTCGACTAGAAGAAGGTGGTGTTTCACTTGAGTTATCATGGGATAAAGTCAAAGCACTATTTAATCTTGCTAGGTTGTTTGAACAACTACATGATACTGAAAAAGAAAATCTTCTATACAGGCTAATATTGTTCAAGTTTCCTGATTATGTGGATGCATATCTATGTCTTGCAACCATGGCTCAGGCTTGGAATGAGATCCAACTAAGCCTAGAAATGATTGGGGATGCACTTAAGGTGGATAAAAAATCATCAAATTCTTTATGTATGCTTGACAACATGGAACTGAAAACAAATGACTGGCTTAAAGCAAAAGAAACAATTAAAGTTGCACAAAGTGAATTAGATGCGAATAATTCTTATTTTGAAATTTCAATTGAAAATTGGAATTATTTTGCATCATTTTGCAATGAGAGGAGGGATCCAAAGAACGAGGAAAAAAATCTTGAGAAGGCTAGAGAACTATATTGTAAAGTGTTGGCATAGAGACCAAGAAATTTTCATGCTGCAAATGGGGAAACCATTGTGCTAGCTAAAAGGGGTCAATTTGATATTGCAAAAGAAATTTTTACATAGGTACAAGAAGCTACTGTAGGAAACATCTTTGTTCAGATTTATATAAGTGATATCCTTTCTACTCTGTTGACATTCATGCTACTTGACAATCTATGTATTTTATTTACATTAGATTTTTGATGACTTATATACCTATTTCTAAATAAGCAATTAATGACTTATCAACTTTCATTGATAAGTCATTGAATTATTATTATATTCTTTTTATATAAGTCATTGATGACCTAATTGCATATAAGGTATATATGTTTCAAGTATCAAGCTATAAATATGAAGTATTACAAGGATTTTTTTGACAATTTTGTCAGTATAAATGGTCCATTATTTTTTCCACCTTGAATTCACGAGGAGAGTATTGACAATACATTTAACACTTATACTAGATGTTGGGACTTGGATAGTGAAAATTAAATATTTATGCTTCTATATGAAGACAATAAATCTGAAGCTTAACACTTGGGTCACTTGAATCTTGTTGAAATCTTGATTCACTTTATTTGATATCATTTACATTCAAGTTGTTTGGAATAGTTGGTACTTGGCATCTTCACTGTGATTTTTTGGAAATTGCTTTGGTTTCCTCACACTCCATACATCTTGATAGTGATATTGTTCATATTGTGTTGATCAAATTCACATTGTATTACTTGTCCTATTAATGTGATTACATTACACTGCGTGAAAAGTTCTTGAGGAAGTTTTTTCCTATTAATCAAGTCTTTTTATATTGATGATATTGGCAATTTTTTTATAACAGTTTAAGTTTTGTTGAAGATGGTTTGCAGATATAATGTTGTTTTGTGTCCATGTGCAAGAAGATTTGTTTTTCTATGATGATAATAATTTTATTCAGTTGGTTTCAATGCCTATTTAGGTGATGTACATGTATTCAGTTAGCAATGCAAATGTAGGTATCAATTGGTTTCAAGTATATGATGCGTATTCAGTGCTCATTATATTTACAATGTTCTCTAAACCTCATCATGTGATCATATTTATATTACCCTTCATGATGAGGATTGTTATGATAGAACAATGCATTGCATTGCTAAGGCTTTGAACAATATTTGTTAAAAGGTTATCAAATTGTAACTATTACTTATTAAGGAACAGTTAGAGATGGAAGTTATGTTTCAATTTGAAAATGCAAAAAACTATATGTACTTCCTTGAACTCATTATTCATTGCATTGAGAAGAAATGGAATATTATTCTCAGATTGTAGAAGGCATTTTATTGATTCATATTTTTTAAATGAGAGTTGTATTGATAGCACACTTAGTGCTTTGTAAAGTTGATCAATTTTAGAAGTATCTCATAGTGTTGTATATACAAGCATATATATATATGCATCATTATGTTGTACTTGAAATTTTTCCTCTGAATCTTAAGTGATGCGATATCAGAGGATGTTATAGAGAGAAACAAAGATGATACTCTGTGTATGAAATTAAAATGGTGTTTGTGAATAGTGAAGTATAGCCAGTGAGGCATTGAAAAATCTATTAGTGAGATAGTATTTCCAATGGGGCATTGTAAAAAACATTTTTTATCAGATTAAGCTGGTGAGGCATTTTGAGTGTTTTTTATTCCCCAAGAGGGTTTTCCACTCAATAAAATTCTCTGTGTCATTTTTATGTGATCCTTATTTTACATTGTCTATTCATTTCAGTTATGCTTCATCTTGTTTAAACATGCAAATCAAAAAAGTTGTTTTTTAAATTTATGTGAATTTGTATGAACACTAAAGTTTATATGCGTAAATTTGTGAGAATTAATTAAGTTAAATTTAATTTATAATTTGAATCATTGATTCACTCAAATAAATGACTAAACCATGACTAAATAAATGACTACTATGACTAAAATAAATGAATACAATGACCAAATATATGACAACAATGACTAAATATATGACTACCATGACTAAATATATGACTAAAATAGTGACTAAATTAATGATTAAATTAATGACTAAAGATATGATTAAATTAATGACTAAATATATGAATAAAAAAATCACTATCATGACTAAATAAATGACTAAATTAACGACTAAATCAGTGACCAAATCAATGACTAAATAAATGACTAAAATAGTTTAGTCATAAATTTGGTGGTGTTATAAATGACTATAAATAAGCCACTAAAATAGTCATGTGACTTAAATTAATGACTAAATCTATGACTAAATAAATGACTAAATTAATGACTAAATCAATGACTAAATCAATGACTAAATCAATGGCCAAATTAGTGACTAAAATAAATGACTAAAATAGTTTAGTCATAAATTTGGTCATGTTATAAATGAACAACAATAAACTACTAATAGTCACATGACTAAAGTTAGTCATTTATATGCAATTTTTAGTAGTTTATTTAGTCATATATTGTTGTTTGTGTACTAGTGGTGAAACCCTCATATCACACCTCATCACGAATATTGACAACACACTCAGCTTGTACGTCCAATTGGAAACCTTCATAAAAATCGTGTGGTGCACTAGGACAACCATAATTCCCAAATATTCTAAAAACAAAAGATGCATATTTAGGGATATCTTTATATAGGTCCACATAACCTAGGTGCATACCCAGGCCTCCATTATTTAAAAATTTTTCACCAACAATTGGATAAAGATCATAGTCCTCTCTTATAGAAATGGTGTCCTTATTAGAAGAGAGCATATCCATAATCATGATGAGAAGATGGGGAGAATCAAAAAAGAATTCAAATACACATTCATGTTTATTAACATCATTATCCATATCACCTACATCACTTGGCTGCCATTCACAGAGACCAAATTTTCCTTCATTATTTATGAGCACTAGTGTTATCCCATGATCTATATGTGCATCAAAATGTATCACTTGGTCATTCAATACTAAAACTCCTCCACCATTGATGTACACATCCTCCTCCTCATGTGTGACTAAACCTTCTAGCTCCAGTTTACATAAGCAACCACAATCAACCAGGATATCAATGTGTTCACTAGCATCCTCTAAGCACTTTACATTAGACTCAATATTCATACACTGAATAGTTACACTCTTGTATTCATATTCTTCATCACTCTCATATTCAACATGCTCTCCTTCATGTGGCTAAGACATTTTCAGATCATCCTCATAAAGGAAATTACATTCATGAGAGAAACATTCAGAGACTTCAATCTCTTCATGATATTTAGTCTCGCCTATCACAATAGTACTGAATGTAAAATGTTCATAAGAACTTATTTCAAAATAATTGATAGTGTATTGCTTTGCTTTCCCAGAACCATACCCTGACCATGTATCGAATGTATCATCAAAATTCTCAAAAAGTGGATTATCTCTACACGAGTAGAGGGCCTCACTTTTTGTTAACTAATAAGGATAGAGGCTCATAAAATAGAGGATTATCCATTACTTTCATTTCTTTCACAGAATCTTTTGCCTTCTTTGCATGAGGATGCAAACATTTCTACTCTTCATCATAATCCAAATCCTTTTAATCATTTGAAAAGTATATAAAAGAATCTTTAGCCTCTCCCTTATCATGTTTATTCGACATCATCGACTCACATTCTAGGAGCTCTTCACATAAAAAAAATTGATCGCTCCCAATCAAACAAACACTCTCGTTGTCATCAACACATTTCCTTAAATAAAAGGATTCAACCCTCATTTTATAAGGATAATAAAATTCAATAAAGGAATGATATGACTTGGTGTCATCATAACTACCACAACATGAGAATACACCAATACTAAGACTACACTCAGGTTCTTCAGAATGAATGTCAGAAATTTCACTTTCAATATATTGATCATTAGTTGGTGACATAGAACCATTGACACTAGCACTATCACTATTAATCAAATCCCATAATGGGATAACCTCTTGTACCTCTTCTAGCTCTTCACCCTTCAAGACCTCCCAAGAACTCAAGTCATGAACTTCACTCCTGCTATCATAATATATGTCTTCATCTTCATCACTATTGTAATGATCTTTAGATGTGTCATTATTGAATTGATTACAATCATTATATTCTCCTATAAAATAAGATAGTTGTTCAGATTCTGATACACTTTCTTCACTTCTTTTCATTTTTTCTTCATCTTTTTGACTAGGACCATGACCAATATCATTCACGAGCATCTCATGTTGTGCATAATCATTACTAACTCTCTACAATATTTATCTAGTCAATTACTTGGCTGGTGCAGGAGCACCTTAAGGTCTTTAGAAAGGTCTTAGTAAATTTTGGCTTGTAGGTGGTTCTAGCCAATCACCAAGGTAATAAGGATTATTTGACAGAGTCCCAAGGTTGATTTGGTGTGTGTGTTATGGCAAGTTTTTTAATAGTCTTGAGTGTTGTGTAGTCTTAGGACATCTTGCAAAGTTGTCATGACAACTCTTCCTAAGCACTAGAAAGCATTAATGTTGTTCTTAGTTTGACCTAAGGGTCCCAACATGTGGGAATAGGATATATAACATTAGACAAACCCTAACTTGATAGTTGGATGAGTTGGAAGAGTTGGAAGAACAGATTGTATCTTGAAAGAACAAGTTGTTGACTGTGTTTTTGTAACAAAGCCTTGATCCAATCAATTAATGGATTGAAAGGACTGAACTAATGCATTGAAACTTTAATTTGTGACCTGCACCTACTTTTTGTGGCATTGATTTGGTTTTTTGGCATGACTGGTTAATAGTTTTGTAAGTTCTTGTGTGCTACTGTTTCACTACTCGGTTCAGGGCCAATTTTGTAAAAGATGCTCCCCACTTGAATTCTTGTGGTTAAAATTCCATGGCCTCATGGAATCAAGTAGGAGACCTTGTATATAGTATAAATATGGTCTGTGGAGTCTTTGTTTGTAGGAGATCTAGTAAGACCATCAAGCTCTAGGCAAGTGCAGGGGCATTCTGGCTAGGTGCTTGAATAGAACAGCAACAAGAGGGCTTTCTTAATGGATTGGTTTGTGCCAATAAATCATTTAGAGGTGTAGGGGTATGTGTCTAGGACATGTGTATGCAAAGAGAACTGTAGAGGAGGCCATTAAAGCACTCAGTGTAGTTAAAGAAACCAAATAGTGTCACATACCCTAGAAACCCTTAAAAATAGGGGTTTGGTGACAGACCTATGTATGAACACTAAAGGGGTCTCAAACCTAGGAAAAATTGAAGCTTGGGAGGTCTATAGAGAGAATCCCTAAAGAGTTTGGGGATTTGTTAAGGAAGTCTTGGAGTTATTCCAAGAACACTGGTTTTAGGAGGCCTAATTGACCAAAAAGGCTACAAGGCCTAAAAACAAGGTTTCCTTGAATTCGATGGATAAATGAGGAAAGAATCCAACAAGATGGATTAGAGTGGAGTAAGATCACCCAAGGAATAGTTTGAAGACCTATTACTAGTCCCAAGAATGACTTGGGGAAAATTGTGGCAAAGTTGAGCCCAAAGGTGCTAGTAGGGGTGTGAGAGCAAAGGTGAGTGTTTGAAGTTGGTGGAGAGTTCTATAAGGGAATAGGGGTCTTAGGAGTGACCTCTGAATAGGGTAGAGAAGAATACCCTAGTAAGACCAAAGAGTAGGCCTTAGAAAGAGAAAATATTCTCTTGAGAGATAGTACTCCCCATCATTGGCTCAAGCTTTGAGGTTTCAATTCCTTTGGCAAGGTACTCAGTCCTGATTGGTATATTTAACATAACAAGTCAATGCACATTGAATCCTCAAGCCTAAAATTTTCAAGTATCTCCAACAAAGCATCCACAAATCTGTGGAGCAAGTCACAAGGTGATTCACCTTGATTCCTTGCCATTTCATACAATATTTTAAAATAAGAGACATGGACAACTTGACTTGGATCTTATTGAAATTCAACTTGGATTCTAGTATGGTCATCATACTATTGTAGTGAATAAATTGGAACATTATAAACATTATCCTCCTTGCATATATCCCTACTAAGTGAGCCATTGGTTCTATTTGCATGAGATGAATTAGGATGATTAATATTGGTAGTTGAATATCCTTTCATTATTGAGTATTTCAAGTTTTTCTCAATATCTATAGCAATTTGATATTCTTGATGCAATATTGTGGGCTCTTTGTCTCTTAATAGATAACTCATCTTTTTATTAAACGCACCTAAGTACACGACCAAGCATTTTGAATCATTTTGTTTTATAGTTTTAGGGATCTTATGATCTTTGAAAATTTTAGATTAAAAGAAGGGACCAAATCTTCCCCTTTTTTGTGGATTTCCATAAAAATTTTCCTCACCACACTTGGGTTTACTCTCTCACCAAATTTTTCCATGAATACCATATTAAACTCATCCCAAGAATGTATAGAATATAGTAGTAGAAAAGAGAACTAGTCTCTTGCATCTCCTTTGAGAGACTGAACAAATAACTTCATGACAACACATTCAAAATCTAATTCATAATCTCCCATCATATCGAAAAACTCCTAAAGATGCTTGCTTGCTGACTCATATTTTTCACCATTAAAATTTGGTACCATGTCTTTGATCTTAGGTAGTAGATCATTTGGATAACCATGAATATTACTAAAATTTGTAGCTTTGTACCTCACGGTACTAAAATTTCCTTGACATGACAAGGGGTTCCCTTCATGCATCACTACATTTAGTCTCATACTAGAATGCTTAGATTGATGATGCATTTTCTCGCACACTCAAAAGGATTGCAAATTTTATCTCAGAGTTACATAAGGAAATGCAAATTCCTTTTGCAATTATAGTCTCAAGTCTTTACACTATAAATATTATATCTTTTATTTTCCTAAGACCTTCTAATAAGTGCAAAACATGAATATAACATACTTCTACATTAGTTTCAATTTCACTTTAAAAGAATGTAAAATTACCACCCCTTTTCCCTCTCTTAGTGCTATTTCACCAAATTGGGAATTATTTATATCTAAATTCCTGCAAATTTCCATAAATTTCTTACAAGAATGATATAATTTTCTTTAGATTTATGAGAGTACCTGGAAACTCATAACAGTTGTTAACCTTTTCTTCCTAAAGCTTGCAGATCTAAAAATTTGATGTATTCTTTATTAGGTTCTTTAGTCAGAGTCACCACCTCTCTTCATAAAGGATTCACTTGAAATAATATGAAGTTTATTCAATAATACATTGCATCTTGGGTCTTCTCCTACAATAGAGTGACCTTTACATCCTTCAAACTTTGTTGCAACTAAATATTTTACCAGGTTCAAGAACTCTTCCACATTTGGACCAGATGTTTGGATCCACCAAATGCTTGACTTTGTGATATTACAGTCTGCAATTGGAAATAAAAAATTATCCCCAACAGAGTCTCTAGTTCTGTTGGTTCTTTAATTCTTTCAGCAGAAACTCAAAATTCTCTAAAGGGTAGCCAACCCCTATGTTCAAGAAATTCCTAGGCTAGTGTTCAACACAACAAGTAAAGAACTTTGATATCTTTACTCCTAAAATTTAGGCTCTATGGGACCTAGGATGGTGTTCCTATTCATTTTCATTTGATATCAAATTCATCAAGAACACTTCTATACATAGATTAATTCCTACAAAATGCAGATAGACTCAATTTATTAAAGACTTGGCTGATATTTGAACAAATTAACATCTATTGATAGGAATTAGGTATTACTTTAGATCCACTCAATGTGATTGAAAGTTTTAATAATTTAGTTCTCATTTCAAATCTATAGCTAGGCACTCCCATAACCAATTCACTCACAAGATTTACCTAACAAATAGACTAGTCCTTCATCAATTGGGATGATGGAGTCAGATATACAATAGCCCATAATATACAAGCTAATCGATTAAAAATATTGGTAGACTATTTCCATAGTACTTTGCAATATGAAAATTCACAATGCCTAAAACATAACTCCTTACCAAATCCTATGCAATTTATTACAAATCTACAACCCTCTTCAAGCATTTAATCCACTCATTGAATAAAATCAAGAAACAAAGTCATACATTCAATCGAACAATTGAAGATAAATGAGAATGCCATTTATATTTTCATTTATAACATGCCAAAAGGGTACACAAGAGAGTATATTTTTTAGAACTCATATTTGCTTCGATATCAGTAATTTCTATAAAACTAATTTTAAGACCATCACATATAAGACTCGCACCCAAGATAATGTATTGTTCTATTCATTCATATTTTCCATAGTATGCTCCTTCCGAAGCATAAGTTTCCATCTGAACTATAATATGAATCCAAAATTGAACCCCTTGCAATGAGCCATGAAATCCCTTTTATATATTAAGGGAGCAAAAAGCATCTAACTCAAATGCAATTACAATTCAAATGCATTTCATTTTAAAAAAAAATTCAACTTCCTACAAAATATAGAAACAAAAATGGCTCATAGCCAAAGATAGAACTAATGCAAGTACACCTC
Organism: Sequoiadendron giganteum; assembly: GCA_007115665.2. NCBI lineage: Eukaryota > Viridiplantae > Streptophyta > Pinopsida > Cupressales > Cupressaceae > Sequoiadendron > Sequoiadendron giganteum. The sequence continues at coordinate 801,289,918 of CM021101.1, forward strand.
AGAGTGCAGATTCGGTCCTTTTGAATCTCAATAAATTCAAATTCTAGCAAACCACTCTTGACTCTTTTCACATCCATGCATAATCTACCAACATTCACATACACACTTCTCATCCTTCTATCTCAAAAACATCCTATATATATCTGATTTCCCCATGAGTAAAAATCCGGTTGGCTCCAAGTAAACACAAAAATTATTAAAATTAATTCAAACATGTGGTGCTCAATTACATTTTGGCATGGATTTCACAACAAGATTTAATCCATTTCACCTCCAACTACTTATTAGGTTAGCTAGCAATGGACCTAATAACAAAAATGTAAACAAAAAAATGATGTCATCAACAACCACAAGCATCTAAATGCATGAGATCCTATCCATGCATGCTTTTATCAACCAAAAACAATTTCCCAAAATCTGAAGTAGCAACTATCACTGGATGGGAAATATAGAGCAAAATACTAGAGGATAACTTTACATTACTAGTTCAGAATACTAGATCAAAATGACTTTGAATCCTGCAGTTGCAACTCATATATCATGGTGACATCAATGAAAAAAATATATCAAGAGATGTGTTCTTCATTCTTCCAACAAGAAAATCACTTTCTAACACTCACATCATAGCCTTTAATTATCTAGGTGCATGAAAATTTGTGTACCAACTTCAATGATTATAGGAGAGTAATCATTCACCTGCACTAGGATCAAGTTGATTAAAAATTATAGGTCTGGTGCCATTAATGTTTTCTCATGTTGAGAAAAACAACTATCTCCTTAGTCTTGTTTTTTTTGGGTTAAAAACTGGTTGTTGATTCCTTGATGAGATGGTGAATCAAATAGCCTAGAATGATCCAATCGAGTTTGAATTCTTGAGACCATCGCTTTGGTTTCCCATCAACCAATGAAAACATGCTGACTAGAAGCCACATCATTCATTTGAGGGTCACACCCTTCCTCTTCTTATTGGCAATAGAGTCCATGCGTCACAATCACACAGACCATGTAACACGTTGGAAAATAACATTTAAAATATTGTGTGACATGCGTGCAATGGCTAAGATTTAATTCAGGAAATATATCATAGATGTTGATTCACCATCTTAAAACATTGAGCCCAATAGTATAGAGCAGGTCCTAAATTCTGTAATAGGAATGTTGATGGTGTTTTCTACACAACAACAACTTAAACAAAATATGATATCCTATCTCTCTTGAAAGGTAAATCTCTATGGGAAAAGAGATAACCCCAAGGTCTCTAATGTCAGGTCTTGACAATGAAACAAAACAACCCAGAGATAATGTGAAAATGTTGGTAATCACAAAGGGACCTTACTACGAGTGAATGTTGGACCTTGAATTTATCAGATCTAAACAATGAATTGATACTTGAAATCCTCAATTGTAATAAGATAATAAAGAAAATAACAAAAGATAAAGGTTTCAGAGATAATTCTAAGACTAATTCTAACCCTAAGACTGACAATGCCAAAAGATAAGATTCTCAAAATGAACCAATCTCTCATAAACTACTTTTTGTTTGACCCAGATAAATCTGCAATCTCACAGGAATAGTGCAATCTTCTGAGGTATTTAAAGATTTTAAAATTATAAAAATTCATTCAATACAATCATGTTGCAACTAAAATGAACAAACATTCATAATTGAACCAAGCACAATTTTAAGTCTAGGCTAACTTTGCAAAGAAGCTAACAATCAGCTAACTGCAAAAAGTATGGACTAGAGATCACTCCAAACATTTCAAACATGAAACCCTAAGAATCACCAAACTATCTAATAATGAACTTAAGCAATTTTAAAGATATAATAACAAGAACCATGCCAGATAAAACTCAACACAAGAGAGATACCAAATCACAATATCATTTCTTATATCAGTTCATCCAAAAATGGCAATAACTCTAGTCTTCTATTACAATACTTGCTTGAAGATAAACCCTAGTTCGCTCAAATATGAAATCTCTATTCTATCACCTATCCATATATCTATATCTCTATATCCTACAAATGATGCAACATGCCCAATTTATAGAGAATCCCCAAGATAGGTCAGCCCAAAATAAGATTTTACAATAAAAATGCCACACAAGAGGTCAACCTCAAAAGATATTCGAATATAACATGAAATGTGTAATTTGCACCAATTTCATCCAAGTTAGCTTGGGGTCTCAAAAAGTTGGCCCAATGCATGTAGATAATGGGAAGCACAAACTTTGATGTAGCTTTATATAAATACTTCCCAGCCTTGTCTTTAGCTTGATCCAATTCGCCATGCACTGCCAGCAACAATCTGTCCAATTCAGAAATAGGTGGCATAGGCAAAACCCTAACTCTTCTTTCAAGAGACTTAATGTCATCTCTTGCCTGCCTTAGTGTGCCATACCAATCAGCCCTATTTGTTAAATACTTGTTAATAACTGCAATGTAGGTTGCAACATCATCTAGCTGATGCTCACTGACTGAACCTTCATTGAATGGAGAATAGACATCTCTCCACCATTTCCTAAGTCATTCCATATTCAAATGCTTTGGAGAAAAATTCTTCCTCCCTGTCATAATTTAAAAGAATGAGATGCACTTATAATGAATTCCAATCAAAGTGTCCTCAATTTGCCCCCCTTATTTGTGAATATTCTTTAAGGCCCTCTGCCTCATCTGAAAGATCTTGAACCACTCCCAAGGCTCAGAAACCCTTGGAAAAGGAAGAATCCCACTCTTCACTTGTTTATCCTCGGTTTACTCCATGATTGTTCATGTTTTATGCAATAGGAGATCAATATCCTCTTTGTCTTGGGCCATCATAGTCTTTAGCCAATCCACTAATATCATGGCATCCCCTATAGTTGACAAGATATCCTTGATGGAACCATCTCCTTTGGTCTGGACTCCCTACAACCAACAAACTATGGCATGTGTAGTGCCTTTCATTCTTTCAAGTTTGGAGATTGTTTCATGGGGCAAGAAATCTGCAGAAGAGGAGGAAGAGCTAATAGACTGCAAGGTTTTCATCAACTCCTGCAAGTACTTCTACAATTTCTCATTCTCTCTTTCCAACTCATGCCTGGTTTGTACCTCTTTCTTTAATCTGCCTACAATTACAACACTAGAGCCTTCATAATCCTCAGTGTATATTTCCATAGAAGCATGCCCTAAGTCAATAGTCTGCACAAGATAGTCCTTTGCAGTCACCTTATCTCTATTTTTTTCTAGAGTAGGGGTAGGAATATGAGCCACCCTATTGCCTAATCCATCTCTCTCAATCCTGGATACAAACCTAGCCTTCTTGGTTTTTATTTTCCCAATATCGGTCACTAGGTCATCCCAATTGGGAGGAGTGTCTTCCACTATTACCAATTTATTCTTTAACTCTTTATCTAGCTAGCCTAGAATAGTGGATTTAGTTGGCACTTTATCCTGTTTATCCTACTTTTTCTAGACATTAGGTGCATCCTTCTCAATACTAGGCACATTAGGGATCTCTTTAGTTGGATCCTCCTTGTTCAAATACTCTTCCTCCACAATAACCTGTGCTAGTAAAGGGATCCTAGCTAGTATCTCTTCCTATTCAATTGCTCTTTTGTAGGTGAATCTACATAGGCTACCAAGGGAGACTGGATTACCTTATCAACTTTTTCCTCTGCATTGTGGAGGTATCCTTCCTAGAATTCTTCTTCACCCAAGTCCCTATAATCTTCATCCTTCCTTGGCTCTTCTTGCACACTGCCAATATCTTGAGGAGGGGGAATGTTCTCTTGTTTAGAGATAGGAGTAGTCATTGGAACATTCTCCCTCATTGCAACATCCTTTGGGGAAGGAGTCCTTGACCTCCTCATATATACCTACATTCTTTCCCCTGAACTTTCTATCTCCACCATAGGTGTCTCAACCTCCTTTTCATATTTGGAAGTTTATTTTTCCTTGTGGCATTCTCACAAGTCTTCTTCTTTTGAGAAAAGGAGCAGCAACATCTTCCTTCTTCTCCTTATCTTCTTTATCCTTCTCAGCCTCTTTCCTTGAAACATGCCTTCTCTTTTTGGCAATAGGATTTCTTTGTTTACCCACATCTGCTACTTCTTTAGTTTTAACATCCCTAACTTTAATATTGAAGGGAGAGTCCACCTTGGCCTTACCCTTAGGATCCTATTTATGTGATTCCTCAGAAGAAGAATGAGACTCAAAGTCTCCCATCATATCATAGGTGCATTGGACACCTTCACTTTATAGCTCTAGCATCTTTTGCTTTAGCCACATTTTAGTATACTTAATCACCGAAGTCATAATTTTCTCGAACTCTGTCTTTTCTTCTTCCAACTAGTCAATCTCTTCAACTGGTTTATCTTTCATAGCCTCAAATATATGACCTTGAATCAAATTTCCATCCTCTTCCACTTGGTCAGGAATGGCCTTTATGTTGTACAATCTTACTAAGTCTACTGGAAGTCTGGAGAATTTCTTCTTCTTTACATCAAATTCATTGCCAATGTTAGCCCAATAATCTTCAATGTTATCTTTGTGGTTGTACTCCCTGCTAGCTTTCTTTTGTGCCTCACTAGTAATATCAAACCTTTCCCTCTTAGAATGGAAAGAGAGACCGAAAGTACTCATCTCCTCTTTAGAAGCATGAGTTGATTGGATGGTAGGGAAGACTTCATTTGTTCCTATCTTCAAGGGGAAATCATTCCCAAATCCTATTTTATGTTTATCTCCCTTCACAATCACATCAAAGTCACAAATCTTCCTAGTAACCTCCAATAGTATAATGTGATCAATAGGGTACCTTGGGAGTCTATAGGGAGCCATTTAACAAACATCAATCCTAATGTAGGAGAAAGTGGGGAACTGGATGAATCATGCCCCATACCTCCTTATCAATTCCTTGGCTTTGTCTAAAATTCTCACATGCTCTGCACCCTACAGCAACCTGGTAATGTACATTGTAAAAGCATCATTTTCTCTTCTATAACTACCTCCTACCAAGTGCAGTTGTGGATACACCTCATAGATTGCATCCTGTCTGAATACACCTCTAGTGCTCAACCCCTTGTATGGGTGGAATCTTGCCAATGCATACACCAAGTAGGAAGTCATGGTGAAAGTCTTGGACTGCAAGATGTTGCAAATCTGCTCATGGATTACTGCACTTATGGCACCTTCCCAATTGTAATCTATACCCTATTCCATCCGAGCAATGACATTAAACATCCAACTCTCAAAAACTCTCACAATATTCAGCCCTACCAACCTGCTAAGGAGAGTGATGACATTATAGTATTCCCTCTTGAATTTAAGCCTAAATAGCTATTTTGGCAACTTGGAGAAGTGGGACTTGGGCTTCTCCAACCAAGAAGTGATCACCTGCTAAGACTTAACCATGTTGTCCTCATAATATTTCTTTGTTGTATCCATATCAAAGGCCACCACATGTGACCTATCAGGTATATCAAAAGTCCTAGGAATGGACACAGTATCAAAGCTCGCTACAATTATTCCCTAAGGGCCAACTATCCTTTGTGTTCCCTTGTCATAGTTCTTAGTACATTCAAGTACCAGTGAATAGCATTGTACTATAGAGGGGAAACAAACTATGTGTGCTAACCTGGATTCAAGAGCTCTTTTGGCCAGCAAAGGGAGGTTCTATGCTGCCATTTCAGCCTTGAACTCTTCGTAGTCCCACATACCCACATTTTTATCAGTGATTCTTGACTAGATGAAAGTCAATCTACTCTCAGGAATCCTACTCTTTATGTCCATTTTCACTTTTTTTTCATCAAAGATAGCAAAACTTTTAGTACTTGAATCGGTTGCCTTTCCCTTGCCATGCCCAGGAACATCTTGTCCTGATCCGGCCTGCAAACAAGTAAAACAACCACAATCAGATCCAAGACAAACAACAAGTGTCAACATCAATTATTTCAAAGTTTGGGATTTAGCCTCCTCTGCGGAATCCAGACTGGAGAGGAATTTTGGGAAATCCAAACCAGGCAAAATCCAGTGAAAGAAACATACAAATCCCACAATATCATTTCAATCAATTAGTATAATAAAAGAATAACTTGAAACCACTTAGCATAAGTTCATTTAATCATCTAAATGCATTATCAATAAAAAAATTCCTCATGTAATCATTAGATACTTCATTCCCACAAAACTTCAGAAGAATCCACTAGAGATGGAAATCCCTGGAAACGAAAACATTTTCAGTAGTCTAGGAAAATGAAGGAAGCGCAGAACATCCGAGAAAATCCCAATGGACCGGATTTTAGTTGAATCGAGGAAAATTCGCCATGGAAGCATGAATTTGGTAGAACAACCAAGCAATGGACACCGAGAAAATCCAGAGGAAGTGAAATTTTTCAAGGTAAACAAAGTCTGGATTAATAACAATTTATGAAGAATGAAGGAAAAACAAGAAGACTCGGGGAAATCTAGCAAGGGAAGAATTCTACGAAGGCAATGAAAACTTGAATGCCTATGTTTTCCCCGTCCTCACCTAAAATAGATCAAATGGCATGGACCAAGAGCTTGCATCTCGACAATGACTTGACCTACACTTCTAATGGATGAACCCTGAATTTAAAACTCTCCTCTCAATAATTTGAAAGGGATTAGCTATGCCCTAGGTCAAGAACCCTAAAAACCTCTGCCATGATAGCATGGAAAAGCTCAGGCACAACTTGCTTGGAAAATAGGAAAGGAAGTTGGTGGAAAATGCAAGCAAGCCCCAAAAACAGCAATGAAAGACTATCCCAAAATAAATATCCAAGACAATCACTTGGATGGAGTGGAAAGACATGGAAACCCCAAATGTCCAAACATGGCACACACACACAAGAAATAACGAAGCAATGAATGACATCAAAGCGCATACAACAAAGAATCAAAACCAAAAGAGGAAGAGGGCATATCCAGATACCATGAGAATAGAAGGAATTGAAACCTGGGATGCTAACAAACAACCTTCAAGCACGATCAAAATACAAGCAATGCCCCAGAAATTTGAATGCAGCACTCAAAATCTTTTCCAATTACAAAATCTAGCAACACACCTCAAGCTCCAGCACTCCAAACTCAAATGACAAGTAAATAATCAAACTCAAATGGCCAATCACTTCAAAAAATTCAATATAACATTTCCCCAAAAGTTTGTTCAATCACTATTAATGTGATCGACAAGATGACCAAAACCAAACTCCAAAAATCCAAGAGAGCAACGGACTTTGGCAAAATTTGGACACGACGGATTTCCCTAGACTTGAGCAGAAAGGCAGCCATTTAAAAATTCCAAAGGGAAAATGGGAAAATCCAGCCAGGGTGAATTTTCTCGAACATAGTAAAAAACCCGAACTGCACTCAAAACTTAAGGTTGTCAATATAAATCATAAATGGGCCGCTCCGACTAGGAGGGTGAACATCAAAGCACATGCCCAAGCAAGCAAAATTCCAAAATAGAAAGACCAAGATGCCAAAAGAAGAAAAAAATGAGGGTCCCTACTTTCAGTGGGGCGTGTGTGCAAAAACTGCACAACAAATGGCGACTCCACTGGGGAAATGCTCCAGATCATTTCAAGAACAAATTAGAATCGAGAACTCAAAATCTTTGGTTTCAATCCTTTCATCAAGACACCTATGAACAAAGTTTGAGAAACCACAAGCAAGAAATTTTTTTCCTATACTAGGGTCCAAGTGTGTGTATTTTGCATTTATTTCCTATTCCTTAGTTGCAATGGGAACCAGAGCAAATATGACTAGGCTACATAAAAGTTCTAACTTCAAAAGCAACCTGGATAGAGCCTTGCTTCCAGTTAGGCATCCATAGCCCCGGTGAGGTTATCGCTATGATCCTCCCAAGTATAGCTCTACTACTAGCCAGGCGTCTATAGCCCTAGTAGAGATACTAGGATACCCATGATAAGGTGAAGGTTATTTTGACTTACAATATTTCCCTTTTCTCTCTTCTTTTTAAACATTTAATAGAATATTTCTTTCACCTTGTAAGTAACAAAACTCACACTCAGGGATGAGGAACAAAGTGGCACTGAAGTAGAATATAAGATTTTTCACTAGGCCAAATTACACATGAACCCTATGCAATTCTAGAATCTTTATTTTAGTGTGAAGGTGTGAGACCCAAATATATTCCAAAGTTTATCCGAAACAAGTGACTCTAATTCTAAGTACAAGGGACATTAGATAAAGGAATTCCATCGCTTGACTCTGAAAAACTGATTAGAGTTTGTAAAATAAATTTCTAGAACAATCCCAAGCGAATAGCCCATTATATAGATGAAACAACCCCAAGAAAGAAAGAAACCAAAAGAAAAAACTAAAACAAAAGAAAAATGCACCAAAGAAAACCTACACAAACCAAAGAAAAGTAGAAAGTGAACCTACTCTAACTATGTACAGGATGAGCTGCAAACAACTCAAGGTTTAAAATAATGCTTCAGATACTGCCCATTGACAGGTAGCGGGATATCCTCACTAGTGAGGGTTTTCAAGTGAAAAGCATTATCTCCTAGAATTTTTGAAATCTGGTAAGGCCCAAGCCAAAGTTTATAAAATTTACCATGCTCTCCCTTACGGTCATGGGCTTTATCCCAGTAGAGAACCAAGTCAGAGATTCTAAAGGATTTCACCTTAGCTCTCCTGTCAAACCATCTTTTCACTACACCTTGATGTTTAGCAAAGTTTTCTAAGGATTCATCTCTTTTCTCTTCAAGGTGTAACAACTAAGCCAAACGGGCTTCATGTTTATCTTCCTCATTGTAGTGTTCATTAATAAACTATAGGGTAGGGATCTTCAATTGGATAGGAAACACAAGTTCCAAACCATACACTAGGTGATAAGGAGAGGTCCCTATTGATGCCTTTTGTCTAGTATGGTCTGCCTAGAGAGAAAATCGAAGTTGAGTGTGCCAATCCTTAGGATTTTTTTCTAGCAACTTACGGATAACTGTCAATAGGTTTTTATTGGAAGACTCAGCTAGACCATTACCCCGAGGGTAGTAATTGGATGAAAATTTAATAATGATCCCATGATCAAATTCCCAATTAGAAAACTTCAATGATGCAAATTCAAGACCATTATCACAAACTAAAGACAATGGACAACCAAAATGATTAATGATACCTGACTCAATAAAATTGATTACCACATCCGAAGTACATTGTTTACAAGCAAGAGCCTCTATCCATCTAGTAAAATAATAAGTTATAGTAAGAATATACCTGTGGCCCATAGAATATGGAGGATTAATTGGACCTATGAAGTCCATTCCCCACTGAGCGAATGGTTTTACCTCTATGACCGACTGAAGTTGAAGAGTTGTATGTTTTTCCTTACTTGCTATAGTTTAACATATGTGACAAGTCCTCACATGTTGATGTGCATCTTTGAACAAAATAGGCCAATAATAACCTGCCCTTAAGATCTGATTTTCAATGGATGATGCAGAACCATGGCCTGTGCCATATCTTTCATGAAATTCAATCATCACTCTGGTAGCTTCTTCCTTCCCCAAACATCTCAGGTATACGCCCTCATGATTTTTCTTGTATAGGATAGCCCCTTTCATCATAAAAATTCCACTCTGCAGGTGCAAAGCTCACCTCTGAACTGTACTAAGGTGATCAGGACATTGTTGATTCAGTAAATAAAAAATGATTTCATCATACCAATCTCCTAGAGATACCTCCTAAAGATAATAGTTTTGAGTTGTAAGATCAGGACCTGTCTCAGCCGTTGTCTTTGTGAGTCCCTGTCCTCTTACTAATTTCATGGGTTGAATCTCCATGTCATATTCTTACAACATAGTCACCCATTTGGCTCTTTGTTCACCCAAATCATTCTGCATTAACAATGGTTTTACTATAGGATCAGGCATTATGGCAAAAACCTTATTCCTCAAAATATAGTGTCTAAACTTTTTCACTGCTCTAACCAAAGCATAGCCTACTTTTCAACATTATGATACCTTAATTTTGCATCCTTTAAAGGAGTACTCATGAAGGCTATAGGATTCTTGTCGCCTTGATCATACTTTTTCGTGAGCATTCAAGCACAAGAGTGATCAGAAGCAAATGAATATATGTAAAAAGGTTTAGCATATCCTGGACTCACCAATATTGGAGCCTCTACAATAGATTTTTTGATTTCTATAAATGTCTCCTTAGCTTCTGCATTCCATTCTACTTTCACTTCTTGTTTCAACATAGCATTCAATGGCTTCACTATCTCTACAAATCCAGTGATAAATTTTCTAACAAAGTTAATCTTACCAAAGAATGACTTCATCTCTTTCTTACTTGCAAGAGGTTGTATCTTCAAGATAGCCTATATTCATTCAAGTTCAATATCAATACTCTATTCTAATATGATGTGTCCGAGTAATTTTCCCTTTATGACTCCAAAAATGCACTTCCTAGGATTAAGTGAAATACCAAACTCTCTGCACCTTTGGAATACTTTGCATAAATCTGTTATATGATCACCTCATTTCTTAGAAAAAACTATCAAGTCATCCATATAAATAATGATGCACTTACTAATTATATATTTAAAGGAAATGTCCATAGCTCTTTGGAATGTAGCTCCAGCATTGATCAACCCAAATGGCATCCTTCTGTAAGTAAAAGTTCCCCATTTTATAGTGAAGGCAGTCTTGTGCCTATCCTCATATTGTACCATAACTTGGCTATATCCAGAATACCCATCCAAGAAAGACATCATCTAGGATCCATTAATGATCTAAAGTACTTCATCTAGTGAAGGAACTGGATAGTTATACTTTTTTTATGCTCTATTCAGATTCCTAAAATCCACACACAATCTGATTTCTCTATTCTTTTTCCTTACCGGAACCAGATTTGTAACCCAAGTAGAATGTCTTACTGGAAATATAATTCATGTTGAAAGTAACTTTTGCATTTCCTTCTGAATGATGGGTTCTAACAGAGCATTGATTGGCCTCTATCTTTGTCTAAATGGTTTGACATTCGTCTTCAAAGGAATGGTGTGTGTAATGATTGAAGTATAATATGTTTTCAAATCTTCATAACTCCAAGCTATCACATCATGATATGTGTACAAGGCATCAATAATCCCTTTTCTTTCTTTTGGAGTACACACCTTACAAACAAAAACACTTTTCATGTTATCTAGTGTCCCCATATTATATGTTTCAGACTCGTCGCTGAGAGATTCCTTTTTAACTTTTTGTTCCTGATCTCTTATCTTATACAAATCAAAGATTTGTTCAAGCTGCACCATACCTCTTGGAATAGTGTTGGTCTTTAGATTAATGATTCATCCTAAGTCTATTTATGCTTCTTGAGGCTCCATCTCATCAATGAATTGAGAGGCAAACATAGCACAACTTGTAATAAAATTCAAAATATTCTTATCATCTTCAAATACCTCGAAAACAGTAATGTTGTCAGGCACTGAAGGTACTGGAGTGAGCTCAACTATAAATTTCTTCAATCCTGAAAGTGATCAAGGTTGCAAGGTGCTAACAGCTTGTGCTAGAGAGTCAGCAACCTGATTCTTGCTACGAGGGATCAACTGGATATTGAAAGAATCAATTTCCTCGATGAGATCCCACACTCTATGCCTTTAATTGGTCATTCTCCTATCACGACATGAATATTGTTTCCTTACTTGTGTGACTACCAATTTAGAGTCCCCAAAGATCTATAATATCTTAAATTTCTTCCTTGATGCCATTAACAAGCCATGGATCAAAGTTTCATATTTAGCAACCTTATTAGTGCATTGAAACTGGAGTCTGTGAGAAGAAAAATAATTCTTACCTTTAGGATTGATCAACTCAAATCCTGCTCCAGCACCCTACATAGATTTAGATTCATCAAATCTTAATGTCCAACAACCATCAAGCTCTAGTGGCCTTAATTCATCCTTTACTTTGTTGGAAATAGGGGGATTCTTAGGAAGCATCGGGCTCTCACCCTTATCATTATCTAGCTCCATTTGTAAATCAAGTCCAACAGTTGGGATTGGATTAATGCACTTCTATATCTGTTCCACAATAGTTTGACATAAGTCACAATCTAGCTCAGAATGAGGAACATCATGGACTTTGCACCAATTGGGCAGCAATAGTTCTTCAAAATTCATCCTCCCTCCTAGTTGTATCTGATTTTCCATACACCTCTGGATGAATTCCTGAAATTTATCTAGCAATCTAAGTTGTTCATCTTCTTGATCATCAGTTTCACCTGTTTGTTCAATCAGTTGTCCAAAATCACTAACCTTTGATATGAATTCCTCCAAGGGGTCTTGTAACATAAAGACCTCTTCATCTTTTGAAGCTGATGTAGAAAATACATAACTTCCCATGCTAACCTCAGACACCAACACCTCATTTGAGGTATTTTGGTATTCAGTGATTACATACTTTATTCAGGGTTCTCTTTCAATTCTGATATGATTTGGAACTCCTTTCCATGGTAGCCACATGTGTGAATGCTCTGTAGATGTATATCCATTCAATGCCTTGGTGAAATCCTGACCTAAAATACATCCATAGGTATCAAGAATGTCAACAACCTGAATGTTGATCACTTTTTGCACCCTAGGATCTGATGCCAACTGCGGGGGGGATCATGTTCAATTCTCCCACTACACTTACCTCTTGTTGTGTAGTTTTTGCACACATGGCCCATTGAAAATGGGGACCCTCATTTTTTTTTCTTTTTTGGTGTCTTGTACCTTCTTTTTGGAGGTTTTTCTTGCTTGAAACCCATGCTTTAATGTTCATCTTGCCAGTTGGAGTGGCCCATTTGTGAATTTTATTGAAAATCTTAAGATCTGAGTGCATTTCAGACTTTTCACCGTTTTCAAGAAAATTCGCCCTAGCCAGATTTTCCCGATTTTCTTTTGGGGCCCAGAGGTGGTTTCTTTTCATCCCAAATTTGGGGAAATCCATCATGTTCGGATTTCTCCAAATTCCATTGCCCTGTCAGATTTCTAGGTTTTGGTCTTGGTTGTCTTATCGATCGCATTAATGGTGATTATGGTACTTTTGGGGCATTGATATATTGAATGTTGGGAAGTAATTGGCCATTTGAGTTTTTTTATTTTCTTGTCATTTGATTTTGAGTGCTGGAGCTTGAGGCATGTTGCTAGATTGTGCATTTTGAAGCTATTTCGAGTGTTGCATTTGAATTCTCTTAGCATTGCTCGTATCCTGCTTGTGTTTGTGGGTTGATTGTTGGCATCATCAGTTCCACTTCTTTTTTTCTCATGGTATGTGGATATGCTCCTTTCCTTTGTTGGTTTTGAATTATTTTGCTTCATTTGATTTCTAGTCTTTCGTTGCTTCGTTCTTTCTTGGGTATGCGTGCATGTTTGGGAATTTAGGGTTTCTATTGTTTTGCCAGTCCATTAGGTTGGTCACTGAATATTTTTCTTGGTCTGGTATTTCACTATTATTTTTGGAGCTTGCTTTTGCTTGTCCTAAAACTCCTATCCCATTGGTAATCAAGTTGTGCCTAGTTTTTTCATGCTCCCATGGCAAAGATTTTAGGATTTCTCGACCTAGGGCATAGCCAATCCCTGTTGAATTATTGAGAGGTGAGTTTTAAATTCCTATTTGATCTGTTGGGGTCTATGGTTAGGTCATTGTCAAGGTGCAGACCCTAGGTCTATGGTCATTTGATTCATTCTGGTAAAAATGAGAGAATATGGATGAGTTCGGGTTTTCGGTGTCTTCATGAAATTTTGCTTCCTCCGGATTTCCCTGACTTTTCCTGTTCCTTCTCTTTTGCCACTTAAACCATATTTTTGTCTGCCTCACGAAAATCCACTTCCTCCAGATTTTCCAAGTATCCGTGGTTGGGTCATTCTGTCGGATTCATGCTTTGTGGTAATCTATCTTATTCCCACTAAATTTTGCTTCCTCTGGATTTTCCCGAATGTTTCGTGTCTCCTCCATTTTCTCGGGTTGATTATAACTATTACCGTTTTTTGGCAAAATCTAACTTGGTCGGATTCCTCCAAAGTTTTGTGAAAATATTGACTATAGTGATTGTGAAGAATTTTTTTATTGATGATGTACTAAAATGATCAAATGAACCTATGATAAGCTATTCTAAGGTTATTCCTTTATTGAATTGATGGATTGAGATGATATTTAGGGGTTTATGTGTTTGTCTTGCTGGATTCTGCCTAGTTCGAATTTCTCTGGAATTCCTCTCTAGTCTGGAATCCGCAAAGACAGCTAAATCCTAAACTTTGAGATATGGATTTCTTACATTTGTTGCTTCTCTTGGACCTCATTTTAGTCATCTTTATTTGTTTGCAGGTAGGATCAGGACAAGATGTTGCTAGTCATGGCAAGGGAAAGGCAACAAATCCAAGTGCAGAGAGTTCTGCTATCTATGATGCAGAAAAGTTAAAATTGGATATAAGAAGCAAGATTCCTAATAGAAAGCTTACTTCTATTTGGTTAGGGATCATCGATACCAATGTGGGTGTGTGGGATTATGAAGAGTTTAAAGCTGAATTGGGAGCACAAAACCTTCCTTTATTGGCCAAAAGAACTGTGGAATCTGGATTGGCACATGTAGTAGGTTTTCCTTCCATGGTGCAATGCTATGATTTGGTGCTTGAATGTGCTAGGAATTATGATAGAGGGATGCAAAGGATAATTGGTCCCCAAGGAAGGATTGTGGCAGGCTTTAGTCTTGTATCCATTTCTAGAACTTTTGATATGATTGATAGGTCACATGTGGTGGCCTTTGATATAGACACAACAAGGAAATACTATGAGAAAAATGTGGTCAAGTCCTAGTAGGTAATTAACTCTTGGTTGGAGAAGCCCAAGTCTTGTTTCTCCAAATTATCAAAGCATTTATTCAAGCTCAAGTTCGAAAGGGAGTATTACAATGTTATCACTCTTCTCAGTAGAATAGTAGGATTGAAGAGTGCAGGAGTGTTTCAAAGTTGGATGTTTAATGTCATTGCTCGGATGGAGCAAGGTATAGATTATCACTAGGTAGGTGCCATAAGTGCAGTCATCCATGAGCAGTTGTGTAATGTCCTACAAACCAAGACTTTCACCATGACCTCCTACCTACTGTATGAATTGGCAAGATTTCACCCATATAAGGGATTGAGCACTAGACACAATGTTGGACAAGATGCAATATATGAGGTATATCCATAGCTGCACCTAGCTGGAGGAAGTTATAGAAGAGAAAATGATGCTTTCACAATACATATCACTAGATTGCTCCAATGTGTAGAGCATGTGAGGATTTTTGACAAGGCTAAGGAATTGATAAGGAGGTATGGGGCATGGTTTATCTAGTTCCCCACTTTCTCTTACATTAGGATTGATGGCTATCAAAGGGCTCCCTACAGACTCCTGAGGTACCCTATTAATCATATTATATTGTTGGAGTTCACTAGGAAGATTTGTGACTTCGACATAGTTGTAAAGGGAGATAAGCATAAAATAGGTTTTGGGAATGATTTTCCCTTGAAGATAGGAATGAGTGAGGTCTTCCCTTCTATCTAGTCTGCTCATGCTTGTGAGGAGGAGATGAGTAATTTTGGTCTCTCTTTTCATTCCAAGAGAGAAAGGTTTGACATCACTGGTGAGGCACAAAAGAAAGCTAGTAGGGAGTACAGCCATAAGCCAATATTGAAGATTATTGGGTTAACCTTGGTGATGAATTTGAGGTAAGGAAGAAGAAATTCTCTAGGTTGCCAGTGGATTTGGTAAGGTTATACAATGTGAAGGCCATCACTGACCAGGTGGAAGAGGATGGAAATTTAATTCAGGCTTATGTCTTCGAGGTGGTGAAAGACAAGCCTGTTGGAGAAATCAACTGGTTAGAAGAAGAGAAAACAAAATTGGATCAAATCAAGACTCTGGTGATCAAGTACACCAAAATGTGGTTGAAACACAAGATGCTAGAATTGGAGAGTGACGGTGTTCAATGTAATTATGATCTGATGGGAGACTTGGAGTCTCATTCTACTTCTGAATAATCACACAAACATGATCCTAAAGGTAAGACAAAAGTGGTTTCTCCGTTCAAAATTTAGGTTAGAGATGTTCAAACTGAGAAGGCAGCAAAAGTGGGTAAACAAAGGAAACCTTTTTCCAAGAAGAGGAAACATGTTTTGAGGAAAGAGGTTGAAAAAGAAAAAGAGGAGAAGGAAGAGGTAGATGTTACCCCTCCATTGACAAAGAGAAGAAGACTTATGAAGCTATCACAAAAACAGGAGGATGCTCCTAAAACTGGTAAGGAGGTTTAACCACCAGTGGTAGAAGTAGAGAGCTCAGGGGAAAGAACACAAGTATATATGAGGAGGTCAAGGACTCCTTCCCCAAAGGATGCTACTATGAAGGAGGATGTTCCTATGACCACTCCCATTATTGAAAAGGAAAGTATCTCCATTCCTTAGGATATTGGTAGTGTACAAGAGGAGCCAAGGAATGATGAAGATCCTAAGGACTTGGGCGAGGAGGAATTTCAGGAAGGAGACCTCTACAATGCAGAGGCAGAAATTGACAGGGTGATCCAGTCTCCCTTTGTAACATATGTAGATTCACCTGCAGAAGAGCAATTGAACAAATCTCCTCAACATGAGGAGATACTAGCAAAGATCCCTTCACCACCATAGGTTATTGCAGAGGAGCAGTTGCAAGACAAGGAGGATCCAATCATGGATATCCCCAGTGTTCCAAGTGTTGAGAAGGATGCCCATAATGACCAGTAGGAGCAAGATAAATGAGATACAGTGCCAACTAGGTCTACTATTCCAAGTTGGCTGAATAAAGAATTGAAAAGTAAACTGGTAATAGTAGAGGATGCTCCTCCTAATTGGGATGACTTAATGGCCAAAGAAGAAGGCTAGGGTTGTGTCCCAGATTGAGAGGAATGGGTCAAGTAATAGAGTGGCTCACATTGCTACCCCTGCTCCAGATAAAGATATAGATAATGTAACTACCAAGGATTATCATGTGCAGACTATTAACCTAGGGCATGCTTCTATGGAGCAAGATATTGAGGATTATGAGGGCTCTTCCTCCTCTACTCCGAGTTTCTTGCCTTAGGAAACCATCTCTGAGCTTGAGAAGATGAAAGGCACCACACTTTCCATAGTTGCTTGGTTGTAGGGTGTTCAAACAAAGGGAGATACTACCATTAAAGATATCTTATCGACTAGAGGGGATGCCATGAGGTTGGTGGACTGGTTGAAATCTGTGCTGACTCAAGATAAGGAGGATACTGATCTCCTACTATAGAAAACAAAAACAATTATGGAGTTTACAGAGAATATATTGGTAAAGAGTGGGATTCTTCCTTTCCCAAGGGTTTCTGAGCCTTGGGAATGGTTTGAAATCTTGCAAATGAGGAAAAAAGCCTTGAAGAAGATTCACAAACAAGGAAGGCAGATTGAGGACACTTTGACTAGTATTCATGATAAGTGTATCTCATTCTTTGAAATTATGATAGGAAGGAAAATGTTTGCTCCAAGGCATCTTAATCTGGAGCAACTGAGTAAATGGTCAAGAGATTTTAATTCTCTAGTTGGTGAGGGACCAGTCACTGAACATTAGCTAGAAGATGTTGTAACCTATGTTTCAGTTATTGATAGATACTTAACTAATAGGGCTGATCGGGATGGTATGGTAAGGAAAGCAAAGGATGATATTAAGTCTCTTCAAAGAAGAGTTAGGGTTTTGCTTGTGCCACCTATTGCTGAGTTGAATAGAGTATTTTTGGCCATGCATGGTGAAGAAGATCAAGCTAAGGAAAAGGATGGGGAGTAGTTATGTAGGCCTACATTGAGATTTGTGCTTCCCATTACTCACATGCATTGGGCTGACCCTTTGATACCTAGGCCAACTTGGATGAAATTGGTGCGAATTGCACATTTCATATTTGAATATCTTTTGAGGTTGACCTCTTGTAGGTCATGTTTTATTGTAAATTCTTATTTTTGGGCCAACCTATCTTAGGGATTCTCTATAAAATGGGCATGTTTCCTCATTTGAGAGATATATAGGTGATACATGATATGCATAGAGAATTAGAATAGATATTTCATATTTGAGCAAATTAGGGTTTGTGTTCAAGCAAGTATTATAACAGAAGGCTGAAATTGTTGTCATTTCAGATAACGTAATATAAGAAGGGATATAGTGATTTGGTATATTTCTTGTGTCAAGTTTTATCTGGCTTGGTTCTTGTTGTTTTATCTTTAAAATTGCTTAAGTTCATACTTAAATATTTTGGTGATGCTTAGGGTTTCATGTTTGGAATGTTTGCAGCGATCTCTAGTCCATACTTTTTGCAGTTAGCTAACTATTATCTACTTTGCAAAGTTAGCCTGGGCTTTAAATTGTGCTTAGTTCAATTATGAATTTTTTTTCATATCCAACAATATTGTTTTGAATAAATGTTTGGGATTTGAAAATCTTTTAGTACCGCAGAAGATTGCACTATTTTTGTGAAATTGCAGATTTATTTGGATTAAGCAAAAAATAGTTTATGAGAGATCGGTCCATTTTGATCATTTTATCTTTTAGTATTATCCATCCTAGGGTTAGAGTTAGTATTAGAATTATCTTTGAAACTCTCATATTTTGTTATTTATTTTATTATCTGGGTTCAATTGAGGATTTCAAGTATCAATTCATTGTTTAGATTTGATAAATTCAAAGTCCAATATTTTCTTGTAGTAAGGTCCCTTTGTGATTACCAGCATTTTCACATTTATCATTTAGTTGTTTTGTTGCATTGTCAAGACCTGACATTAGAGAGCTTGGGGTTATCTCTTTTTACATAGAGATTTACCTTTCAAGAGAGATAAGATATCATATTTTGTTTGAGTTGTTGCCATGCAAAAAACACCATCAACACCTCTGTTTTGTCCAGTTGAGTGACCTTCTTTTGAGAATCTATAGGGGTAATACCCAATGCTATGCAAACAACAAAAGGCATAACATTCATAGATTCCCCTGAATCTAGAAGACAATTATGCAGATTCTTTCCAAAGATATGAACAAAAAATAGGAAAGGTGGGGTTTCCATTTTTCCTTCAAAAAAACTAAACTAAGTTTCATCTTGTGCAACTTGATCCTTATCTTTATCTCTCCCTTTATCTATAGGCGGAACTTGGAATCTAGGTTCTTGTGAATTAAAAGACCTGGTAACAGCCTCATTGGCAGTTACCCCCTGAGGTACTACATTTGGACTGAATGACCCTAAAACTGCATTCGTAATAGTAGGAACTCTTAATAATTCAAAAGTAGAAAGACTTACCTTTAATTTCTTGAATTCTTCAGTCACATACCCGCCCAATTGCTCCACATTCAAATCAGCATGGGTTTCTTTGTACCCACTAGCCTACCTATCTTTTGAAACTTCAACATTGTTTCCCTTTGACAAACACTATGTTGGTACATGAGGATAAGGTGGATTATTACTAGCTTGTGGATCTAGTGGAGGGATGGAAGTAGTGAAAGGACCTCTAGCCTGTGGACTCTTGTTAGGTCTATTTCTCAAATCATATTTTTTTGCTAGTTGTTGAAACATCTGAAATTCTTCAACACTAACTTCTTCCTCATCCAAAGGGCCATTATCATTCTCATTTTCTTCCTTAAACAACTGGGAGATCTCATCTTCATTTAGCACCTTCTCTACCTCACTCTCTCAGTCACTAGACTCTTCTTCTAGTTCATTTTCCTCATCTTTTGGAAATGCTACATGATTGAGTACCAGCACTGGAGAATCATAGGGATTTGAGGGCACAATTTGCTAACTATTGGAATTGTTCTCAAATTCATACTAAAAAATGGAAGGAGCAGTCTGAAAATCAGTGCAATCCAACTCAGAATGATGACTTGTCTTATGGAGTCTTCACCAACCAGACAAAGTTTCCTCTGCCAAGTATACACCATTTGGAGGCTTTTCCTAAGTAGAGGGTTGATCCAATAGAATAGGAATCCCTCCGTTATTAGGTCTAGTATTCCATGATCTATTCTACCTAGGTGGTTGCCCTCTATCAAATCCTTGTCCACCTTGTTGATTTCTATCAAAATTATGGCTAGAGCCTTTTCGTTTATCGAAATTTTGACTAGAGCCTTATCCTTTGTCATAATTTTTATTTCTGTCAAAACACTGCCCTCTTTCAAAGTTCTTGTTTTCCCTACCATAGTTAGATTTCATTTTCTTTTGAGTAGCCTAAAGTTGGCTATTCTGATTTCTCAAATAATTCACCTCCATATTTAGTTTTTTCACTTGTTCAGATAACTCATCCAACAGCTCCTTATCTAGACCATTAGATGGTATCAAATTCACATTACCAGGAGGGTATCTAGGTATTCCTCCAAAACCAACAACCTGATTCAAAACTTCTGAATTCTACAAATATGTAGGAAAACCAGCCTGTTGTTGATGAAGGGGTTCATTAGTCCTTTGTTGAGGATAAGATGTCATAGTATGAGCTTGACTTAATGGAGGACCTGGATGAGGGACCAAAGGTAACAAGGGTAATGGATTCATTAGGGGAGCATGATTGGTCAAAGCCTAATTGAGGGCTTGAACTTGTCCAGGGTGAGCAGCAGGTCCTAAGGATGGAAGAGGTCCTGATAAGTGTTGCCTCAAATTTGTGCTGACCTTCACAACTTCAGCATATGTAGTGAGTAAAGTAGCTGGGGGGATGGTCTTCTATTTAAGGAAAGTGGTTGTAAGGCTATCCAAGGCGTCAAGGTAAACCTCTAGGGAAGTGTCTTCATTTCTAGCATAAGGTGCTTGGAGTTTGGTGTAAGCTCGATGAAATCGGTTATTGAATGATCCTATTGGCTCATTAATCTCCCTTTTCACCCCAGTAAACTGCAGGTATAGCTCATTTGCGTTAATGGGAATCTTAAAATTTTGCAAAAATGCAGTCTCTAGTTCAGTCCAATTATGGATGGAAGCAGCAGCAGGTAAGTGATTATACCAATAAATGGCCTCTTCCCCAAGGAAATAAGGGAAAATTTTGCATGCCACATCATCATGGTTTATTCCTCTATCCCTCAGACAAGTCTAGAAAATCCTAATATGCTCTTTTGTTGTCCTATTGGGGTCATGAGTATGGAACTTAGAGAAAAAATGCTCAAGGTTCTTGGGCATGACATTGGAATTATTAAAGATCAATGGAGATGGGTTGTTGGAAAGGAAATCCATTGGTGGAGGTGGGGGTGGTAATGGCTGATTTATGATCGGTTGTGGCTGTGAAATAGGAATTCCTTCAGAATCATATGAAGATGGAGATAATGGAGATGATGGAAGTGGGTGAGAAGATGATGATTCTTCCCCTCTCCTAGCCCTTCTTGACCTAGTAGGGGTATGCAATTCTTGAAATTACTCTTCTCCTAGAGTATATATAGTTCTTCTTTTAAGCCTTTCAGGAGAAATGGCATTTAGAAAATGCTTCAGCTTGCTTATTCAATGCCCTCCTTCTAGCACCAATCTGTTGATGGTGTTTTTTGTACAACAACAACTCAAATAGAATATGATATCCTATCTCTCTTGAAAGGTAAATATCTATGGGAAAAGAGATAACCCCAAGGTCTCTCATCTCAGGTCTTGAAAATGCAACAAAACAACCCAGAGATAATGTGAAAATGCTGGTAATCACAAAGGGACCTTACTAGGAGAAAATGTTGAACCTTGAATTTATTAGATCTAAATAATGAATTGATACTTGCAATCCTGAATTGTAATCAGATAATAAAGAAAATAACAAAAGATAAAGGTTTCAGAGATAATTTGAAGACTAATTCAAACCCTAAGATTGATAATGCCAAAAGATAAGATGCTCAAAATGCACTGATCTCTCATAAACTATTTTCTGTTTGACCCAAATAAATTTGCAATCTCACAGGAATAGTGCAATCTTTTGAGGTATTTAAATATTTTAAAATTATAAACATTCATTCAAGACAATCATGTTCCATCTGAAATGAACAAACATTCATAATTGAAATAAGCATAATTTTAAGTCCAGGCTAACTTTGCAAAGAAGCTAACAATCAGCTAACTGCAAAAAGTATGGACTAGAGATTGTTGCAAACATTCCAAACATGAAACCCTAAGCATCACCAAACTATCTAATAATGAACTTAAGAAAATTTAAAGATAGAATAACAAGAACCATGCCAAATAAAACTCAACACAAGAGATACCAAATCACAATATCCTTTCTTATATTAGGTCTTCCAAAAATGGCAACAACTCTAGTCTTCTGTTACAATACTTTCTTGAAGATAAACTCTAGTTCGCTCAAATATGAAATCTCTATTCTATCACCTATCCATCTATCTATCTCTTTATCTCCTATAAATGAGGCAAAATGCCCAATTTATAGAGAATCCCCAAGATAGGTCGGCCTAAAATAATAGTTTACAATAAAAAAGCCACACAAGTGGTCGGCTTCAAAAGATATTCGAATATAACATGAAATGTGTAATTTGCACCAATTTCATCCAAGTCGGCATGGGGTCTCAAAAAGTCGGCCCTATGCATGTAGATAATGGGAAGAAAAAAATTTGATGTAGCCTTATATAACTACTTCCCTTCCTTGTCTTTAGCTCGATCCAATTCACCATGCATTGCCAACAACACTCTGTCCAATTCAGCAATTGGTGGCATAGGCAAAACCCTAACTCTTCTTTCAAGAGACTTAATGTCATCTCTTGCCTACCTTACTGTGCCATCCCAATGAGCCCCATTTTTTAAATACCTATCAATAAATGCAATTTAGGTTGCAGCATCATCTAGCTGATGCTCAGTGACTCAAACTTCACTGACTTAAGAATAAACATCTCTCCACCATTTCCTAAGGTCCAAATTGAAATTCATTGAAGCAAACTTCTTCCTCCTTGTCATAATTTCAAAGAATGAGATGCACTTATCATGAATGCCAGTCAAAGTGTCCTCAATCTACCTCCCTTGTTTGTGAATATTCTTTAAGGCCCTCTGCCTCATCTGAAAGATCTCAAACTATTCCCAATGCCTAGAAAGCATTGGAAAAGGAAGAATCCCACTCTTCACCAGTTTATCCTCAGTGTACTCCATGATTGTTCTTGTTTTCTACAATAGGAGATCAATATCCTCTTTGTCTTGGGCTAGCACAGTCTTCAGCCAATCCACTAATCTCATGGAATCCCTTGCCATCGACAAGATATCCTTGATGGAACCATCTCCTTTGGTTTGGACTCCCTGCAACCAACCAACTGTGGCATGTGTAGTTCCTTTCATTCTTTAAAGTTTGGATATTGTTTCCTGAGCAAGAAACCTACAATAGATGAGGAAGAGCTAATAGACTGCAAGGGTTTCATCAAATCCTACAAGTACTTCTACAATTTCTCATTCTTTCTTTCCAAATCATGCCTAGTTTGTACCTCTTTCTTAAATTTTCCTACAATTACAACATTGGAGCCTTCATAGTCCTCAATTTATTGCTCCATAGAAGCATGCCCTAAGTCAATAGTCTGCACATGATAGTCCTTTGCAATCACATTATCTCTATCTTTGTCTGGAGTAGGGGTAGCAATATGAGCCACCTTATTGCCTAATCCATCTCTCTCAATCCTAGATACAACCATAGCCTTCTTCTTGGTTTTTATTTTCCAAATATTAGCCATTAGGTCATCCCAATTAGGAGGAGTGTCTTCCACTATTACCAATTTACTCTTTAACTCTCTATCTAGCCAACCTGGAATAGTGGATTCGATTGGCACTTTATCCTGTTTATCCTACTCCTGCTGGACATTAGGTGCATCCTTCTCAATAATAGGCACATTAGGGATCTCTTTAGTTGTATCCTCCTTTTTTAAAGACTATTCCTCCACAATAACCTATGTTGGTGAAGGGGTCCTAGCTGGTATCTTTTCCTGGTGAGGGGATTTGTTCAATTTCTCTTATGCAGGTGAATCTGCATAGGCTACCAAGGGAGACTGGATTACCTTATCAACCTTTGCCTTTGCATTGTAGAGGTCTCCTTCTTGTAATTCTTCTTCACCCAAGTCCCTAGGATATTCATCCTTCCTTGGCTCTTCTTTCACACTGCCAGTATCTTGAGGAGGGGGAATGTTCTCCTGTTCAATAATAGGAGCAATCACTGGAACATCCTCCCTCATTGCAACATCCTTTGGGGAAGGATTCCTTGACCTCCTCATATATACTTGCATTATTTCCCATGAACTTTCTATCTCCACCATAGGTGTCTCAACCTCCTTTTCAAATTTGGAAATTTCTTTTTCATTTTGTGACATTCTCACAAGTCTTCTTATTTTGAGCAAAGGAGCAGCAACATCTTCCTTCTCCTCCTTATCTCCTTTATCCTTCTTAGCCTCTTTCCTTGAAACACGCCTTCTCTTTTTGACAATAGGCTTTCTTTGTTTATCACATCTTCTACTTCTTTAGTTTGAACATCCCTAACTTTAATCTTGAAGGGAGAGTCCACCTTGGTGTTACCATTAGGATCTTGTTCATGTAATTCCTCAGAAGCATATTCAGACTCCAAGTCTCCCATAAAATCATAGGTGCATTGGAAATCTTCACTTTCTAGCTCTAGCATCTTGTGCTTTAGCCACATTTTAGTATACTTAATCACCAGAGTCATAGTTTTCTGAAACTTTGTCTTTTCTTCTTCCAACCAGTCAATCTCTCCAACTGGTTTGTCTTTCACAGTCTCGAATATATGACCTTGAATCATATTTCCATTCTCTTCCATGTGGTAAAGAATGGCCTTTATGTTGTACAATATTACTAAGTCTACTAGAATCCTAGAGAATTTCTTCTTCCTTACATCAAATTCATTTCCAATGTTAGCCCAATAATCTTCAATGTTATCTTTGTGGTTGTAATCCCTACTGGCCTTCTTTTGTGCCTCACCAATAATATCAAACATTGTCTCTCTTAGAATGGAAAGAGAGACCAAAAGTACTCATCTCCTCTTCAGAAGCATGAGCAGACTGGATGGAAGGGCAGACTTCATTTGTTCCTATCTTCAAGGGGAAATCATTCCCAAATCCTATTTTATGTTTATCTCCCTTCATAATGACATCAAAGTCACAAATCTTCCTAGTGACCTCCAGCAGTATAATGTGATCAGTTTGTAACTTTGGGAGTCTATAGGGAGCCCTTTGATAGCCATCAATCCTAATGTAGGAGAAATTTAGGAACTGGATGAACCATGCCCCACAACTCCTTATCAATTTCTTGGCTTTGTCTGAAATTATCACATGCTTTGCACCCTACAGTAACTTGGTAATGTATATTGTAAAAGAATTATTTTCTCTTTTGTAGCTACCTCCTACCAAGTGTAGTCGTGGATACACCTCATAGATTGAATCCTGTCTGAATACACCTCTAGTGCTCAACCCCTTGTATGGGTGGAATCTTGCCAATGCATACACTAGGTAGGAAGTCATGGTGAAAGTATTGGACTACAAGATATTGCACATCTGCCCATAGATTACTGTACTTATGGCACCTACCTAGTGGTAATCTATACCCTATTTCATCTGAGAAATGACATTAAACATCCAGCTTTCAAAAACTCCCGCACTCTTTACCCTACCAACTTGTTGAGGAGAGTGATGACATTATAGTATTCCCTCTTGAATTTAAGCCTAAATAGCTATTTTGGCAACTTGGAGAAGTGGGACTTGGGCTTCTCCAACCAAGAATTGATCACCTGCTAGGACTTAACCACATTCTCCTCATAGTATTTCTTTGTTGTATCCATATCAAAGGCCACCACATGTGACCTATCAAGTATATCAAAAGTCCTAGAAATGGACACAAGATAAAAGCTCACTACAATTCTTCCCTGAGGGCCAAATATCCTTTGTGTTCCCTTTTCATAGTTCCTAGAACATTCAAGTACTAGCTCATAGAATTGTACTGTGGAGGGGAAACCAGCTACATGTGCTAACCCAGATTCGAGAATTCTTTTGTCCAGCAAAGGGAGGTTTTGTGCTAGCATTTCAGCCTTGAACTCTTCGTAGTCCCACATACCCACATTGGTATCAGTGATCCCTGACCAGGCGGAAGTCAATCTACTCTTAGGAATCCTACTCTTTATGTCCCTTTTCACCTTTTCTGCATTTGAGATAGTAGAACTTTCAATACTTGGATCGGTTGCCTTTTCGTTGCCATGCCCAACAAAATATTGCCCTGATCCAGTCTGCAAACAAGTAAACCAACCACAATGAGATCCAAGACAAACAAAAAGTGTCAACATCAATTATTTCAAAGTTTGGGATTTAGCCTCCTCTGCGGAATCCAGACTGGAGACAGAATCCAGCGAAACAAGCATACAAATCCCACAATATCATCTCAATCAATCAGTATAATAAAGGT
Source organism: Sequoiadendron giganteum (assembly GCA_007115665.2). Taxonomy (NCBI): domain Eukaryota; kingdom Viridiplantae; phylum Streptophyta; class Pinopsida; order Cupressales; family Cupressaceae; genus Sequoiadendron; species Sequoiadendron giganteum. The sequence continues at coordinate 801,316,340 of CM021101.1, forward strand.
ATAACTTGAAACCACTTAGCATAAGTTCATTTAATCATCTAAATGCATTATCAATAAAAAAATACCTCATGTAATCATTAGATACTTCATTCCCACAAAACGTCAGAAGAATCCAGCAGAGATGAAAATCCCTAAAAATGATAACATTTTCAATAGTCCGGGAAAATGAAGGAAGCGCAGAACATCTGGGAAAATCCCAATGGAGCAGAGTTTAGTGGAATCAAGGAAAATTCACTATGGAAGCATGAATTCGGTAGAATGGCTAGGCAATAGGCACTGGGAAAATCCGGAGGAAGCAGAATTCTGTGAGGCAAAAAAAGTTTGGATTAATAAAAAATTATGAAGAATGGAGGAAAAACAAGAAGACTCAAGGAAATCCAACAAGGGTGAAATTCTACGAAGGAAATGAAAACCCGAACGCCTATGTTTTACTCATCCTCACCTAAAATAGATCAAATGACATGGACCAAGAGCTTGCAGCTCGATAATGACTTGGCCTACACTTCCAATGAATGAACCATGAGTTTAAAACTCTCCTCTCAACAATTTGAAAGGGATTAGCTATGCCCTAGGTCAAGAATCCTAAAAACCTCCTCCATGAAAGCATGGAAAAGCTCAGGTACAACTTGCTTGCAAAATAGGAAAGGAAGTTGGTGGCAAATGCAAGCAAGCCTCGAAAATAGCAATGAAAGACCAACTTAAAATAAATATTCAAGAAAATCACCCGAATGGACTGGCAAGACATGGAAACCCAAAATGTCTAGACATGGCACACACACAAAATCAAGAACGAAGCAATGAATGACATGAAAGTGCATACAACTAAGCATCAAAACCAAAAGAGGAAGAGGGCATATCCACATTTCATGAGAATAGAAGGAAATGAAACCTGGGATGCCTACAAACAACCTTCAAGCATGAGCAGAATACAAGCAATGCCCTAGAAATCCGAATGCAGCACTTGAAATCTATTCCAAATGCAAAATCTAGCAACACACCTCAAGCTCCAGCACTCCAAACTTAGATGACAAGTAAATAATAAAACTCAAATGGAAAATCACTTCCCAAAATTCAATATAACATTTCCCCAAAATTTTGTGCAATCACCATTAATGCGATCAACAAGATGACCGAAACCAAAATCCAAAAATCCAACAGAGCAACGGACTTTGGAAAAATCCAGACACGATGGATTTCCCCAGACTTGAGTAGAAAGGCAACCATTTCCAAGTGGCAAAGGGAAATTGGGAAAATCCGGCCAGCGCAGATTTTCTTGAGCACAATGAAAAACCCGAACTGCACCCAGAACTTAAGGTTGTCAATATAAATCATAAATGGGCCACTCCGACCGGGAGGGTGAACATCAAAGCACATGCCCAAGCAAGAAAAATTCCAAAATAGAAAGGCCAAGACACCAAAAGCAGAAAAAATAAGGGTCCCTACTTTCAGTGGGCCATGTGTACAAAAACTGCACAACAAGGACACATGGCACAAGCACGTGGACCATGTAACTCTTAGGAAATGAATATTTTAATCTTGTATAGTGTGCACACATGGCTAATATTGCATCTTCACATCCGACAGATGCAATTTTCTGCACAAGCAAATAAAGTTGGTCAAAAAATGGGGTCATGACTAGGTTGATGGATTATGACTCATAGGAATTAAATACTTAGGAATTAATTATTTCAATTGTGAAATATTTTTCCTAACCTTGCAAAATTTGAATCTATAAAACTGTGGGGTGATCGACAGGCCTAGGTAAAGGGGCCAGTAAAAATAATAGCTCGAATGACTTAAGTTGTGATTGTGACTACCAACAACTGGGAACAATGAGTCAATGAGAAAATAGAATGACCAAGGGTTTTAATATAGGAAAAATTTAAAAACAAGGGTTTATACATCAAAACCCTAAACCCTATCCTTTGGCACAAAGGCTCAAATTTTTTTGAAACTAGCCAAAAATTCTCCAGATTTAAAAATCTCTACCATAGAGCATGAATTGGAATAGAGGTTCTCAACAATAGGTATAGAGAATGAATTGTTATTAGATCTAATTGATAATTTTATGAGTTAGCATTTATTTTTTCCATCAATGACAAAGGGGAAGATTTTTGACATATTGTTGTCATTGATGTCAAAATGGGATCAAAGTTGAGATGGAACTGATCTTGTAAGATGAGTGCGTTAAAATCGATGTCAAAATGTTGTCATTAGTGTCTAAGGAGAGTTTGGATTTGGTTCTTGAGGAAGTGGTGAAAATCGCAAAAATTTATTAGTGTGTTACATTATTATCATGATGTTGCAATGAATTCTTCTGGTGTCTAAAAGAAAAATCAAAGACCAGGTTTGATATGGGTTTTCTGAGAGCTTCTTAGAAATATGGAATGCAGGTCTAGAGGATGTATAATACACTCAAAATTCAATTATTTATGCCCTTGGATAGAGTTAGGGTTTGGGAAATAAACCCTAAGGGTCTAAACAATCATGGTGTCAACAAGCTTTCTATTTCACCATTGACTATTTATCGCAAGTTGTTAGTTGCTTAATTATAACTTATGCCTGTGGAGTCATATGGACAATTGGCCCCCTTCCTAAGTGTTACCAGCCCAAAAAATATTTCCTTAATATTCTGTAAGTTCATTGCAAATATTTTCTTTAAGGCAAAGATCAATAGTGGTGGTTGAGGGTTAATATCTAACAACCTCTCCACTAGCCCATTGAGCTTGTGGTGGGTTCTAGCTAAGTATTGAGGGATAGCAGGCAATGGTGGAGATTGATCCATGTAGATGAGATGGTGACCATGGATGAGTTTTGTGGGATCCAATGATGAGAAAGGTGATGAGAGATGGTGTGATGTGGAGACAAGTGGTGTTGAATGATTGAATTATGCATCAACACACATCATTGTTGTGAGTTGAATGATGTTGATAGAGGCAATAGGGGGTGATATCCCCCCAACTTGCTGAGAATTAGTGGGCCATTTTCTAAACTTGGTGAACAATGGGATTCAAACACATTTCTTGGTGGACCCCGCATATGGCAAGTGGTGATTAAAGGAGATCGATGGTGGGGATCAAAAGGAAAGGATCTAATGGTGATAACCATCAGTAAAGATCAATAGGGCATGTTTAAAGAATATGATCGAATGATCATGTTTTAAATATTTTGAGGTTAACAGAGAGGTATAAGATCATGGCATGAAGGTAGGTGATTAATGACCCAAATTTGAACTTGAAGACTACAAATGACTAATCAATGTGAACAAGGGTTCTAATTCATAACTGACACAAAACAGTTTGATGTAGATAATGGTGGCATATACTACTTTAGAGATTGGGATTGAGATCAAGTTGGATAATCAGAGGTATGTATTAATGGCATATATGATTCTAGGGTTTTGAAGAGAGGCATTTCAAGAAGATTCTCCATAATAGAAATTAATTTTGTAAGGCTCAATGTAGAGATATGGTGGCGAGGATGATATGTTTAAAACCTTGATAGAAGATATATATGGTAGGGAGTCTCGGGGTAATAAGTAATGGTCAGATACCAACACAAAATAGAAGATCATAATTCTGACCATGTAGAGAATGAGGGTGAGTGTAGAAGAAGTGTAGAGTAAGTGTAGATAGTAGTGAGAGTATCTTGAGCTCTTTGAGCTAATAAAGAATGCACCTAAATAAAAAGAATGAAGATTTGTAGAGTGTGTATGGTGGTCCATTAAGGCTAATAGAGAATGCACCAGTGAATTAAGGTGCATAATAGAGTAGAGTAGTGCAGAGCTGAGTATGTGTGTTGCAGAGGCTACAAAATAGGGTTGAGTAGATGAAAATCAAGTTGCAACATTAAACTAATTTCTTAAGTTCTTAATAAAAAATTATAATATTTGTGTTGAAATTCTGATTAGTGGGTGCCATCAGATATATGGGATAGGTGCTCCTAAATTAGAGGATTGGTGTCTCCTTAGGGTTGGTGCCCTTAAAATTTGTAATAGAGCTTTTGATTGTGATTCTAGATTAGGAAAATAGCTCCTAGTAGCATTTCTGACCGTGGTTTTTACCATCTTGAGTTTTCCACGTACATCTTGTGTTATGTGATACTTGTTGTGTTATGGAGATCAATCAAACTTAGATAAAATTTCATATTAATTTTCATTAAATAATTTTCTGCACTTATTAAATATTTATTTTGCAATTGTATCTAAAAGGTAGTTACAAAAAAATATTAAATGTTGGAAGTGATTAGTTACAATATTTTAATATAAAGTCAAAAGATAGTTGAAAATGTTAAATGTAGCCACCCAAAGAAAACATTTTATTGAATGCATGAGGCACAACCAATGGCCAAAATTTATTGGTAATTAATGGAACATGTGTGGGAGCATATTATAACACTTGGTGGTGAGTTTTGAGGTGATCACGTCATGAAAAATGTTAGCAAAAAATCATAGAGTAGTGGTTGGAAAAATGTAGAAGTTGTGGGTACGCATAGCCATGGCTGTGTAAAACCAACAAGTGAAAAACATGATAAAAACGTTGCTCCATATTGCTGCATGTATTTTCATGTTTTTGCATGTCATTTTAAAGTTTATTTTCTAGGAGATTAATATATTTTGGACCCTCTTGTTGGTGGATGTAGCCTAGATTTGGGTGAACCATGTTAAATCTTTGTGTTCTTCTTTTACTATCCAAAATTTTTGGGTGTTTTATTTCTCTGTTTTATTGATCAAATATGCATTTAACTAATTGAAATATACCTTCTAACCCTAACAAGTGGTATCAAAGTGGGTTGTGTTTATTTATTCTTTGTAGGAAATTCTCATGTTTGAGTGGGAGTTATGGCATATGAGGGTAAGTTGAAGATAGACAAATTGAATAGTAGAAATTTCAGTTATGGAAGATGTAGATGGAGGACTACCTTTATCAGAAGGATTTATGGAATCCATTGGAAGGGAAAGTGAAGAAACCCTCGACTATGTTTGATGAAGACTAGGCTATTGTGGATAGAAAGGCACTTAGCAATTTTCATTTATGCCTCACAGAATTGGTGGCATTTAATATTTTAATAACAAAGACAATGGAAGATTTGATGAAGACCTTGGAAAAACTCTATGAAAAGCCTTCCACTTTGAATAAGGTATTTCTTATGAAGTGTTTATTTAATATGAAAATGGTAGAAGGTGGGTCAATTACTAATCATTTAAATGAGTTTAATATAGTTACCAGTCAATTGACTTTTGTTAATGTAAAATTTGATGAAGAAGTTAGGGATATTTTGATTTTGTGTTCTTTGCTTGAAATCTTAAATAGATTTCTAATGGTGGTTAGTAATTTTGTTTTTGGTTCAAATACATTGAAATATGATGATGTTGTTGGTGTTATTTTGAGCGAGGAAATTCATAGGAAAATCTCAGGTGGTACATCCACATCAGGTAGTGTTTTGAATGCATAAAGTAGGGGAAAAACAAAGGAGAGAGGAAATAATTCTGGAGGTCATGGAAATTCATGAGGAAAATCAAAGCACAAGAGGTCCTAATCCAAAAAAAAGAAGGATTATTGGTATTGTGGTAAGCTAGGTCATTTAAAGAAAGATTGATAGTCCAAAAAATAAAGGAGACAAAAAGGAAGGCAATAAAGAGGAAAATGTGGTAAGTAATATATCAGATGAGGATGCTTTATTTATTTCCCTTGATAATTTTTATGATTCTTGGGTATTAGATTCAGGGGCTTCATTTCATGCTACACCCCATAGAAGTTATTTTCTCGATTATGTTCAAGGGGATTTTTGACTAGTTTATTTGGGAGATAATGAACCCTGTTAGATTGTTGGAAAGGGAAGAATCAAGATTAAGTTGTAGAATGAGAATAATTTGCTACTACATGAGGTAAGGCATGTTCTAAGGTTAAGCAAAAATTTAATTTCAGTACGACAACTAGATGATGAAGGTTGTGTTGTTACATTTAGTGATAAAAAATGTAAGGTTACAAAAGGTGAGAGATTGGTTGATTTAGAAAATAGAACCAAGCTCGATGCAAAATTAAAGAAATATATATTTGTTGGATATGAAATTGATGAATTTGCTTATAGGCTTTGGGATTTTGAAAATCAGAAAAATGTGAGAAGTAGGGATGTCATATTCAATGAGAAAGTGTTGTACAAAAATCACTTGTAGCAGCATGAGAAGAAAGAAAATGATTATGTAGTGTTGGATGATACTCCAAACAATAGCCAGTGGTTCCTCCTGCTTTGCAACAATAACAACAATAAATACCACAAAATCTAGTGAATGTTAGATGATATTCAAGGATAAGTAGACCTCTAGAAATATTTTCTCCCTCCTTGTATTCTATTTTATTAACTGATGCCAGTGAACTGGAATGTTATGATGAAGCTATGCAGGTGGATGCCAAGGTTTAGTGGGAGCATGGAATGGAAGAAGAAATTAAATCCTTTCTAAAAAATTATAATTGGGACTTATGAAAGTTTCCTACAAGAAAAAATACTTTACCAAATAAATGGGTTTATAGGCTAAAACGGGAAGCTGGAGGTAAGAAAATATTTAAAGCCAGGTTAGTTGTAAAGGAATTTGCATAGAAAAAGGGTATTGATTTTGATGAAATATTTTCTCTAGTAGTTAAAATGACTTCTATTCATACTATTTTAAGTATTGTGGTTGTTGAATATTTGCATTTAGAATAGCTTGATGCTAAACTAACCTTTCTCCATGGTGATTTGGAAGAGGAAATATATATGGAATAACCACAAGGATTTGAGGTCAAAGGTAAGGAGAAACTAGTGTGCAGATTGAAGAAAAGTTTATATGGCTTGAAGTAAACACCTCAAAAATGGTATATTAAATTTGATAGTTTTATGGTTGAGTAAGGCTACAAATAGTGTAATTCAGACCATTTTGTTTACTTTAAGAATTTATATGATAATAGATACATTATTTTATGTTTAAATGTTGATGATATGATTGCAGTGGGGGCTAACATGGATCACATAAAGGAGTTAAAATAGTAGTTAGAAAATTAATTTTCTATGAAGGATTTGGGGGCAGAAAAACAAATCCTTGGTATGAATATTACAAGAGACAAGAAAAATAGATTTTTTTTAATCTCAAGCTGATTATGTTGAAAATGTGGTGCAGAGATTTTATATGGGGAATGAAAAAGATGTCAACAAACCTTTGCCCAGTCATGTCAAATTGACTAAAGATATGTATCTTAAGACACAAGAGGAGGAAGAAAAAATGTCTAAGGTACCATATTCTTTAGCTATAGGAAATTTAATGTATGCCACGGTATGCACAAGACCAAATATTTCACATGCCATAGGAGTTGTTAGAAGGTATATGAGTAATCCTAAAGTTGAACATTAAAATGTGGTAAAATGGATTCTCAGGTATTTGAGAGGTACATCCAATAAATGTTTATGTTTTTGGGGCTCTAATACTAATTAAAAGGCTATGTTGACTCAAATTTGGTAGGGGATATATACATCAGGAAGAGTACCAAAAGTTATGTATTTATAGTTGGTGGGACAAAAATGAGTTGGATTTCTCAGCTGTAAAAGGCAGTTGCTTTATCCACCACATAGGAAAAGTATGTAGCTACAACAGAGGAGGAAAAATAGATGATATTGCTGAAATTTTTCATGGAAGAGTTTGGAAAACAATAGGCATAAAGTTACTTGTTTACGAATAGTTAGAGTGTTATACATCTTGCAATTTTTTTTTTTCCTTTCACTCTGAAACCAAACACATATAGCTAGGAAATCATTTCATTCGATCAATATTGGAGGATGGATAGGTCAAGCTGGAAAAGATACATATTGATGACAATATAATAGATATGTTTACAAAAGTGGTGACAAGGGAGAAGGTGGGATCCTCTTCAACTTTGGTTGGCCTTCAAGGTTGAATTCAAGAAAAATAACACAACAGGGTCCAAGGGGTTGATTTCCAATGGGATTTATAGGGGTAGTGGTGTTATGATCAGTCTCCAAGTGGGAGATTGTTGTGTTATGGAGACTAATCAAACTCAGATAAAATATTCATATTAATTTCCATTAAACAATTTTTTGTATTTATTAAATATTCATGTTGCACTTGTATCTAAAAGGTGATTACAAACAAATATTAAATGTTGGAAGTGATTAGTTACAATATTTAATATAAAGTCAAAAGATAGCTGAAAAAATTAAATGTATCCACCTAAATAAAATATTTAATTGGGTGCATGAGGCACAAAAAATGACTACACTTCATTGGTAATTAATGAGACATGTGTGGGAGCATATTAGAACAATTGATGATGAGTTTTGAGGTGAGAAATTCATGAAAAATGTTAGCAAACAATCATAGAGTAGTGGCTGGAAAAATTGTAGGAAAAGGTGCAGGTACCTATAGCCATGGCTATGTAAAACCAACAAGTGAAAAATGTGATGAAAACATTGCTACATTTTGTTGCATGTCTTTCCATGTCTTTACATATCATTTTAAAGGTTATTTTCTAGGAGATTAATATATTTTGGACTCTCTTGTTGGTGGATGTAGCCTGGATTTGGGTGAACCACGTTAAATCTTCATGTTCTTATTTGGTTGTGTTGGGTTAGTTTTTAGAACCAAACTTGATCTCACCATTTACCTATAAATTTGATAGAATCCAATGATAAGCAAAGGCAAGGATTGAAAATTTAACATGTACTAACTTGCTAGGCTAGACCTCTACTCTTCGGGCTCTATCAAACCTAGGAGGGTGGTCCTGACAATGTCTATATGATACTCTCATGTAATTTATCATATACATTGAAACAAATAGATACATTCATATTTAAAGGAAAATAGCAAAATTCCTTAAGGATTTGGCTAACCCTTTAACGAATTGTACCTACAACTAGGAATGAGCAATACTTCATACAACTATATTGTAATTATACGTGTATCAAAAATTATTGTAAACATTTATGTTCTTTGTCAATTATAGGTGGCTCACAAACATTAAAGATGACCAAATAAATTGACCAGTGCCTTATTTGAGGGTGATGGATTCACATATGCAATAAATTGCAATACATTATCTAATGGAAACAAGTATTTGTAGACTATTATATATTACTTTTTAACACATAACTCGATATGTCCAAAATTAGAAACTTATAAAAAATCCTTGAATTTGACTTACAAATCTATGATCTCATTTAGGCACTTACTTAGCTCTTTGAACTAAAGAAAAAGATGAAATCACATATTCAATCAGAGTGATTGAAGACAAATAAATGAACCTTGATTTCTTTATTCATAATTCTAAAGCCAAAATTATAGAGAGAAACTAATCCAAGAACTTGCAATTATCATTCAAATATCTTTGCTATTGTAGAAATTAATTCTATTATAGATCTGAATATATTCCTAAGACTCAACACTAATCTATTCCTCTCTGCTTCAAATTATCAAAATTACTCAAACAAGAGCTCAAAATTGCTTAACCATCAAAATACCTATGTAATTGGCCATGAATTCTCATTTATAGAGATATGAGAACAACAAGCATCAAGCCAAATTATAATTAGAGTCTCATTTTCATTTGACATACATTTCAATTTCAATTTCAAGATTCCCCTAGATGGTTATATTTGCATCATTGAAATAAGGCGGAAGGTATATAAAGACAAAATTAGTTTCAATTTGCTAAAGAAGATACACTTGCCTTCCAAAAGGAATCTTTTACTAATTGTAACAGGACCAAAATATCTTCCTCACAGGAAAAAAAGTGCTAACCTCGTAATCGCCCAGTCAGCAAAACCATAAAGTGTAAAAGGAAATAAAAGAGAGAAACTGACCCATCCAAGTCAACAATTATGCCACCAATATTTATGTGGGGGAGAGAACAATATTTTTCAATGCTTCACCAAAAGCCTAATCTATATTAGTTCTAGGATATGTATTTTTTCTCCCCTATCTGTTATTCACCATGTGTGTCGTCACCCTTTCATATACAGGTTCATTTTGTGAACCTATCCAACCATATGTTGTACTCATTCTTAGTGGGTCATTTTGTATCCATCAAGGTATGCACCTTTGCACTATGCTGAGCATACCTTGCATCAATTAGAGATCTATTTTATTTAACAAATACCTCCATTCTTATCTCAACCCTAGCCATGTTGTCAATGTGAGGGTTCAACATAGAGTAATCAATTATAGTTAAAACCATCTTAGCCTATGTTATCCATTCTCCCAACTCATTCTTCCACTAAGAAAACTCCACTAGCTCAACTTTATTATTCAATATTAGAAGAATACCTAACTCCTCAATTTCTTTGAATATTCTCAATTTGTTTTGGAGTTGCATTCCTAACTTTCCATGGAAAGTTGTAATTTCACCTATTTGGTCAATGACCTATAATATCTTAGGAACATTAGTAGGAGCTTTAGGATCTTCTCACATCTTTTAAATAATTTATTTTAAAGCCCCTACCCTAGTGCTCTATTTTCTCCATTCATTCTACAAAGCTTCCTGAAGCTACAAATACTTAATTTTTTCCTCATGGATGTTCCTATAGGTAGCCTATAAATCATTAGCTCTATTGACCAATTTGGTCATTCTATACTTTAATAAATCCTTTAAAATGTCATTCACCACCTTAACTATTTCAATTTTGGCCTTCTTGACATTTTTCTTCTCTTTCTTTAATTGATTATTCAAATAATTAATCCTTAAGGCTAAGGTCTCGCTATCCTGTATAGACAAGTCTGAAGAAGAAGAGGATGGTGAAGACAATGCCCTTATTGACTTGCTATCCTGAATAGTGGCTCTCATATTATTTATTTCATCTATAGCCTTATTGTACTTCTTCAACAAGGAATCATATTTCTTTTGAGAAATTTGTGTTGTATCAGCGCTAAGAATTGTAGCATGAACAGTCAACTTAGCTTCTTGGATAGGAGTAATATCTATAGCTCTCTTCACTACCATGGAACCAATGACCTCTTCAATAGGCCTAGTGACCTCATGCTTTCCAGTATTGGGTGACATGGAAAAAATTGCAAAAGTATGCAATTTTGGACTATAACCAAACCCAAATACCTTGTTGTCAAAATTATCCTCAAATATAGAAGCTTGAGGGTCTCTTTTTATCGCTTCAAGTGCCATAGCTAAGGTGAGGGTGCACCCTGGTAGTAACATCATTTCACTTTCTGTGACAATAGTTTTGGCCTCAACATGAGTAATATCTGCAATCTCAACGATAATATTTTCTTCCTCTACCTTCTTAGCTTCCTCTTGTTGAGAAGGATCGACATTTTCCTTTACTAGTTCAATCCTTTCCTTTATTTCCCTGTTTCTCTACCAAATAATGAATTCTTTGAATTAATTAGTTTGCACAAATCCATCATCCACAAGGAACTCTTCACATTCTTTGATCCTTGGATCATCATCAACCTCTTCATTATTATGCCATTGGACAATTCTATCTTGGGGAACCTCCTAGTCAAGAGCATCATCAATATTGGGAGGAGGGAGTTTCTTCTCCACTTTTGCATCATTGGGCACATTCTCTACCACTTGTTCCCCTAATTACTTGAACATATTCTTCTTGGAAATCTGCAAGACGCTTTGGAATATTCATAGCCTAAGGTTGTTGCTCTAAAAGAACTTGTTCTCTCTCAATAGCCTCCTTTACCTTTGCCTTAAAATCACCACTCTGATAATCCTTTAGCTTTGAAAAATCCCTTTCAAAAAGGAATTTGTATTACATCATAGGGACTCACATAGAAGGAATGTATCTTCATAATACTCTCCTCAATTTCACATATGGTTGTCCATTCCTTTTTCCAAGATATAATAGCCCCAACATTAGTTAAGTTTCTCAACACATCATCTTCTCTCTTACTTATTCTCTTTGCATGCACAAAACCTTTTTGGTCAAAACTCCTAACCTCATCAATAGGTAACCTCAAGTTATTCACCATGATTCCAAATTTCTCATACACCTCCATGGCAGTAGCTTTAAGGCAGGAAAAGGAACATTGGGGCACTAGAACAGTGTCCTTGCTAGGTTTTATGAACAATTATAGGTCCATAAAATGGATTGGCCACATCAGTTCCATAAATACCAATTGGTCAAAGATATAGGGGCAAGAAATGCAGTGCTACTTTAGCTCCATAAGCCCTAATTAGAGTATATTATGAGTGTAGAAAGCAATCTGCCCAATTATTCTTTGTAGTTGCTCCTACCACTTCATTTGGGTGAATGATGTCTCTAATTAATTTTGAAACCCTATGAATGGGTGCCACACAAAAAATTTCCAGAATACCAAACCTGATGACATTACAAAACATCAAATATTTGGAATTTGGAAAATCCTAGTCCCAAATATGCATCCACATTTGGACTAGAAAATCATTATTCTCATTATCCTTCTATCTTAATCTCAGTTTCTTCTTCCATTTATCTTGAACCACAAATAGGGGCATATGCATCAATAGAGAATAATTTGGAAAATATAGAGGGAGATTTTTCTTCTTTGGATTGATAAAATCCTTATGCATTTACTCTACAATATAAGCAACATAATCAAAACTCATGTTTGAATTTGGACTATATATCTATCACCATCACCACCAAGTCAGTGGCCATCCTAGCATCAAAATTATGAGCTATAACTTGATTCAAATAGTAATATGTGTTCTTGAAATAGTCAACAAATTATTCACATTGAAAGGGTTCTATATCCTTTGGGCCAAATATTTCCTTTCTCTTTCTATGCCTTACAAACAATCTATTCCTGAATACAAATATATTATGCTCATACTCACCATATAAGCCCACATGCTTGATGCCAAATGTATAATTTGGGTTCAACCAAAATACCTCCATAAGTTTATCCCTTGTCACCTCAAGGACTAGAGTGCCATTTTGACTCTTGATCTTCCTATCTGTGGGATTATAATTCTTAGCTAATTCCATCATCATATCCACTTCCACAAACATGTTAGGTACTACCATATTCTCGAGGTTAAGGCCCCATAGGTAAAAGGCCGACCTCTTATCATACCTTCTTTTAAAATCATACAAAAAAAACTACCATCCACTCTAAGGATGGATGAGTTCTCCAATTTCACCAACCATGTCAATTTATCTGCTTGTCACAACAACTTACCCCATAGGTATCCTACCAATTCATGGCCCACCCTCATTTATGTCTCTAGAGACACCCTCCATGAATCTATCCAGATTTTTCTTCACACTCTTTGACCTTGTAGGCACCACAGGGAAAACCGACATAGGGTTAGATGTTTCAGGTTCTTCTAGCTTAACCATGGATGAAACATCCTAGGTCTTAGGCCTCTTAACTATTTTTTCCTTGGGTTTTCTCTTAGGCCTAATACTAGACTCACTATGTTTTGGTTTGCTCATTTTTGTAATGTGGGAAGACTAGGGTTTACAATTTATAATTAATCAAAGAGATCAACCAAGTTTTAAATTCTAGGACAATAATTTGTAGAATAAATCACTCCCAAACCTTGTGTAATCCTTAACACCCTAATTAAGGATGCACAATGAGTAAACCCTAAGAAAAATAATCTTTCCAACTCCCCACTAATTCTTAGACTAGCAGAATTCAATATACTTGATAGGAAGAGAAATGAAAAATTGCTTACTCGAGTGAAAATTTGATGTTAATTCTTTTGTAATTTCCTATTGGAGCTCCTCACATTGTTTCCTCAGACTTTGGTTGTCTTCTCCACTCCCGAGAAATTCCAAATGTGCAAAGAAAATACCAACTACCTTCTTTATGGATGGTAAATGGAGTGTAACACCATTAATGGTTGATGGAAAGGTCACGTGAGTGAACTGACACTTAGTTGTTCATGTTTAAACCCTGACCATTGATCATCTCACTTAAAAACCATATCAGTGACTCTCCTTTACTTTAAATAATGTTTCCAGGATGTTGCCATGTTGCCTCTTATTTGGAGGCCACCACTTATTTGGGGGCCATCACTCATCGCTGGTACATTCCATTCCTTGTGAGTCCTATTAGCATTGTGAAGATCCTTGTGATGAGATCTCAGCCATTGGATCAAATCCCACCTTTTACCATGTTCATTTCCCATCACGTATCATTGATTCACACTTCAAATTCTAGATCATATCAGCGATGGGAGAGAAATGTTTATGAAACAAGATCAAGCCACATGGACCTTCTTGAAAATCAAAGGCATAAGGAAAATCACTCACAAGAGTACTTCAAATCAATGATAGAATATTGGAACACATGACTGCATTTCTCATCACCACTTTGAGGCTCAAAGTTTACAACCAATCCACAATGAGCAATGAAAGAAAATGCAAAGAGCATGCAAAGGGTTATCGTGCATCACCAATTCATGACACAAAAATCACACGTGATTAGCGATAAATAAAGCCAACGATAGTGAAAATAACAAACATATCACAAATTTTTAATTCATAACCCATTCATAACTAAAAATTCATAACCCATTCATAAGTGAATTAATTTTGCACATGCTCATAATTTTTTTTGGAAAGGGGACCACCTAGGAAAACATAAGAAAAGGCCTCAAAGGACTTAAACCATATTACTCAAAGGATGTAAAGGTAAAAAAAGGTTGATTAGTCAACCTTATAAAATAAAACTATTTCTCAGACCTAGGAACAAGGGCAGGTTACTTCATGGGCTCCAATGACTCAAGCTATTTTAACATGCCGAGAACGGGCTATAGGAAGTCAACAAAAGAATAGACCAAAATACCATAGGCTTAGACAAAGAGAATATATTCAAAGCCAAACAACTCCCACAAAACCCTAAACCATAATAGACCAAGAGAATACCAAGGAAAATGCAATTTGAACCAGTGGAACAAGAATTTTCTTTTAGGGTTCCATCACCCCTTATTATCACATATTTAATAGCATGGAACTTAAGAGTTCTTTTATCATTTTTTTTCAATCCTTCTAGGAGCTGCATTCTCTTCAAGTAATAAATAACATCTTTATACCAATCACAACACTTCATATCACAAATGTATGATATTATGGAATCATCTTCTAGATTTATTTGATTAGAATCCAGGAATACTTTAGCTATTAACTTATCCAATCCCTGACCTCTCACCAATTTGGTTATCTGTATGTCACTATTAAATTCCTAAATTTTGTTTATTGACCTCTATCTTCTACCTGTTACTTGTTGGGTAAATATGTCCTTCACAACTACAATTGGGACATAAGCAATGACTGTGGCTCCAACTAAATAAGTCATGAAGTTCTTTACAACCTATTGTGCAATTTTTGCACACACGCCTTGTTGAAGGAAAGGACCCTCTTTTCTTTGATTTTCTCTCTCCTTTTGTTATTGTAGGGTCCTGAATTCATCCCCTTAAGAGACGAGCCTCTCAGTTTTGGTCTTGATTCACCCATGTGCTTAAATAAAAAATTGCATTTGAGATGTCATCTTGCAACCCCCAATGATGGTCCAGCCCTTAGAAGTCAAATCATGGTCAAAAAGTTAAGAAACGGGTAAAATTGGCTAACTTATGGGAAGTTTCGGTAATTCTTAGGTACCTTGGATTACCCGAGCCTTATTCTAGTCAGATAATCTAAGCTACCTCGGATTACCCAAATCCAGGCCCCTAACATATTTTCGAAGTTTCTTTAGATGCTCGTACCTGCATTTATTACTTGAAATTAATGGGTTTTTAGGGTTAATTTTGAAATAAAAGACAAATAGAGTGGTCATTTCTTCATTTCACATTGAGAGAGCTTTGAACCCGTGAAGTTACCTCCATTTAACATTTGGTCTATAATTTAGCGACCAAATGTGCATCTTTGTTGGGTCATTCTAGGGTTGGTGGATACTAGTTTTGGTTTTGTCATCTTCTCTTTCTTCGTTGCACAATATTCCAAGGTATGTGGACTCATTTGATTCATGTTTTGGATGCATTTTGTTTTTACACTTTGTTTTTTGAGTGTTGAGTCAGTGGCTTGGTCATTTTGGTTCCTATTTGCGGTTGGAGGATAGGGTTTTGATGTATGGGCATAGTTCATTTTAGTGAAATCAAATAGGGGAGTCACCTGGGAATTTTTTTGTGTGTTGAAATTTGGTTGAAATGCATTCAACAATCATTTCTTGCATGGTTTATTTGGAGTGTTAGGTGGTATCCCTAGTTCAATTTGCAAAATCAAACCCTAAAACTAGATGTTCGTAAGATTTGTGTGTAAATGTATTGAATCAAGATGCATAATGTCGGTCACTAAAATTAAATTACAAAAGGGGGTCATCGATTCAACATTGAGGTTATTTTGTGCTTATCTTTTTCCATATTAGGGATTTGGCATTTGACACTTTCTGATTTTGCAAAGTCGGGCTCATTTCATAAATTCTGGGTGACCTCAGATTTTTCGAGCTCTAATCTGCTCAAAGAATCTGAGCCCCCTCGAATTATCCACATTTCTTGGTCAACCTAAATACCCAAGCTAAATGATGATCACTTTGGTAAAATTTTGAGCCTAGCATTCAATCGTTAAATTCAAGAAGGCTCAGATTACTCAAACGATAGTTCACCCAGGTAATCCGAGGTCCCCGGAAATATCTGAACCTTGAAGGTTGAACCTCAGAGCCTCAAAATGTTTGAAATCTGGAATGAATGAGATGGTTGAAGCCCACACATAATGGATTAAATTGTAAGATTCCACCCAGTAACTATTCCACTTGACCAATTGAGGAAATGCCTAAGGTTGGCTAAGGGTCAGAAAATTCGATCTAGCTCAGATTGGCCGAACCTTAGTCCGGTCGGAAAATTCGAGCTTGCTGGAATTATTCGAACTTTCCCCAAGAGGTTTAATTTCAAGTGTTATTTAATAAAATGGTGATGTATGATGGTTCTTTAACAATGATGGATGGCTACTAATTTGCATGAATTTGATTTACTTTTGCATCATTATGGAATTTGACCAAATGGTTTGATTGCATCATATTGTCATTTAATTTTGAATTGTTAATTTGCTTAGGTAGTGACATTATCGTCTCATGTTGGTGATTTAATTTTATTTATCTCTAAAAAAAATCCAGGTTGAGGTCTGTCCTAATAGAACCACCAAGATAAAAGTTGCTCAAGTACAGGAGGACTTCAAGGGCATTTGGTCGGAGACTAAAATTGGTTTTGCTTGGTTGAAGATTGCAGACACAAATATTGGACACATTGACTATGATGATTTTCAACAAAGGATGTTTGGGAATGCACCCACTCAGTTGGAACAAGCTATCACCCATATTAGATTGGCTTAGGCTGCAAGATTCCCATCGACACAAATTTTCTTAGAGTTGGTCCTATAGTGTGCAAAACATTATGACTCCAAGACAAGAATTGTAATTGGCCCACAAGGAAGGGTCATGGAAAACCTCACTGAAGAAGCTATTGCAAGCGTGTTCAACATTGTCTCCCATCACATGCTCATGGAGCAAATTAATATTTTGGAAGCTATCAAGTTCTATGAAGAGGATCCCAATAGATCTCTAGAGATTATGAACAATGCTTGGATATTGAAACCAAAACCCCATTATTGAAAACTAACCAAGAAGCTACACAAGAGTGACTGCAAACTAGAATATCATGATCTCAACACTCTCTTGGGTAGGGTCATAGGAGTGGAGGAGGCACACATATTTTAAACGTGTATGTTCCATCCCGTCACATAGATTGTAGCTAACAAAAAATAAAACTGGGCAAGGATTATAAGTAATAATTTAGATGCCCAATTAAGGGGTGTGCAAGAAACAAATAGGTTCACCATGGCCTCATATTTGGTGTACATGTTGGCATAGAAGGCCAAGTACAAGCTTTCTTTGCTGCAAAGGGATCATAGGGCAAGACAAAATATGGGATGTGTATCCATAGTTACAACATAAAACATCCAACTATAGAAGAGCTAATGATGCCTTCTTTATGTATATTCCAAGGTTGTTTTAGGATTCTCTTCATATTAAGGTCTCTACTGAGGCTATGGATTTGATCAAATGGTATGGTCAGTGGTTCATCTAATTCCAAAGGTTCACATACATTCAGGTATAGAGATCTCTAGTTGTTCCTCTTCGACTACCTAGGTATCCCACCAACAAACTCTTGATGCTGGAGCTAACAAGAAAAATGATAGGTTTTCAAGAAATCCTACAAGAAGGTAACATAAAGAAGAAAGGACTAGGATCAAAATTCCCATTGAGAATAGGGACTTTGGAGGCATTTCCTTCTATCCAAAGTGCTCAAAATTTAGAGAAGGAAATAGCACAATTCGAGTTATATTTCCACACCAATAGGAACAATTTTTATCCTTATGGAAAATCCATGAAGCAAGACAATAGAACATCCACGCATAAGGATCACATTGAGGACTACTGGGAAATTTGTCAAGATGAATTTGAGGTTCTTAGGAGGAGATTCTCTAGGCTCCCTCTCAAATTGATAAGATTATACAAAGTAATAGAGGTGCCTGACCAGGTGCAAGATGGCGAGGTGAGTCTAGTCCAATATCATGATTATGAGCCTCATAGGAATAATCCATTTCCTCCCATCAATTGGTCAAATGAAGAGGTTACTAATTTGGACTAGGTCACTACTGAACCAATTAAGAAGTATTTCAAGTTGTGTGTGAAACACAAGGTGTTGAAATTGGAAGCAGAAGGGGTGAATCTCACCTATGATTTTATGGGGGACTTGGAGTCTCTGGATGAAGAAGAAACTAAAGAGGATGAAGCTATTGGTTCTCATGATGAGGAGGCCCATGAAGAGATGGAAAAACCAATATCTATCATGAGAAGAACTAGGGGCTAGGTGCAAGTAAGGTAAGGAGAAAATCCATCTCCTAAAACCAAGAGGGATTCTCAGATTGGTATTGGTGTAGAACAAGGTGAAACCTCATAGCCAGTGAGGAAAAAGAAAATAGTCATAGAAAGGAAGAAGGTTTCCAAATTAAAGAAAAGTGAATTTTCCATAGATGCCCCTTCTATAGCAAGAATTGTTGATCTGGAGAGTTCAAGGGAAAACTCCCAAGTATATGTTAGGAGAAGTTCTCCTCTACTCTAGTGGAGGAATTGAAAATTGTAGAAGTGTAGCATGATGAGGGGGTACCTTTTGATGATGCTGAAAGGAGAGCAACTCCAAGAAATAATTCTCCAATTCTTACTCCACATCAAAATGTGCAAGGAACAAAAGAGGCTACCCATGAAGAGGAAAACATAGAAAATAATCCTAGGCATGATGAGGCTAAGGATGAAGGAATATCTACTCTTGACAGTGGAGAATGGAGAAAGTTTGTAAAGGAGATAAATTAGTATACTTTTGGGGCAAAGAGTAAGAACATAGATTCGGATGTTGTGCAAGAAAATCTACCTAAGTCCCCCGAGAAACTAATAATTGATTAACAGAATGATCATCCTGAGGAAGAAGAGAATAAAGAGCATGTGGTTAATAGTCCTCATTAGAAAAGAAAAGAACATGAGAATCAACCAAAAGCAAAACATGCTATAGAAGTGAATGTAGTTGATAGTCCAATCAAGGAGGTAGCTATAGATCAATCCACTACTCCTAGATGGTTGGAAAAGAGGCTTAGAAAGAAGCCAATTATAGTACAAGAGGAGACCCCAAGTTGGGAAAAATTTCTTTAACAATGGAGGCAACCCAAGCAAAGAAAAAGGGTCAGGATAGTCTCTACAATATCAAGAGATGAGTTTAATAATTGGTTTATAAATGTGGTTGTTCTTGTACAAAATAAATTCAAGGATGAGGTCAAGCCATCTAACTATAAAGTGTAAACAATCAATTTGGGACCCACCACTAAAGATAAAGAAAAGGAGGAGTTCCAAGAATCTTCCCAAGAAATCTCGAGGAGATTGGATAAGGAGACAAAGGAGAAGGAAAATCTGCAAAATCAATTCAATGATGTTTACAAATATGTATAACATCTAATGAAACCTCTGCAAACTATGGGAAGTGAGGGCACTATTCTAGAAGGATTGTTGCCTAAGGAGTCAGTTACAAAAATTGAAATATTAAAGTCTTCTATACATTGCACTCATAGTTGGCTCCAAGGTGTTAGCAGCAGAGGGGATGAAGCAATTGAACAGATTATGAAGATATACTTGAATGCTTCTGGCTTTCTTTAATATACTTCCTAGGTTGTTGGAGATTGCAAAAAAATTAAGGAGTCAATTGTAGATGAGCTGAAGAATATCCTTCAAGTATCTAAGGAAGAGATGGCTAAATTAAATATCCTCTTTCGAGATGAAATTGGCAGAGGGAAGGAGTGGGTTGAAGTTTGGAACTACAGAAAGGATCTCCTCACAAAGGCCTTGAAGAAAATAATGAAGCTACAAGAGAGAATGAAAGAAGTATACAATAGTTGCATCCGTTTCCTAGAAATAATGACTGGAAGGAGGAAGTTCGGTTAGAAAAATATGAACATTGGTAGGTTACAGGGATGGTGGCATGAAATATATACCCCTTTTGATGGTGCTCCAATTACAAAGGAAAATATGGAAGATGCAACTATATGCATTTCAAAGTTAGATAAATATCATGAGCTGCAAATTGAGTGGAATAAAGTGATGCCACAATATCTAGAGGAATTTAAAAATCATAAACCATAATCAAGTTTATTCTAGTTCCAGATCGTGAGGATATGAAAGAAATATTGGAGAAAGCAAAAGAACTATTTAATAAATTAAATGCTAGTCAGGAGGGGGAAAAGGAGAATATTCAGTAGGTAGCCACCTAGAGTTCTTTGCCAAAAATGTGATCTCCCGCCAGCTAGATGGGTGAACTAGATTTTTGTGCCATCATGAAGATACTTTTCAAAGAACCAAACTGACCTGGATGTTGCCTCATGCATTAAATGCAATTTTTTAATTCTTTTCTAGAAATTTCTAGGTCAACCTACCTTGTTAAACTTAATATTGTAAACCCTAAATTGGGCAGTCCTAAGTGGGGATTTCCATGAATTGGGAATCATGCCTCATTTGTAAGGGTTAGAAAACTTTAAGTGATAGTTGAGCTAGGAGTTATAATTTTCTGAGAGCTAGTGCTGCTACATTGAATAATTGAATTGTTGCAACATTAGGTGATTCATTTTACATGGTTCTTGTGATTCTATAACTTCCAAATTGCTTTGAAATTACTAGATATATGTTGGATTTTATATTTACATTTGATGCAATAGTGTTAATGATTTGATATTTGAGGTGCTTGAGCAATCCTTGGTCCATACTTTGAGCAACTTGTTGATTGTAAGTTGTTGTGTAAAGTTAGCGTGGGCCTTAAATTTGTGCAAAGTTCAATTGTGGGTATTTATTCATTTCAATTGCTAAATAAGGTTGAACCTAAATGAATGCTTCATGATCTGAAAATCTTATTATTCCTCAGAAGATTGCACTATTTCTGTGAGATTACAGGTTTAATCTGGGTTTAGCAGGAATTTTTTTTTTGAAGGATTGGTCCACTTTGAGTGTTTAGTCATTTGCATTGTTGGTCTTAGGGTTAATTTACTTTTAGAAACCTCTCTAAACCCTTTATCTTTTTCTATTTCTTTTAAAATTTAGGTTATTTTTAGGATTAAAAGCATCAACATATTTCAAGATCTGTTGTGTCTAGAGATTCCAACATTTGTTTTGTAGGGCTCCTTGTGATTACCAAAATTTTCACATTTACCACTGAGTTTTTTTATTGCATTGTCAAGACCTGACATTAGAGACCTTCGGATTAGCTCTTGAGGATTGCTAATCTATATTTACCTTTCAAGAGAGATAGGATATTATATTTTGTCTGAGTTGTTGTGTAGAGAACACCATCAACAGATTGGTGCTAGAGGGAGGGCTTGGATAAGCAAGTTGGATTGCTTTATGTCTGCAATTTCTCCTTAGAGGTTTTAAAGAAGAACCATATCTACACCGGGGGAGGAAGGTTTTCAGGAATTGCAAGCCCCTACTTGGTCAAGAAGGACTAGAAGAAGGGGAGAATATACATTGGCCCCTCCTTTTCCATCCTCTCCATCATCTTCATCTGCATCCAGCTCCTCATCATTTGATTAAGAGGATATTCCCATTTGAAAGCCTTAGCCAGTTGTTAATCAGCCTCAACCACCTCAACCACCTCCACCGCCACTAATGGATTTCTTGGAAAACAACCCCTTATGCATGTCCTTTAATAACTACAGTTTCATGCCAAAGAACCCTAAGCATTTATGCTCTAAGTTCCACATCAATGACCCTAACAGAACGACAAAGGAGCATATTAGAATTTTCCAGACCTGCCTTAGGGATAGGTTCATCAATCATGAAGATGTTGCATGTAGTATTTTCCCATATTCCCTAGGATTAGATGCATTTTATTGGTATAACCATCTTCCTAGTGGGTCAATACAAAACTGGACTAAATTGGAAAGTTATTTTCTATAGAAATTTAAAATTCCCATCAGTGCCAATGAGTTGTATCTTTAGTTTACTAAGGTAAAAAGGGAGGTTAATGAACCCATAGGGTCATTTAAGAATAGGTTTCTATTGGATTTTGTGGTTGTTTTGTTGATATGTGGTTTTCATTGATGTCAACACTATTAGCATTGGTGATTCTAAAGGCTATATATGTCAAGGAGATTGAGAAAATTAGAATAAATATGTTATAGGCAATCTATGATGCTGTGAAGATCCAAGTGGTAAAAAGTGTTGTACGTTGAGTTTCAGGTGTCACACACTAAAGGGTTTTTTGTCGAGCCTATCTAGTATGTTTTCTGAAAGTTTCAATGGCACGCATCAAGAATTGAGGAAGTTCTGAAGTTTTGTGCTCCTACAGTCACTATGTTATTGTAGTAGGTGTTCTTGGAAGAAGAGGATGAAATTATGGAAATTTAAGTTATTGTGCATATTCCTATGATGTTCATGGATGATTCTAGATCATAATCTATCCTTGTACATCTGCATTGTTTGGTGTGATCGTGATTAGAGAATTTTCTGATGTGTGCTCTAGTTTTCATGTTTTTGTTTGACATAACGATGGTAATGTGTTGTAGATCCATGAGGATTAATATTTTATTGTTTGGCATGTTAAAGGATGTTTTTTTAGGTCCTCACTATGTTGTGACCGACTTAGGTTGATCCACATCAAAATTTTCTCATGTATTAAGGCCAAAATTTTAATTTATTCTTTATTCTTGGTTGACAGAGTTGTTGATGTAAATCCGTGCAACGGATATATAAGAGCGATTGTATCTTCACTATAAATTTATTCTTGGTGTATGTATGCAAAATATATATGTGAATAAAGATCAAATCATTCAAGATCAAAGCAAAGTGTGCAAGAGATTGAGCATAGTGTGAAGGAGTTTGAGTAGAGTGTGTAGAAGTTTTTCTATGCCTAACCAGAATTGTCATCAAAATTTTGTAGAAGCTATTTTCTTAGTTCAACCTCATTAGATGGATTTAATCTTATTGTCCTATGTAAGGTAGTGTGCCTGAATGCATGTGCATTCCCTATTTATTTATTTCATTATAATTCTAATAGTTTATAATCTTGTGGACTAACATCCATTGTGGTTTTTCCCCTAATAGAGTTTCCATGTATAAAAATCTTGGTGTTCATGTGTCTCTAATATGTTGTTGATTTATGCTTCCACTGTTAATTATCAGATATGAGATTAAAGGTTGTTTAAAGTTAAATAAGTCTTAATTATGTGGCAACTGATTCACCCCCCTCTCAGTTGTCTATTCTTTTTTTACCAACAATTGGTATCAGATCGGGTTCCTCTGAAGGGAAATATTAATAGCTTGAGGTGATCTGAGATGTCATATTACAAGAAGGATATTCCTAGATTCGATGGAGCAAACTACTCTCTGTGGAAAATCAGAATGGAATGTCATTTGAAGTGTATTGGTGAGCCTTTCTGGAAGATTACAAAGAATGCATATACTATTCCTCAGAATGGTCCCTCTACTACTGATGAAATCAAAGAAGCTAAAACAAATACTATGACTATTGAAGAATTATTGAGTGTTGGGTGATCCCACAATAATGGTTTACAATTTTTGACCAAACTAGACACTTGAATTATTATTTTGAACTAAATCTTCACATTCGGGCACCTATAGCGGCTAAACCGAGAGGAATTTGAATATGATGCAAACTAGAGTCTCATCACATTTTGTCCTTAGATTCTAAAATTATTTTTTTCAAAATTTTTGGAGTCACATTGCACTTCTTTTTTCATCTCCCACGAAAACTAGTTTTTTTCAGAAAACAACATTTTTAAGGAGTGATGCTCACCGTATATAGCATATTTTTTTTGTATGAAGGATAAAATTCTATTTTTTTTGAATTTAGATTTGTAACTATGATATCTAGCACTTTCATCTGGTTTTATAGTGTTTTATTGAATATTTTTTCCTTAATCAAGTTTCAAATTCAAACTAATTACAATTCAGACACAGGAAGACCATATACAACATAATGTTCTTTGTATGTATCAAAATTCAAATTTAATTTTTTTAATGGATCAAGGACATCGATACCCAACCCGAACATATTTTTCAAAATTTTATTTTGATAATCTGCTATTTTTCCACATGTGCATAACAAAGAGTTTGATTTCCGGTAAAAATACTATGTTTGATTAAACTAAAAAAACACATACATAATAAAACCAAAAGATATTAAAATTATATTCATTGGATAGCTCATTTTGAGGACTACCATTGTCCAATTGGGTCTATGAATTATTCTCCATTTTCATCCTCAACCTGAGCTTTGAAGGACAAAAATTTGGACTCTTGTTGTGTCAGAGGGTGGGAAGGTGGGAAAAGGGGGGTTCAAGTGAACCTAAGGGGTTTGCTCAAACCCCTAAGGGTTCACTTGAACCCTATTTTTATCGAACCAGGGTTTGAGAAAACCCCCTTTCCACAATGAGAAATGTGGGTTCCCACATGCAAAGGGGTTCAAGGTTCCCACATGCAAAGGAGTTCATTTGAACGTTGAGTTCGCTCGAACCTCTCAAAAAAAATTTTTTTTGCATGGGTGAGTTTTTTGGAAGTTTTCCTTCCCCACTCGAATTGTAAACCACTTTTGTTGGTTCACCCTACTTTGACAGATTCAAAGATGACAAATGTGATAGGTCTGAAGACTACACATGATATTTGGAAAATTTTGGAAACATTGTATGAAGGAGATGCACTAGTGAAAGTTGCTAAGGTACAAAGTCTAAAAAGCAAGTGGGAGGACATGAAGATGAGTGAAGATGAGAACATCCTCTCTTTCTCTCAAAGGATAATTGAATTGGTGATGAGCATTAGATGTGTCGGTGGAATCCTGGATGAAGAAGAGATTGTGGCTAAAATACTTAGATATAGGCCTCCTTCATACAAAACAAAATATCATGCTATTGATGAACTTAGGACAGTAAAAAATGTGACAAGAGACATGTTGATTGGAAAACTTGGTGCCTTTGAGTTAAGTGAATTTGATGAATCTACTCCTAAGACTAAATCTGCATTCAAGGATACTGTATCTGAGAAAAGAAAGAAGAGATATGATCTGAGAGAGAGTTCAAAAAATAAATTTAGGTATGAAGATGAAATGAAACAGATTGAAGATGAAGAAAAAGAATTACAAGAACTGGAAGCATTGATTGTGAAAATTGAAGCCAGAGGTCATGGTAAGTACAAAGGAAAGTTACCGATCAAATATTTTTCTTGCAGTAAAATAGGTCATTTTGCATCAAGGTGTCTTAAAAGAGTCTCTAAGTATAAAACTAATAAGACTAGATTTCAAAAGAAATGCTATTATGCTGAAGAAGGTCTTACTGATGATGAATCTGATAAAGAAACTGGAAAATAAATATGAATGGGTATTCATTGTTATCAAAGAAAATGGTTAGGTGTCGACTGAATCTACTAGTAATGTGAATGTTGAGAAGGCTCTTGTAAAAACAATTGAACAAAAGGATGAGTGGGTAATTGAAAATGGATTCTCACATCATATGACTGGTGACAAAAGAAAGTTTGTAAGCTTGGAAAACTATGATGGTGATGTTGTAATATTTGGAGACAACACTTCTGGTGTGGTCCGTGGTAGAGGCACTATTTGTTTTGGTGGTAAGAATAATACTAATGATGCTCTTTATGTAGAAGGCTTAGAGCATAACTTGTTGAGTGTTGGATAGATGGTATACAAGGGTTACAATCTCTAGTTCAAGGATGGTAAGTGCAAGATAAGGGGAAGTTTTGGAAATGTGATTGCTTCAGGTACAAAGACAAGAGGTAATATTTTTCACTTGAGTGCTGCTAGTGAAAGTTGTTTAATTGCTCAAGTTGATGTAATATGGTTATGGAATAGGAGGTTGTGTCATGTGAACTTTGATAAAATTGTTAAAATAATCTCTTCTCAAGCAGTCATATATCTTCCTAAGTTAGTGAAGCCTACTAACACTATGTGCACGGAATGTCAGATGGAAAAAAAAACTAGAAATCCTTTTTGGAGAAAACAATATAACTCTAATGGAGTATTGGACTTGGTACATAATGACCTATGTGGTCCATCCATAATAAGAAGTCTTCAAGGTGAAAGGTACTTTATTTTGCTTATTGATGATTACTCTAGAATGATATGGGTTTCTTTCTTAAGAGAAAAACATGAAGCATTAGAAAAATTCAAAAGCTTCAAAGCTATGGCAAAGAATGAGATATGCCAAAAGACCAAATGATTAAGGTCAGCTAGAGGTGGTGAATTCACTTCCTGGGAATTCAATTCTTTATGTGAAGAGCATGGAACTCAAAGACAACTATCCACTCCCCGGACCCCTCAATAGAATGGAGTTGTTGAAAGAAAGAACAAAAGCATTCTAGACACTACTAGAACCATGATGCTGGAAGAAAATGTTCCTCATTTCTACTGGAAAGAAGCTATAAGAATTGCTATGTATACTATTAACCGGGTAAATGTCAACAATAATTCTGGTAAGAGACCTTTTGAGCTATGGTTTGGTTATAAGCCTACTATCAAATATTTTATATTTTTGGAAGCAAATGCTACATCAAGAGAGATGATGATATAGGAAATTTTGATGCTGGAAGTGATGAAGGAAACTTTCTAGGTTACTCTACTAACAGAAAATATTACCAGTGCTTTAATAAAAGGCTGAAGAAAATGGTTGAAAGTGCAAATGTAAAAGTTGATGAAGATATTGATAGACCATACAGATGTAGTGGATATGATTTAGATGATCATCATGATAGTACTAACAATGGAAATAATGTTCAAAAATAGAATCAACTTCAAATTGTTTCGATGAACCAAGGGAATCAAGAAGTAGAAACCAACAGAAATGAAGAAGAAATAACACAAGAACAAAAAGTTAGAGAAAGTCCTAAAGTTCCAAGGTATGTAAGGTGAAACCATTCTGATAGTCAGATCATAGGAGATAAGAGCAAAGGTGTGCAAAGTAGAAGACGAATTTTAGAAGAGTATTGTCTAATTTCCAAAATTCAACCTAGCAATGTCAATGAAGTGTGCAAAGATGAATATTGGATGGAATCCATGAAAGAAGGACTAATGAAAATAGAGAAAAATGATACATGGGATCTTGTTCTTGTGAACCCCTAAACCTGCAAATGCACAAGAGACACAAGCATGTCAAATCGTTATCTCAATATGCAAACAAGCATGAGAGATTTCCCATGAAATCAATCTATTAAACTTAAACTAGGAAATGATGAAGAAAAAAATTTAAATAAATGAGTGTTAATCCTAATTAAGTAGATAAAATAGTGATCCCATGGGGGAATTGGTGCCAATTGAATGTTGAAATTGGCCCTTTCCCAACTCCTAAGTTGCAATTGTGAGTGATTGAAAAATGGTTGTTACACATTTTGAAGATGATGAATGGTTGAGTGAAATGGGAAAAATTAGCTCTCAATGTGGAGAGAGTAACTTTGCATGCAATTGTGGATGAGGATGAAGTTGAGTATAGTAAGTTTACTCAAATTGGGAATGTTAGAATGAGAGGAAGATTCTATCATTTATAGATTTCAAATTGGAAGAATGAATGAAATTAAGCAATGTGGGATCATTCAACATATAATGGCCAAGTGCCACTTGTCAAGATGTGAATGGTTGATGGTTGTGCACATTTTGGCCAAAGTGCCAATAAATGCAATTAGTTTGAATTTGAATTTATGAAATGACTTGTTGAAGTGGGAAGGAGAATGAAGTTAATGTCACTTGGCTGAAGGCCAAGGACATGTAAGAGGCTTTAAATGCCTTGTTGGAAGGGCCAAGTCCACTTGGAATTTTTAAATTCAAATTGAGGGAATATTCCCTTTTGATGCCATGTGAGGAATATAGAGAATTAAATAAATCAAAGTAATTGATTTATTGTGCAAGTTGCATTCTCTAGAAGATTTTAGTGATAGGTATTAACTTAATCAAGGTTTTGATTAATTTAATAGGAGATTTGATGATTTGACAATTTTGACTCAAATAGATGAATTAATTTAAATCAAAATTGAGAGGAAATGATTAATTAAATAAATGATTTGATTTATTTAACTAAGGAGGAATATGTTAGATTAAATCAAATAAGGTTTAATTTATTTAATTTAATAAGAGGAATTTAGAGATTTTAATCGAATAAAATGATTTATTTAATTAAATAGAGATGTAAGATTAATTAAATTAAATTGATTAATTTAATCACTGGAGGAGGAAGACTTAATTAAATGAATAATGATTCATTAAATTAAGAGATAGAATATGATGAAATGCTGAGAGTATGATTCCAGAGGAAATGATGTTAGTAATCAGGATCAAGTGTGTTGAACCAAAAATGTACATTTTCCATATCTGCATTTTGCCCCTCTTTGAAGCAATGTACTTGTTGCACTGATTCAAAGAATAAAATGTTGTGATCAAAGTTAAAAAAATTCTTGATTTTTCGAATGCCCCACTATTGCCCCAATGAAAGGATTATGCTGGTATACTGCCCCCTCGAGAGATCGAGTAGAAATGTACGATTTTTTGATCGAGATCGCGATAAAATGCGAGAGGAGTGGTTCTATTGATCAGAGGATGAAAGATAATTATTTGACGTAGACAATTATGATGATGTATAGACAGTCATCGGCCATGGGTAGCCTCATGTATATTTTGATACAACACACTGATTTTAGATAGAAATGTTAGTAAAAATAGAAGAATAAGAAGAATAAGATGGATGGAAGGAGGATCCACACAAGTTCACATTATTATTGATGATGATGATTTGCTTACTAGGTGTTGGGATTTTCAAAGGGCCAATTACTTTATGTTTGATAACACACATAGGTATGATGCATCAAGGTATAAAGGACTAGGATGGATTTGTACCTAGTGTGATGGACTTCGACGCGTCAATCAGATAGGAGTATTCTTGTTCACACTTGACATACGGAAACCTTGCTAGGACGAACCTAAAAAAGAAAGTATTCACCAAGTTATTTTATAAGAATATCCAACAAGCACAGTAGATAAAAAAGATAATGATCATTGCCCCATTCCTTTCTCTCTAAACCTTTTTTGTTTAGGCATCATCGAGAGGTCCTAGGAATGAGCGCAAAATAAGATAAGTCAACAAAGAGCAAGACAAAGTAAACAAACAAGCTAATGTTTTTCATACCACTAGCCAAGGCTAACTACTGTGGGGTACCTAATGCTTATGTTCATCGTAGGAAAGCTTCATCCTAGGACATGTTGTGATTAGGGTTTTGATGAGGCTGATTTGGGTGATAAGCTATTAATACTCTGAGTTGACCAACTTTCTTGCTTACTGACTTAGACTTTTAAGACTTTTGACGATTATGTGTTCACTTTTGAACCTACTAGACTTGCTTCTGACTGACTCACCAAAGGGTGAAGGCAATGATTGATCTTATTATGAGTGATGACAATCATGGGTGAAAGCAAGAAGAAATAGATGCACCATTTTGGGTTTTCAGATATTTTGAGACTGTTTTGGTATTTTTGAAGTGTTTTACAAATTTTTTTGGTATTTTGAGATTTTATGAATGTTTTTGGATTTTGTGTCTCGGGGACCAATCAAGGATGGCCTTGCCTATGTTTAAGCTCAGAGACAACATAGTTCAGACAACAATTGACTTGAATTCTGATGAGATAAATGGGCAAATGAATTGCCATTGCAATAGACGCCTAAAGGACTAACCTCAAATGTGAAATAGATGGGCAAACGGATTGCCATTGCGACGAACGCCTAAAGGAATGACCTAAAATGTCTTGGGGGCTGATCCAAGATCAACCTTGCCTACGTTCAAGCTCATAAATGATGTATTTTGGTAAGATGAAAGACTAACAAGACTCAATGATGAATTTTTTGAAGATTTATTTATTCTTTTGGAGATTTTTTGAGATTTTCAACATATTTTGGATTTTGAATGATTTGGATGTTTTTGATTTTTGATTTTCAGAATATTTGGAATTTTTACATGATTTTGACATTTTGGATTTGGATACGTGATAATTTTAGTGCTCTATTTTAGGATTTTGTTGAAAACCAAGCTTGATGTTGATCGATTGGGTTGATGGATTGATAGTTTGACTAAGTGTGTTAAGTCAAACAAAAGTGATAATGCACTTGTAAAATTTAGAAAGTTTTGTTATCTTAGAGTAAACTCATACAAGGGGGTAGTTTGACTAAGTGTGTTAAGTCAAACGAGGTGATTCTGGATTTGATAATTTGACTAAGTGTGTTAAGCCAAACAGAGTGATGATAATGAACTTGTAAACCCAAGGAAGTTGTGTTATCCTAGAGTAAACTCATGCACAAGATGATAGTTTGACTAAGTGTGTTAAGTCAAACAAGGTGATAATTGATTGGATTCGATTGATCAGGATTGATGAAGCTTCCTTTGGAACAAAATTATTTTGATGATTGGGTGTGGTGCTGACGTGCACATTAGATGTGACTGATATGAATTTTTTGGATTGATATTTGATGAAAGATAAAGCTTGATGATGAACGTATCCCTATCAAAATATGCCATTGGCTAGTAACTTGGATTGATGCTCAAAAAATTCTTGACCAATTTGATTTCACATTTGCAAATGTTCATATTGCCACATAAGTTAGATGATATAGATCAAGATTTATTCTCGAAGCAAGATGTAAATATTTTCCCCCAATGTCTAGTAATGTTTGAACAACTATGGGTGGATTCTTGGATAGACTAATGGATGAATGGATATGGATCATCTTGTGATAAGATAACGGGTTCAGATAGAGGAATGCTCATTTGGATAATGCTTCAAGGCTTTGATAACATTGGGTAGGATGTGATCAATGCAAATGACCCATGTCAAGATGTTTTCCATAAACAAGTGTAAATCATTTACCAAACCTTTGTCAAGATCTAAATGAGGTAGATAAATGGTAATGAGTTGGATAAACAGTTCATGGATGGACGAATGATATGGTTGGGATGTTGGCTTTATTATGGATGTGATAAGATGTTTTCTCTTGAAATGGCGCACATAGATGCTCGATTCGATGCATGATGCCTATTTTCCAGGTTTTCATCATGGTACTTGTCCAAAGTGCCACCGAAGTGGTTTTCACTAGAGGACAATTTTTTTCTTTACTGGTTTTCAATCCTTTTTCTGATTTTTTTGGATTTTTTATATTTTTTTATATTTTTTGAGAGATTTTAAGCTGATGTTGAACCACTTGGTACTACTGAAATTGATGTTTCTATCATAAAGTGCCATCGATATCCTTCTTGAAGAAGCTGCTTTGCCAAGATATGTGCACTTGAAAGCAACTTTTGAGAAATATGTTCTACTTTGCTGATACCACAGTTAACTCTGTCTTTGTGCACACATCACGATAAAGTGCCTTCTTAATCCTTATGATGAAGGGTCACTGCCAATACATGGTCAATGTGAGAATTGGATATCATGCATGGAGGCAGCGATGGAGTGTGTTTAAGAATAAAATATGGATTGGTCGACAGTTTAGAACCTTTGACTCTCCAAACTTGGGAAGATGAGCAATAATGGGTGGATATGGAAGTGTGAGTGGAATTAGGACCAACTTCTTGATACACTTTGTATGTCACTTGAGAAGCATTATTTTTCCTTTGTGGATATATTTGATGGATACTTTTCCCTTTTTTATTTTGCCCCATATTTTCTTTGACTAATGGAATTTGATAGGGATAATTTTTCTTTGTATTCTTTGGTATCCAAGTGTATTTTATTTGTCTGATATGCTTCTTAGCTTCCTTTTCTTTGATAAGGTTCTTCGTGCTTCGATTCAAGTCTTTCTTTTGACATTGGTCCCAATTTTTGGATGGGGTGATGGGTGGATGAAGATTCATGACATGGTGGGTTGTAGTATTGGCATTGGTTTCATCATAAGGATTCTTTGTGCTCCCTATATTGAAGTTTTCTTGAGATGAAGTTGCCCCTAATTTTATGGAAGTATTACTGATATATTGAGATCCCTTGATTGTCGAATAACCAAGGCCTTGATGCTTAGGATTTCCAATAATTTGCACTGGTTCTAGGTGTATACACCTAAAAATGATCTGGAGCATTCCGATTAATTAAATACGAATTATTTGATTAATTATCCTAAATTCCTCTACTGTTTAAATATTTATTTAATATAGTTCACATCTAATCTCATCTTAATTAAATAAACAAAAAAAAATACTTTGTTTGATTTAATTATCATTTCCTTATTTCAATCTATCACATCGTTTCTAAATTAATTAAATAGAGATCAAAGCATTTTATTTATTAATTTCCATTATTCTTCTATTTTAATTTAATAAACAACTATCCTATAGTTCGTTTTATTAAATTATTTATCTCTCCTTTGTTAATTCAAATAAATCAAAATATTTGAATTTGAGCATAAGGAATATTCCAATCTATATTCTCTCAAAAATGAATTAGATTTCCTATGTCTAAACCATGTCTAATTTTTGTCAAAATTATGTCAAATTAATTGATTGAAACTTCATGGGAAGTTTTGGAGACAAATTGGAGACAAATTTGGAAATTGATCTCTCAATCCTCCTCCATCAATCTTTCTTCTTCTCTTGCCTGGTGTTTTCATGGGTAGAGACAACCTCCCTATCTCTCTCAATCTCCTCCATCTCTCACCATTCAATTCTCCAGATTGAATCCAAGCCTTTTAAAGCTTTCCCTGTGCATTTCTGCAGCCGAGAAATCTATAAATACAGCCTCATTCAACCAAGAAAAAGATCCAGATAATCAAGCTTTTGTACTCTTACTCTACAAGAATCTAGAAATCAAGCAATCCAGTTTTCAACCATGGCTGCCTCCTATAGCTGCAATTATCTGTTTTATATCTATGTCATGCTAGTTTAATTGATTTATCATTTAGCATTACATTATCATCATCTCATTCTTCAGATAGTCATTTGAACATTCTTATTTGCTTACACAATCTGAGAGCAATTTAGATTTAATAAATCTTCGGAGATAGAGAGCAATAGGACGCTTTCAATTGATTACTTTGTTGAATTGATTCAATTAGTTTAATCTTTGATATAATGTCATATTAAGAAGTGTTTTAGGTATTATTCACAATTTCACCACTTACACTAGGATACCTTGTTCATGTAGGCCTAATTCTCTACCTTGATAATTCATTTGTTGAAAAAACCTATTTGTAATAGGATATGATTTACCTTGGAAACAAGGTGCTAATCCTTCTCTGCTTTGTGGTGGATCTTCAAAAGTGACACCTTCCTTATTGATAAGATAATTTTCCCTTACAAAGGTGAGCGATCCAAATTTATAAGTGATAGGATCTTCCATAAGTGGGATGAATTCCTGATTGATATCTTTAGCTTGATCTTGTGAGATATCAGATTGTAGTGCCTCTTCAAGAAGTTTTGATGTTTCAATGTCCACACAAAATTCTTCCTCATGACTCACTTCATAGGATGTTTCTGATTCATGACTTATGTAGAAGCCTTCTTCATGATTTTTTTTCTGACATGTCTCTGGATTTCTCTATATCTTGATCATGTCTACAAATGTTAAGAGTAGGAGACTCTTGTTCCTCATTAAGAGTATGAGACTCTTGTTTTGAATGACGATCATCTATGTGTCCATCCAAAGAAAGAATCTAATGGGTAGATGGAGGAGTATGTTCTATATGGACATGATCCTTATTTGCAACATCTTGTATATATAGGAGAGTTTCCATTACCTCATTGCAGTATCTTGGATATAAAAATTATTGATCTTGGTTAATGTCAAAATTTATTTCAACATGCTTTGGATCAAGTTCTTGACATGGGTCAATTTCAAAGGATGGATTTCTTTCAAAGGGTTCTTGGACATCATCATAAGGCATTGGAAGTGGCTCAATATCCTCTTGATCTTTGAGTGGACTTGGATCAAATGGTGAGTTGATAATTTCTTCAATATTTGCAACCATGAGGTCAAAGGATGTCAATATGTCTTGGAAAGGTCCATTCTTAGACTTTGGTGAAATATGTTGATCATGCTTTGGAATAAATTCTTGAGATATGTCCTCTAACTCATTAGGTGATGTAGAGACATTTTCAACATGATCATTGGTCGAAGGATCTTGATCATCATTTTTAATGATTGTGATGGGAATTTTTTGCAAGCTTTGTTGTGGGAGTAAGGAATGTATTTGGTATTGAGCCACCAATGCTTGTTGTTGGTCATTTTTTTGTTGTTCCAACAAAGTGTTTTGTTGGTCTTGTTACTGTAGTGCCAACAAAGCTTGTTGTTGGTCTAGTTGTTGTTGTGCCAACAAATATTTTTGTTGGGCTCCTTGTTGTGCTACTTGTTGATGGACTTGTTCATGGATTGCCTACAATAGTTCCCAAAATTGTTCTTGCGCTTGTCGATCTTGGTGTTGGGCTTGAGCTTGTTGGGTTACTTGAGATGCTTATGATTGCTGAGTAGCTAGCTATGCAACTTGTTGGTTTTGGAGTACCTTTTTGTGGGAAGCTTCTTGAGCGGCTTGCAAGATGATGGATAATGAATTTTTCATGTTGTGTTTTGGCGATGGTGGTGGTGGTGGTAGTGGTGGTTGTGGCAGTGGTGGTGGTGGGTTGGGGATGGTGTTGATTGTTGGGATGAGAAGAACAGTCTCATTGATTACCAAGATTTGAGTGGTTAATGGTTCAATTAAGATTCTTGGTCCTTGAGACACTTGAGAAATGGTAGATGTGTTAACCATTGGGGTTTCTTGGATGGTTGCCATCTGTTGATATGAATTGATGAGAATTTTGAGTGAAGGAATTTTATTTTGCAAGATTTGACCTTGCCATTCTTCATATGGTTGACTTAGTTGTTTAGCAAGTAGCTTTGGAATGCATCCTTGTGGTGTTTATTTTGGATCATGGACAAGTTGATTCTGGATAATGCTCTGATTTGGCATGATATATTGAAATTGAACATTGTTGCGGTTGGGAATCATATTGCCTTGATTTAGGTAACTTTGATTTTGCATGGTGTTACCTTGAATTGGATCAATATCTGAAGTCGTTAACATATTGCTTGGATTTTGAACAACATTGGTTTGATTTGCAAGCATATCTATCCCAAAGTTTACCAAATGTGGATTCGAAATGGTCATGTTTGACAAACTTGTATTTGGCATGTATGGATTTGGTGGGATAGTGTTGTTTGGAATAAGACTCATGCATTGATTGTTTGGTTGATATATTTGTAGGTTTGGAGTTGTATTTAAATCTATCATCAGGAAAGGTGTTCCAAAATTTAGATTGGGCATGCTCACATTTGTTGTACCATTGAGGTTTGGAGGAGATGATGATTCCATGCATAAATGTGAGTTTTGATAATCAAGTGGTATTCTGAGACTTGGATAGTTTGGTTGAATTAGATTAATCATGATGGATGGATCAAGTTTATATTACATGTCCCTCTTGTGTTGTGATATTGTTGTGAAAGCAAAACTTTAAGGTGTTTAGGACCAATGATGAGATGAAGGATGAAAGGGGTGAATGATATGGGTGTTTAAAATTTTAAGAACTTTGGATTAATGCTAGACTTTAGGACTTGGTTTGGTTTTATTTTGATTGATGAGAGTTTGAATAAGTGTGTTAAGTCAAATAAAGATGATTATGCACTTGTAAAATCTAGGAAGTTGTGTTACCCTAGAGAAAACGTGTACACAAGATGATAATTTGGCTAGGTGTGTTAAGCCAAACAAGGTGATTTTGATTTTCCAAAAGCCTAGCATGAATGATGTTTCCAAGTTTCCAAAAGTTGTTGGTGAGATGGGATTTGATTGATGTTTGAGGGATGGGTGAAGTGATGATTTTGATCCTAGATGACCCTATGAGGACTTACTTACAAGACCAAGGTAATGAAGAACTTGCTTTTCCCTAGGAGCAATTCAAACCATAAGACAGAAGATTGCAAGCACATGTGGGGTTCAATTGTCTGTTATCTTGCTTAGGTTCGGTTCTTTTTACCACAAACACTTTCTTGATTATGATTTTCAAACTAAATGTCTAATATCCTAATTTTCTTTCATCCCACCAAGTGCATTATGTGGAAATCAAGGAAATCAAGGCAAAGGTTTCCTAGTGTTTAACCTTGGTGAAAACAAATGATGATAAAATCCAAGCACTTAGAAAACTCTAAGGATATGATCCCTAGGGAAAGCAAGAGTACTTAGATTTGTCAAAGGATATTTGTTTCATGCAAGGGGTTTGAAATTTGGATCTCTTTGTGGATGTTTGTTTTTCAATTCTTTTAGAACCAAGCGAGGTGTCTCAATAACATGCACAACCCTAGGATGAAAATATAGTATTTTTTGGGTTCCCACTTAAACGAATTCAGCTACACATATTCAGTGTGGATGACTAGATGCTTGACCACACTAGCTCCCCTCCACGACACACACTTCTTGGGTCAGCCAAGCATCAGTACCCATGAATCTCCCATGGCATAATTTTCATCTCTACATCAAAACCGCATGTATAATGTGGGGCGGCTTCAAAGCACATGACCTTGCATCAAAAAATAGATAGGATTGTTGCCTTTTCTAAGCAAGGGGTTTTAATTCGAGCATTCCAATCATGGGGGACTATCCATGTGGTGAGAGACTAGTGCTTCCCTTCTCGTCGGAATAATCCTTGTGATTCTTGAACTTTCCTCAAGAATCCACACTTATATACTGGTTGGAAGTCACTTGACTTTAGTGTGTTCCCGATTGGGTCGTTCCCTTGGGTGATTACTTTTTCCCACAAGGTAGGCCCACTAAGATAAACAATAGCAAGCTACCATATCTTGTTGTTCAATCAACCTTCATTGAAAAAAAAAAAGGGAGAACACTCACAATATACCATGCTCACACTCGCATGTTTGGTTCAATTTTAACCCCAAAATTGAAATGGGGAGACAATCTTTTATGTAACTTAGTGTCACCAAAAAGACTTTTGATTCTCAAGATCACTGTCAAGTGTGAGAGAAGCGCATACACCTTTTTTTAAATGACACTACTTTGCAAAAAAGATTACAATGCACAAAAAACACATGTTCATTTTAAATCCATCAAAGCAATAATGAGTTATTTTGAAGCAGCAAAGGAAATGTGAGATTGCCTTGTTCAATTTTTTAAACCTTTAAACAAAATCTAGTATGTTGTTCCTAAAGTTCTTTTTAAGCCCTTTGTTTGCAACAAAAATATTAAAAGAATTTGTAATGTTCTTTTTAGGACTTGAATGAAATTTAGTTTTCCCTAAAGCATAAAGCAAACAAATCCTTAGAAAGGGATTATAAGTTCTCCCAAAGTGTTTAAAAACACTTGATACAATGAGATTTCAACAATTTTTAGATTTTTCCATTTTTGGTAATTTTGCATGCATGACTTTGAGAGTCCTATTTTTCACAAAAGACTTTCTAAAACTAAGATAGGATGAATTGCCAACTAACAAATAAAATTGGAAACATGAATTTTGAGTTATTAATAAAAACAACTTTCAAAAAACTAGGAAAAAACACTAAAATGTCATTTTGAGGGCCAAGATGAAAGTTTCAAGCCCCAAAAATGTGCCAAAATCGCCGCCAACCTATCCTTGATTTGTTGGCCATCCATATACCACCTCCTAAAGAAACAACCTATAAAATTTCTGCCAAAACCCACATCCGAGTCAAAATTGATGACCTCGGGAAGTTCCTACATCACAAAAAAAAAGTTTAAAAAAAACCAGAACTCTGCAGGTGCGACGCAGTTTGTAGGATCTTCACAGTTTGGAACAAAAGCGGCATTATATAGCTCTGTGTGTTTGACTATGAGCGACGCTCTGTAGGCACAAAGACCAAAAAATTAGTGCAATATGGTCAAGCAACGTAGTTTGTGAAGTGACCAGGTTTGAAATTTTTAAAATTTTCTAAGGCGGGAACAAAACAGTGCAATTTGGGAAAACGCAGTGCAATATGGCGCCACAATACTAAAAGCGGTGCAATATGGAGCCATGGAGATGAAAGTGACGCATTGAGAAATTTTAAAATTTTATAGACGAGAAAGAAAAAGTGGCACTGTTAAGAAATTTGTATGGTTCGGTATAGCATTGCGCCTCTAAAAGTGGTGTAGTATTGAGCCGCGACTCTAGAAGTGGCACAATATAGCACCACATAAATGTTAAGTGGCATAGTTTCCTAGGACCTACAAAAAGGAAAAAATCATGAAATTTTAAGAAAAATGTGATTAGAACTCGAGATTTGCCCTCCTTCTAGCGCCAAAATGTGAACCCCTAAACCTGCAAATGCACAAGGGACACAAACATTTCAAATCGTTAGCTCAAAATGAAAACAAGCATGAGAGATTCCCCATGAAATCCATCTATTAAACTTAAACTAGGAAATGATGAAGAACAAAATTTAAATAAATGAGTGTTAATCCTAATTAAGCATATAGAATAGTGATCCCGTGGGGGGATTGGTGCCAATTGAATGTTGAAATTGGCCCTTTCCCAACTCCTTAGTTGCAATTGTGAGTGATTGAAAAATGGTCAAATCTCCCAAAGAGATTTGAGGATAACCTTGTTACACATTTTGAAGATGATGAATGGTTGAGTGAAATGGGAAAAATTAGCTCTCAATGTGGAGAGAGTAACTTTGCATGCAATTGTGGATGAGGATGAAGTTGAGTATAGTAAGTTTACTCAAATTGTGGATGTTAGAATGAGAGTAAGAGTCTTTCATTTATATATTTCAGATTGGAAGAATGAATGAAATTAAGAAATGTGGGATCATTCAACATCCGATGGCCAAGTACCACTTGTCAAGATGTGAATGGTTGATGGTTGTGGACATTTTGGCCAAAGTGCCAATAAATGCAATTAATTTTTATTTGAAAATGACTTGTTGAAGAGGGAAGGGAAATGAAGTTAATGTCACTTGGCTCAAGGCCAATGACATGTAAGAGGCTTTAAATGCCTTGTTGGAAGGACCAAGTCCACTTGGACTTTTTGAATTCAAATTGAGGGAATATTCCCTTTTGATGCCATATGAGGAAAATAGAGAATTAAATAAATCAAAGTAATTAATTTATTATGCAAGTTGCATTCTCTAGAAGATTTTAGTTAGAGGTATTAACTTAATCAAGGTTTTGATTAATTTAATAAGAGATTTGATGATTTGACAATTTTGACTCAAATAGATGAATAAATTTAAATCATAATTGAGAGGAAATGATTAATTAAATAAATGATTTGATTTATTTAACTAAGGAGGAATATTTTATATTAAATCAAATAAGGTTTAATTTATTTAGTTTAATAAGAGGACTTTAGATATTTTAATCAAATAAAATGATTTATTTAATTAAACAGAGATGTAAGATTAATTAAATTAAATTGATTAATTTAATCACTGGAGGAGGAAGACTTAATTAAATGAATAATGATTCATTAAATTAAGAGAAAAAATATGATGAAATGTTGAGAGTATGACTCCAGGGGAAATGATGTTAGTAATCAGGATCAAGTGTGTTGAACAAAAAATGTACATTTTCCATGTCTATAGTTCCTAGACCTCAGAACAAAAATGTGATTGGAACCAAATGGGTGTTTCAGAATAATTTGAATAAACAAGGTGAAGTGGTCAGAAACAACACAAGACTAGTTTACAAAGGGTACTCATAGATGGAAGGTATTGATTTTGAAGAAATTTTTTCCCCTGTTGCTAGAATTGAAGCTGTAAGATTATTTCTTTCTTATGCAGATTTCAAGAATTACAAATTCTATCAGATGGATGTAAAGTTAGCATTTCTAAATAGTGAGCTAGAAGAAGAAGTCTATGTTGACCAACTGAATGGATTTCAACTATCTAGAAAATAAAACATGGTATGTCAATTGAAGAAAGTTCTATATGGACTTAAGAAAACTCCTAGTGTGTGGTGTGCTAGATTGGACAAATACTTTTTGAAGCTTGCATTCAATAAAGGTACTGCTGACAACAATCTATATTTCAAGTTGGATTAGAATAAAGAGTTTATCATTGAAGTCTTTGTTGATGACATTATGTTTGAAGGTGATGATGATTTGTGTATGAAGTTTTCTGATGAAATGAAAAGTGAGTTTGAAATGTCAATGATTGGAGAATTGAAATTCTTTTTAGGATTACAAATCACTCAGTTAGAAGATCTAATCTTTATATCCCAGTCCAAATATGTAAAAGAGTTACTGAATTTTTTTGGCATGGAAGACTCAAAGCCAGTTGGTACACCTATGGTAACCGAATTAAAACTTATATAGAATGATGATTCTCCCAAAGAAAATAAAACAAGATACAAGTCAATGATTTTTGGATTACTCTATCAGACTCAAACAAGGTTAGATATAATGAATGTTGTATGCATGGTTGCTAGATATCAAGTTGATCCTAAAGAGTCTCAAGTGACTGCTGTGAAAAGAATCTTCAGATACCTGAAAGGGACAATTGACTTTGTTCTTTGGTATCCTAAGGATGATGATCTTATCTTGAGCACTAATATTGATGAAAATTAGGTATGAGATGTGGATGATAGGAAGAGTGCTAGTGGTGGTGCATTATTCTTGGGAAAGAAGTTGGTATCTTGGCTAAGAAAAAATATTTTTTTTGTTTCATTATCTACTATTGAGGCAGAATATATTGTTGTTGCAAACAACTATAATCAAGTATTGTGGATGAAGTAGATGTTGAGAGATGTCAAAATTGAGTATGAAGAACCCATTTCCATATTTTGTGACAAATCAAGTGCCATAAATTTTTATAAGAATCCAGTGTTGCATTCAAAGAAAAAACATATATCCATCAAATATCACTTCTTGAGAGATAAAGTGACAAAGAAGTTAGACTAGAGTATATACCTACCAAGGAGAAAATTATAGACATATTTACTAAACTATTGCCTAAGGATACTTTTGAGTACCTCAGAGGAAATTTAGGTGTGATTTCCCCTCCTAATTAGAACTATATAGGTCTTTACATCAGTCTGTGAATTCACAACCATATCTTATTTCGGATTGATGTTGTGTTGGATGCTACTCAAGGGGAGTAGTCAGATGTGCTAAATATGTGGTTCAAAGCATGTGTACCTTTTCCATTGATATCAAAGGGGAAGAAGAATAGTGTGAAAAATTCTCGAAGTAAGGGGGAGAAGAGTCAAGAAAGGGAGAGAAGAAATATGAGAGAACTGCAGATCAAAGGGAGAGAAGTATGTGAATAACCAATTGTGTCGATGATATTTTTTTTCAGATCATGTGTTTCCATCAATGCCAAAGTGGGATATTGTTGGATGTTGTGGTTGTGTTGCTGATATGCGATTATCATTTATGTCAACACTATTAGCATTGGTGATTCTGAAGGTTGTATATGTCGAGGAGATTGAGAAAATTACAATAAATATGTTACAGACAGTCTATGATGCTGTGAAGATCGAAGTGGTGAAAAGTGTTATACATTGAGTTTCATTTGTCTCACACTAAATGGTTTGTTTCCGATCCTATCTAGTATGTTTTCTAAAATTTTCAATGGTACGCATCAAGAA
The DNA here is from genome assembly GCA_007115665.2 of Sequoiadendron giganteum. Taxonomy (NCBI): domain Eukaryota; kingdom Viridiplantae; phylum Streptophyta; class Pinopsida; order Cupressales; family Cupressaceae; genus Sequoiadendron; species Sequoiadendron giganteum. Next base: position 801,358,472 of record CM021101.1, read on the forward strand.
TTGAGGAAGTTATGAAGTTTTGTGTTCCTACAGTCACTCTATTACTGTAGTAGGTGTTCTTGGAAGAAGAGGATGAAATTATGGAAATTTCAGTTATTGCACATGTTCTTGTGATGTTCATGGATGAGTCTAGATCATTCTCTATCATTTTTGTATGCACACATTATTTGGTGTGATCGCGATTGAAGACTTTTCTGATGTATGCTCAAGTTTTCATGTTCTTGGATGACATAATGGTGCTAACATGTTGCGGATCCATGCGGATTAATATTTTATTGTTTGGTGTGTTCGAGGATGTTGATTTAGGTCCTCACTATGTTGTGATCGACTTAGGTTGATGCGCATCAATATTTTCCCATGTATTAAGACCGATAGTTGTAATTTATTCTTTATTCTTAGCCGACAGAGTTGTTGATGTAAATCCGTATAGCATATATATAAGAGCAATTGTCTCTTCATTGTAAATTCATGCTCGGTGTATGTATGTAAAGTATATGTGTGAATAAAGATCAAATCATTTAGGAGCAGATAAGAGTGTGAAAAATATTGAGAAGAGTGTGAAGGAGTTTGAGCAAAGCGTGTAGAATTTTTTTTGTGCCTAACCAAAATTATCATTATTCTTTTGTAGAAGCTAATTTCTTAGTTCAAACTCATCATATGGATTTAATTTGATTGTCCTATGTAAGAAATGGGCCTTTCCTTTAGTAGTGATCTCTACGAAGTGTGCCTAAATGCATGTGCATTCCCTAATTATTTCTTTCATTATACTTCTAATAGGGTATAATCTTGTGGACTAACATCCACCATGGCATTTCCCCTAATAGGGTTTCCATGTATAAAACTCTTGGTGTTCATGTGTCTCTGATGTGTTGTTTATTTATGCTTCCACTATTAATTATCAGATCTAAGATTAAAGGTTGTTTAAAGTTAAATAATTCTTAACTATGTGACAATTGATTCACCCCCCTCTCAATTGTCTATTCTTTTTTTTCCAACAGTTCCATCATGCGTACACTAGGTTGCAGTCTGCTTATGTTGTAGATGATGAAAATTCCTTAGAGTTTTATTATAAAGCTCTTGAAATCCTTACAACTACCTTCCTTAAATGGAGACCAAATCCCCCCAACTCTTTACTCGTTGCTTACACTGAAGCAGTTAAGGTGAGTACAAATTTGAAGAAACACTCGTTAGGGCCTCTACCATCTTTAGGGCCGACTAATCACCCAGGAAAAGTTCAAGCACTCAACTAGGCCCCAACCAATCATACACCTATCATGAATCCATTACCATAATTTCCTATAGTCCCACATCCAAGCCCTCCAGTAAATCAAGCCCCACCAATGCCTAACTACTAACATAATGTTAATCAACTAATCTATCCACAGTAGTAAGCCAAATTCCCATCATATCTAAAAAATTCTGAAGTATTGAACCAATTATCAAGCTTGGGAGTACCACCAGGATTTCCTCAGAACAATCTAGGACATGCACCATATAGTAATCCAGACAAGGAGAGGTTGGATGAATTAACTGAAAAAGTGAAGAAGCTAAACATGGAGGTCACATATTTAAGGAACCAAAATAGATAAATCCAAGCTACTTAGAAGAATATGTAGTCTAATTACAACAAGGAGAATAGAGACACTGCACAAGGATATGGGCAGAATTTTTGACAAAGGGCAACAATTTGGGCATTTCTTTGACAGGGGACAACATTTTGGACAGGTATTTGATAGGAGAAAACCCCCTTAGAAAAATAGGACATGGAATACAAGACCAAATAATGGGGGTGTTCCTATTCCATTAGATAATCCAACCAATGAGGAAAAATATTCAAGTAGTGTGTATGTAGCAGAGGCAACATTATCAAGATGGTGTAGACTACATAAGACAAATCAACAATTTGAACTAGATTGTCCTAAATTTTAGATAGTTGCATCTATCTTTCAATATGAAGTTGAAAAAAACTCTAACAATCAAGAGTTGGTACCATTTGGACCCTATGATTCTTCGGACTTCATGTTAAACCATGCCCCATTCCCACAAAGTGAAGAAAATGAGCCAGAACTAGAAGTGGTTGAGTCAGATGGCAACATAGAACAAGTATGCAATGGAGATGAAATTTCACAACTATTTCAAGAAGGAAATGAGAATGATAATGGTCTTATGGATGAAGAAGAAACAAGTGTTGAGGAAGTTCATATGTTCCAGTGACCCACAAAGAATTATGATCTAAGGAACAAACCAAATAGAGGTCCATAGAGGTCCTTTCACCACTTCAATCCCTCCAAATAATTTCACTACGCCGCCTGATCCTCACGTGAGTAATAATCCATCTTATCCTCATGTACCAACATAATATTTCTCAAAGGGAGGACAATCTGATTCAGCAAAAGGGAAGAATGTTGATGTAGGGAAAGAAAAATAGATAGATCATTCTAAGGAAACCCTTGCTAATATGAGCATAGAATAGTTAGGTGATTATGTAGCTGATGAGCTCTAGAAAATGAAGTTAAGCCTTTCAACTTTTGAATTATTAAGAGTTCCCTCTATTTTAAATTTTGTCTCAGGGGCTTTCAAAGCCAAAGAGGTCACTCAGGATAGGGTAATTAGTGAGACAACTGTAAGGATTTCTAATCACCAACCACCAAGAGATTAGAGTCAGGGACAATTCAGGGAAAAAGGGAGAGAAAATGATAAAGGCCAAGTTGCACAAATTGATAGTTAGATGATTTTATTTCAAGGAAAGACTGAGACTCCTCCCTTTTTGATTTCTATTCGTATTTTTGAGAAAAATCTCCATATTTGCCTCTTAGATTCAGGAGCCTCCACAAATGTCATGCCTTTTTCCATTTGTCAAGCTTTGGGTATTACACCTATTTATTCTCAATGAAAGGTTACTCAATTGGACAAGATAGAAGTGAATGTGGTAGGAGAATTGAATATGATCCCCATACAGGTTGCATTAGATCCCAAAATTCAACAAGTTATTAACATCCAAGTGGTAGATATTACCGATACATACAATCTGATATTAGGTAGGGATTTCACTAAGGAATTGATATGTGTCAACTGACCATTCCCATATGTGGCTTCCATGGAAAAGGGTGCCAGATCAAATTAGGATTGTTAGGGAACCCAGATTAAAGTATGTGATCACTGAATATTAGAATAATTCAAATGAGGTATTGGTGGCAGAAGTTGGTTTAGGAAATTATGTATTGGCAGCTCCTCCTCCAGAACTATACACATAAGAGATCTTTATGTTGCATAGTGCACCTAAGAAGATCACTCAAGGGTCAAGAAGTACTAAAGTGTTGGTAGAATCAGTAGAAGAAGATGAAGATCAGGAGGATAATCAACTTAGCTTGTTAGAAAAATTTAAGGAATTCATTCATAAATGCATAAAAGATTAGATCTAGCTTGGTAGAAATATGAATTTTGAGGAGTTGCTCCTTCCAAATTGGTGTAGGGTTCCCAATGCATCCCATCCTAAGCTAGAATATTGTTTATGTCAAACAATAGTGGAGAAAATAAAGAGTTGCATTGATCCTCCTCCAGTTGTTAGGATTGATGTGCAGGGCATCCAGGATGATCCTAAAGGAAAGTGACCAATGCCAGATGAATCTCCCAACTGTAGTAGACATATACATGATTAACCGAAGAAGTTAGCCATTGCTTCTTGTTGGACACTCAGATTTGATGAATGAAATTCAAAGTAGAGAGTTGGATCTAGGTTTGAACTAATCAGTCCTAAAGGTAAAAAAAAAAATCTGCTCATAGAATTCAGTTCCATTGCACCAATAATATTGTTGAGTATGAAGCCTTGATTCATGGATTATCAATGGTGCTGAAAAAGAGAGTCAAAATTCTACAATTCTTTGGGGATTCTAAGCTAGTGGTTAGGCAAGTCAGGAAGTAGTTATCATGTCATGATAGAAGGATGACCAATTACAAGCATAGAGTATGGGATTTTATTGAGGGGTTTGACACTTTTAACATTCAATTAATATCTCATAGCAAGAATGAGATTGCAAATTCTTTAGCCTAGGTAGCTAGCACTTTACAACCTTTATCAGTTTTAGAATTGAAGAAGTTCATAGTAGAGCTTACATTAGTTCCATCAGTGCTTGAAAACGTAACTAATTTTAAAGTGTTAGAAGATGACAAACATATTCTGGATTTTATCACAAGATCTAATATGTTTACCTCTCAAATAATTGATGAAATAGAGCCTCAGGAAGTAGAGATGAACCTAGAGGGGGTCATCAATTTGAAGACCAACACTATTCCAAGAGGGATGGTCCATCTTGAAAGGATATTTGATCTAGATAGAATAAAGGATCAAGAGAAATAGAGTAAAAGGGACTCAATTAGTAGTTAGTGTGACTCATACAATATGGGAACCCTAGATAATCTCAAGAGTATTTTTATTAGTAAGGTATGTACTATGGAGGAAAGAAGGGGAATCATAGATGCACTACATACATATCCAGATGTAATAGCTTGTAGTTATGAAGACTTGAAGATATATGATACTTCAATTATTATACACACTATTCCTCTCAAGCCGGAGCTCAAACCTTTCAGAAAAAGACAAAGACCTGTGAACCCCTAAACCTGCAAATGCACAAAGAAGTCAAACATTGTTAGTGTTAGATCAAAATGCATGTAAAGATTTGAAGGATTCCCCATGAAATCCACTTATTAAGCTAAAATTAGGAAAATGAAGAACATAAAGCAAGAAACTTGAACTAAATCCTAATTAAGCAAATAAGTTAAAGATCTTATGGGGGAATTGGTGCCAATGATATGTTGCAATTGGCCCTTTCCCAATTCCTATGGTTGCAATGTGGGTTGATGAAGAAATGGTCAAATCTCTAAAGAGATTTGAGCATAACCTTGGTGCAAATGTGAAAATGATAGGAATGTATGGACGAAGATAGAAAAATCAGTTCTCACTTGAAGAGAGTAACTTTGTATATGAGTTGTGGATGAAGATTGAGGAGAAGAGTCTCCGATTTATAGATTCAAATCTTGGAAGAGATAGTGGAAATAAGAAATATGGGACAAAAGATAGTACAATGGAATTGTGCCACTTGTCCAAATGTGATTGGATGAGGAATGTGCAAGTTTTGGCCAATGTGCTAATAAATGCAATTAGGTGGCATTTCAAATTTGAGAAATGACATGTTGAAGAGGGAAAAGGAATGAATTTAATGTCACTTGGCTCAAGGTCAAGGAAATGTAAGAGGCTTTTAATGCCTTGTTGGAAGGACCAAGCCCACTTGGACATTTTGAATTCAAATAAGGAATATTCCCTTTTTGATGCTTTGTGAGGGAAAATAGGAGAATTAATAAATCAAAGTAATTGATTTATCGTGCAAGTTGCATTCTCTAGAGAATTTTAGTGAGAAGGATTAACTTAATCAAGGATTTGATTAACTTAATGAAGAATTAGGTGATGTGATAATTTAGACTTAGATTTATTAATCGATTTAAGTCAGAAATTGAGAGGAAATGATTCATTAAACAAATTATTTAATTTATTTAATAAAGAAGGAATGTGTTAGATTAAATCTAATAAGGTTTAATTTATTTAATTTAATAGGAGGACTTTAGAGATTTTAATTAAATAAAATTATTTATTTAATTAAACAGCAATGTGGTGTTAATTAAATTAAACTGATTAATTTAATCAAAGGAGGTGATAGACTTAATCCAATAAATAGTGATTTATTGAATTAAAGGATAGAAAGTGATGAAATGCTGAGAATTTGATCTGAGAGGAAACATTGTTAGTAATCGGGATTAGGTATGTTGAACGACATTTGTACATTTTCCATGTCTACAAGACCCATCAATGCTTTGCTAGAACCTTTCATTCAGAAGGAGGTGAAAAATCTATTATCTGCTCGTATCATATTTTCAATCAGGCACTCAAATTGGGTGGCCAACTTGGTTCCAATGAGGAAGAAGAATGGAGAGATCGGGCTTTGTGTTGATTTCAGAAACCTTAATCAAGCATCGGAAAAGGATAACTATCTGGTCCCCTCACTAGATGAAGTACTACAGATTGTCAATGGATCCCAAATTATGTCCTTTCTAGATGGATACTCTGGATATAATCAGGTTATGGTACAATATGAGGGCATGCACAAAATTTCCTTCACTACAAAGTGGGGCACATTTTCTTATAGGAGGATGCCTTTTGGGCTAATCAATGTTGGAGCCACTTTCCAATGGGCTATGTATATTGACTTCAAAGACATTATAGGCAAGTGCATCATTATTTATATGGATTATTTGATAGTATTTTCCAAAAACTAAGGAGATCATATCACAGATTTGTTTAAGGTATTCCAAAGGTGTAGGGAATTTGGCATTTCACTTAATCCCAAGAAGTGTATCTTTGGAGTCACTAAAGGGGAGTTTTTGGGAAATGTTATCTCAAAAGAGGGAATTTATATTGATCTTGAATGAGTGGAAGCCATACTTAGGATTCAACCCCCTACCAGTAAAAAGGAAATGAAGTAATTCTTTGGGAAAATCAGCTTTGTAAGAAAGTTTATCATTGGATTTGGAGAAATCTTTATGCCACTGAATTCAATGCTAAAGCAAGATGCAAAGGATGAGTGGAGTGCAGAGGAAAAAGAAGCTTTTGCAGAGATTAAGAGGGTAATAGTTGATGCCATAGTATTGGTAAGCCCTAATTACTCCAAACCTTTTTATATATATTATTTTGCATTAGACCACTCTTGTGCTAGGATGTTGACCCACAAATATGACCAAGGAATTGAGCACCACATTGCTTTTATGAGCTCCCCTTTAAAAGATACAGAATTGAGATATCCTAGTGTAGAAAAGAAGGCTTTTGATTTGGTCAGAGCTATAAAGAAGTTCTAGCACTACATATTGAGGAATAAGGTCTTTGCAATAGGGCTTGACACTAGAGTTGAACTCCTACTAATGCAAAATGAATTAGGAGAACAGAGAGCTAAGTGGGTGAAAATGTTGCAAGAGTATGATATTGATATTCAACCAATGAAATTGGTAAGGGGACAAGGAATTACTAAGATGATGAGAGAGGTGGGTCCTGATCTCACTGCTCAACACTATAGCCTCCATGTTGTTTCTTCTGGTGAATGGTATGATAAAATTATTTATTATCTTTTGAATCAACAATATCCCGAGCATCTCAATGTAGTGAAACAAAGAGCTCTGTAGTTTAAAAGTGATAATTTTATGTTGAAAGGTGTCATGCTATACAAGAATAATCATGACGGAATTTATCTCCACTGCCTAGGAAAGGTGGAAGTTGAACGAGTAATGATTGAATTCCATGAAAGGTATGGAATATCCCATTGTTTTCCACCATCCATTGTAAATTAGATCTTGATGGCATGCTATTACTAGCCTACTTTGTTCAAAGATGCTCACAACCATGTGAGGATTTGCCATGTTTGTCAAATTGTAGCAAGAAAGGAGAAATATGCAACTCATCCACTTCAACCAGCCCTAGAGGTAAAACCATTTGTATAATTGGGTCTAGATTGGTTTGATCAACCCACCTTCCTTTGCTGGCCACAAGTATATTCTCACCATAAATGATTACTTTATGAGATGGACCGAAGCTTTCACTTGTAAATAATGTACTTCAAAAGTGGTGATAATTTTTTTGGAATTAGGTATTATCAATCACTTTGGCTGCCCAATTGCTTTGGTCTATGATAATGGTCTTGCATTTGCATCATTAAAATTTTCTAGTTGGGATTTTAACCACAAAATCATTGTTAAGTTTGCTTCCAATTACTGCTCGCAAGGAAACAGTCTAGCTAAGTCTTTAAACAAGAATATTTTAACAGTCATCCATAAATTATTAGAGAGGAACCCTAAAGATTGGCACACCCAACTAAGATTTTCTCTTTAGGCAGATCACACAAGACATAAGGCCTCTCTAGGAACCTCTCCTTATCACCTTATGTATGGTCTAGAGCCAGTATTTTTGATTCAGCTGAAGATCCCTACTTTGAAATTTATCAATGAATATTATGATGAAGGGGATAAATGTGAAGCTCTTTTGGGTGAGATTCTTCACCTTGAAGTGAAGAGGGATGAAGCCTTAGAAAACTTTGCTAAACATCAGGGTGTTGTCAAGAGATGGTTTGATAGGAGGGGCAAGGTGAAAGCCTTTAGAATCTATGACTTGGTCATGTATTGGGATAAAGCACATGATCAAAAAGGGGAACATGGAAAATTTGATAAAATTTGGCTTGGCCCCTACCAGATTTCCAAAATACTGGAAGATAATTATTTTTTTCTGAAAACTCTCACAAGAGAGGATATCCCACTACTTGTCAATGGGCAGTATTTGAAGCATTAATTTCAATCTTGAGCTTCTTGCAACTCTTTTTTCTATAAATAGTTAGGTTAGGTTTCCTTTGATTTGCTTCATTTTTGGTTTAGCTTTGCTTCTATTTTCTCTTTCACTTTTGGTTTCTCTGTCTTCTATTGGGTTTGTTGCACTTGCACCGTGGTCTTTGCATCATTTGAGATTGTTCTAGGTATTTCTCTTACAAAATTTAATCATCCTTCTAGAGTCAGTTGGTGGAAATCCTTTACTTGGTGTCACAAATACTAATGTGGATAAGTATTTGGACTAGGTTATATCTATAATGTGCTTGGGTCTTGCACTTATCAACACATATTAAGACTTACAAGGTTGTTATGGGTCCCTTATAAAGTATGGTGAAGTGAAAAATCTTATTTCTGCTTCAGTTCCGCTGTGGTTCTTAGCCTTGAGTGTGAGCTTCATTGCTCACAAGGTGAAAGGGAAAGTTTAAAAATATCTTAAAAGAATATCAAAAGGAGAAAGGAAATCAGAGTGAATACTCACCTTATCAGGAGTATCCTAGTAACTCTATCGGGGCTAAAGATGCCTGATTGGTAGTAGAGGTATGCTAGGGAGGACCACAATGATAACCTCATCAGGGATATGGATACTTGACTAGAAGCAAGGCTCTATCCAAGGTGATTTTGGAGTTATAATCTTTACATAGCTTGATTATACTAAATTTTGGTTCCTACAATGATGAAGGGGAGGAATGAATACATCTTGCACACACCTTGACTCTGGCACAAGAAGTGTTTTTCTTGTTCATCAACTTTGAGACTTTGTTTTTGGTTGACCCAGTGCAAGGATTAAAACCAGAGATTCTAGGTTCTTGATTCTAGTTTGTCACTGAAATTCTCTGGAGAATTTCTCTAGTGGAGTCGCCATTTTTCATCCAATTTTTGCACAAATGCCTCGTTGAAGGTGGGGACCCTCTTTTCTTTTCTTTTCTCTCTTTTTTTCATTCTGTAGGGTCCTGAATTCATCCCCTTAAGGGATGAGTCTCTTGTTTTTGTTCTTGATTCACCCATTTTCTTAAAGACAAAATTGAATTTGAGATGTCATCTTGCAACCCCCAATGATGGTCTAGCCCTTAGAAGTTAGCTTGTGATCAGAAAGTTAAGAAACAGGTAAAATTGGATAGGTTATGGGATGTTTCGATAATTATGAGATACCTCGGATTACCTGACCCTTAGTCCAGTTAGATAATCTGAGCTACCTCAGATTACTCGAATCTGAGCCCTTATCGTATTTTTGAAGTTTCTTCAGATGCCTTTACCTACATTTATTACTCAAAATTAATGGATTTTTAGGGTTGATTTGGGAATAAAAGATAAATAGAGTGATCATTTCTTCATTTCACATTGAAAGAGCTCTAAACCCATGAAGTTGCCTCTATTTTGCATTTGGCCTATACTTCAGTGATCGGATTTGCATCTTTGTTGGATTGTTCTAGGGTTGGTGGATACTAGTTTTGGTTCTACTATCTTCTCCTTCTTTGTTGTGTGATATTACAAGGTATGTGGACTCATTTGATTCATGTTTTGGATGTGTTTGGTTTTTACCCTTTTTTTCAAAGTGTTGAGTTGGTGGCTTGGTCATTTTGGTTCCTATTTGCAGTTGGGGGAAGGGGTTTTGATGTATGGGAAGAGTTCATTTCAATGAAATCAAATAGGCGAGTCATCTAGGCATTTTTGTGTGTGTTGAAATTTGGTTGAAATGCATTCAACAATCATTTATTGCATGGTTGATTTGGAATTTTAGGCGATTTCCCTGGTTCAATTTGCAAAATCAAACCCTAACGCTAGATATTCGTAAGATTTGTGTGGAAATGTATTGAATCAGGATGAATAATGCAGGTCACTAAATTTAAATCATGAAAGGGGGTCATCGATTCAACCTTGAGGTGATTTTATGCTTATCTTTTTCCATATTAGGGATTTGGCATTCGACACTTCGTGATTTTGCAAAGTCAGGCTCATTTCAAAAATTTTGAGTGACCTTGGATTTTCTAAGCTCTAATCTGCTTGGAGAATCCAAGCCCCCATGGATTATTCATATTTCTTGGTGGACCTAAGCCCCGAGCTAAATGATGATCACTTTGGTAAAATTTCGATCCTAGCATTCAATCGGTAAATTCAAGAAGGCTCAGATTACCTGAATGATAGTTCACCCAGGTAATTCGAGGTCCCCAAAATATCCAAACCTTGAAGGAGTAAACCTCAGAGCCTCAAAATGTTTGAACTCTGGAATGAATGAGATGGTTGAAGCCCATTCATGATCGATTAAATTGTAAGATTCCACCCAGTATCAATTCCACTTGACCAATTGAGGAAATTCCTAAGGTTGGCTGAGGGTTGGAAAATCCGAGCTAGCTCGGATTGCCCAAACCTTAGTTTAGTCAAAAAATTTGAGCTTGCTCGGATTATCTGAACTTTCCCCCAAAGCTTTAATTTCAGGTGTTATTTCATAAAATGGTGATGTATGATGGTTTTTTAACAATGATGGATGATTACTAATTTGCATGAATGTGATTTACTTGTGCATCATTATGGAATTTAACCAAATGGTTTGATTGCATCATATTTCCATTTAAGTTTGAATTGTTAATTTGCTTAGGTAGTGACATTATCATCTCATGTTGGTGATTTAATTTTATGTATTACTACCTTACATCTTGGTGATTGTTTCTTATCTCAAATAGATGCAGGTTGAGGTCAGTCCTAACAAAACCATCAAGATAAAAGTTGCTCAAGTATAGGAGGAAGTCACAAAAAGGAAAGAAAGGATGAAGTATGACTTCAAGGGCATTTTTCTGGAGATTAAAATTGGCTCTGTTTGGTCAAAGCTTGCAGACACAAATATGGGACACATTGACTATGATTATTTTCAACAAAGGATTTTTGGGAATGCACCTACTCAGTTGGCACAGGTTATCACCCATACTGGATTGGCTTAGGCTGCAAGATTCCCACTGACATAAATTTTCTTAGAGTTGGTCTTAGATTGTGAAAATCACTATGACTCCAGGACAAGAATTGTAATAGGCCCACAAGGAAGGGTCATGGAAAACCTCACTAAAGAAGCTATTGCAGATTTGTTCAAAATTTCCTCCCATCATAGGCTCATCGAGGAAATTAATATTAGGGAAGCTATCAAGTTCTATGAGTAGGATCCCAATAGAGCTCTAGATATTGTGAACAATGCTTGGATATTCAAACCAAAACCCCATTATTCAAAACTACCCAAGAAGCTACACAAGATAGACTTCAAACTACAATATCATGATCTCATTACTCTCTTGGGCAAGGTCATGGGAGTGGAGGAGGCACACATATTTCAAAGCTGGATTTTCCTTCCCATCACACAAATTTTAGCTAACAAGCACTATCACTGGGCAAGGATTATAAGAAATAATTTAGATGCCCAATTAAGGGGTGTACAAGAAACAAACAGGTTCACCATGAACTCATATTTGGTGTACATTCTAGCACACAATACCAAGTACATGGGTATTAGCTGCAAAGGGATCATAGGACTGGACAAAAAATGGGATGTGTACCCACAATTACAACATAAAACATCCAACTATAGAAGAGCTAATGATGCCTTCTTTATGTATATTCCAAGGTTGCTTCAGGATGCTCTTCATGTTAGGGTCTCTACTGAGGCTATGGATTTGATCAAATGGTATGTTATGTGGTTCATCCAATTCCAAAGGCTCACATACATTTGGGTATAGGGATCTCTAGTTGTTCCTCTTTGACTACCCATGTCTCCCCCCAAAAAACTCCTAATGTTGTAGCTGACAAGCCAAATGATAGATTTTGATGAAATCCTACAACAAGGTAACATAAAGAAGAAAGGACTGGGATCAGAATTCCCATTGAGAATAGGGACTTTGGAGGCATGCCCTTTTATCTGAAGTGCTCAAAATTTAGAGAAGGAAATGGAAAAATTTGAGTTATATTCCCACACCAACATGAACAATTTTGATCCTTATGGAAAAATCATGAAGCAAGCCAATAGAAAATTTAGGCATAAGGATCACATTGAGGACTATTGGGTAGGTTGTCAGGATGAATTTGAGGTTCTTAGGAGGAGATTCTCTAGGCTTCCTTTGAAATTGATAAGATTATACAAAGTAACATAGGTTCCTAACCAGGTGTAGAATGACGAGGTGACTCTAGTCCAATATCATGATTATGAGCCTCACAAGAGTAATCCATTGCCTCCCATAAATTAGTCAGATGAAGAGGTTATTGATTTGGACTAGGTAACTAAACTAGTTAAGAATTATTCCAAGTTGTGGGTGAAACACAAGGTTTTGAAATTAGAAGCAGAAGGGGTGAAGTTCACCTATGATTTGATGAGGGACTTGGAGTCTCAGGATGAAGAAGAAACTAAAGAGGATGAAGCTATTGGTTCTTGTGATGAGGAGGCCCATGAAGAGATTGTAAAACTAGTGTCTATCAAGAGAAGAACAAGGGGATAGGTGCAAGTAAGGCAAGGAGAAAAGTCATCTCCTAAAACCAAGAGGGCTTCTTAGATTGGCACTAGTGTGGAACAAGGTGAAACCTCACAGCCAGTGAGAAAAAAATAAAATATTAATAGAAAGGTAGAAGGCTGCCAAAGTAAAGAAAAATGAAGTTGCCATAGATTCCCCTTCTGTAGCAAGAATTTTTGATCTAGAGAGTTCAGGGGAAAAGCTCCAAGTATATGTTAGGAGAATTTCTCCTAAATAGAAGACTGCTCTAGTGGAGGAATTGAAAACTGTAGAAGAAGTGGAGAATGATGAGGGGGTACCTTATGATGATGTTGAAAGGAGAGAAACTCTAGGAAATAATTCTCCCATTATTACTCCATATTAAAATGTATAGGGAACATAAGAGGCTGCCCATGAAGAGGAAAAAGTATCAAATAATCTTGGGCATGACAAGGCCGAGGATGAATAAATATCTACTCTTGACAGTGGAGAATTGAGAAAGTTTATACAAGAGATAAATCAGTCTACTTCTGGGGTAGAGAGTAAGAACATAGAATAAAATTTTATGCAAGAAAATCCACCTAAGTCCTCTGATAAAGTAATAATTAATGAAAAAAATGTTCATTCTGAGGAAGAAGAGAATAAATAGGATGTGGTTGATAGTCCTCATCAGAACAAAGAAGAACATGATAATCAACTAGAAGTAGAACATGATATAGAAGTGAATGTGGTTGATAGTCCAAGCAAGGATGTAGTTACAGATCAATCCACTGCTCCTAGATGGTTGGAAAAGAGGCTTAGCAAGAAGCCAATTATATTACAGGAGGAGACCCCAAGTTGGGACAAATTTATTGAACAATGGGGGCAGCCTAAGGAAAGAAAAAGGGCTAGGATAGTCTCTACAATGTCAAGAGATGAGTTTAATAACTGGGTTATACATGTGGTTGTTCTTGCAGAAAATTAATTCAAGGATGAGGTCAATCCATCTAACTATAAAGTGAAAACAATAAAATTGGGACCCATCAATAAATAGAAAGAAAAGGAGGAGTTCCAAGAATCTTCCCAAGCAATCCTAAGGAGGTTGGATAAGGAGACAAAGGAGAAGGAAAAGCTGCAAAATCAATTGAATGATGTTTACAAATATGTACAACATTTGATGAAACATCTGCAAACTGTGGAAAGTGAGGGCACTGTGGCAGAAGGATTGTTTCATAAGGATGGAATTACAAAAATTGAAAGATTAAATTCTTTTTTACACTGCACTCATAGTTGGCTTGAAGGTGTTAGTAGCAGAGGGGATGAAGCAATTGAATTTTTTTTGAAGATATACATTAATGCTTATGAATTTCTTGAACATACTTCCAAAGTTGCTGCAAATTGCAACAAAAGTGAGGAGTCAATTGCAAATGAGATGAAGAAGATCTTTCAAGTATCCAAGGAAGAGATGGCTAAATTAAATATCCTCTCTCAGGATGAAATTGGTAGAGTGAAGGAGTGGGTTGAAGTTTGGAACTACAAAAAGAATCTCCTCACATTGGCCTTCAAGAAAATAATGAAGCTACAAGGGAGAATGAAAGAAATATATAATAGTTGCACCAATTTATTGGAGATAATGACTGGAAGGAGGAAGTTCGGTCAAAAAAATATGAACATTGGTAGGTTGCAGGGATGGTGGCATGAAATATATGCCCCTTCTGATGGTGCTACAATTACAAAGGAAAAGTTGGAAGATGAAACTATCTACATTTCAAAGTTAGATAAATATCATGAGTTAAAAATTGAGTGGAATAAAGTGAGGCCACAATATCTGGAGGAATTTGAAAATCATAAAACCAAAGTCAAGTTTATTCCAATTCCAGATCCTGAGGATATGAAAGAAATATTGGAGAAAGAAAAAGAATTATTTAATAAATTAAATGCCAGTCAAGAGGGGGAAAAGGAGAATATTCAACAAGTAGCTGCCTAGATTGTTGTGCCAAACATGTGATCTCCAGCCAGCTAGATGGGTGATTTTGAGTTTTGTTCCATCATGAAAATAGTTTTGGTAGACCCAAGCTGACCTAGATGCTGCCTCATACATTAAATGCGAAATTCTTTATTCTTTTCTAGAACTTTCTAAGCTGACTTGCCTAGTTGACCTTAATGTTGTAAGCCCTAAATTGGACCGACCTAAGTGGGGATTTCTATAAATTGGGAATCACGACTCATTTTTAAGGGTTAGAAAATTTTAAGTGATAGTTGCAAGAGTGATAGTTGAGCTCGGAGTTAGAATTTTCTAACAGCAAGTGCTGCTACATTGAATAGTTGAATTGTTGCAACATTGGGTGATTCAATATAAGTAGACATTGTGCTTTTGGTGCTCTTTATTGGGTTGATTCATTTTGCATGGTTCTTGTGTTTCTATATCTTCAATATTGATTTGAAATTACTGGATATATGTTGTATTTTAGATTTACATGTGATGCAATAGTGTTAATGATTTGATATTTGAAGTGTTTGAACAATCCTTGGTCCATACTTTTAGCAAATTGTTGATTGTAAGTTGATGTGTAAAATTAGCCTAGGCCTTGAATTTCTGCTGAGTTCAATTGTGGGTATTTATTAATTTCAATTTCTAAATAAGGTTGAACTTGAATGACTGCTTCATGATCTGAAAATCTTATTATTCCTCAAAATATTGCACTATTTTTGTGAGATTGCAAGTTTAATTTGGGTTTAGCAAGAATTGGTTTCTTTGAAGGATTGGTCCACTTTGAGTGTTTACTCGTGTGCATTTTTGGTCTTAGGGTTTATTTACTTTTATACATCTCTCTAAACCCTTTATATTTTGCTATTTCTTTTAAAATCTGGGTTAGTTTTATGATTGAAAGCATCAACATATTGCAAGATCTGGTGTGTTTGATGATTCCAACATTTTTTTTGTAAGGCTCCTTGTGATTACCAACATTTTCACATTTATCACTGAGTTTTTTTATTGCTTTGTCAAGACTTGACATTAGAGACCTTGGGGTTATCTCTTGAGGCTTGCTAATAGAGATTTACCTTTCAAGAGAGATAGGATATTATATTTTTTCTGAGTTGTTGTTGTGCATAAAACACCATCAACATAGCCTTAACAAGTGCATACACTTGCTTCTCCATTAAGTCATATTTTAACTTTGAAGCTTGAAGTGACTTACTAAAGAAAGAAATTGGTTTTTCAAAACCTTCTTCATTCTTTTGGAACAAAACAATAGAAATAGTATGAAATGATGCAAATGAATTCTTTTTTAAGTGGCCTAGATAAGTTAGGAGTCCTTAAAATGGGGCCTCCTTGATAGTCTATTTTATGCTCTTGAATGTATGACTAGGCTCCTCACTCCAAATAAAAAATTTTCTCTTCTTCAACATCTTGGAGATAGGTCTTGTAATATTTACAAAATATTTTAAAAATCTCCTCAAAAAGTTAATCTTACCAAGGAATGATTGAATGTCTTTAACATTATTTGGTTGAGGAATCTTGTCTATGGCTGCTAGCCTTTCAAGGTCAACCCTCACCCCCTCTTTGGACACAATATGCCCCAATTTTTTTCCTTCAGTAACCCCAAAGGCACACTTTTTTGGATTCAGTGAGATTCCATATTCTAAGGACTTGATGAATATATTCTCCAAGTACATGCAGTGATCTTATTACTTCTTGAAGTAGGCTGTCAAATCATCTTGGTAGATTACCAAGAACAAGTCAATAAAATCAGAAAAGGCTACATACATAGCCCTTTGTTGTGGAAGAATGAAGAAGACTAGTTTTTGTGTTGTCATTGATGCCACCATGTTGATTAAGGTGTCAGGTTGGTCCAATACTTTAAACTGGTATGAAGAACATGTTTACATCCTCTAGTGTTTTTTGGTTTGGTGTTTTGGTCCACATTTTCCCTTTGGTGATCACTTTTCTTTGCGGTTTTGGGAAAAGGTTTATGAATGTTGGAAGCATGAAAGTATACTATCCCATGTGATCATATGATCCTATGGAAATTTGGCAATGGTCTGGTATTGCATTTTGGTATTAGGTCTATCCTTGGACAACCTAATAAGTGGTATAATGATTTAATTTATGTTGTGGATATATGAGCAACCCATTTTTGGTCCAAGCCGACATGATACAATGTGCTACATGGCTGAATTACTTTTGGAGAAGTTTTGTATATGCTTGAAGCTGAACTAATTGATGCTTATGGACAAGTCATATATATACATGATAGTTTGGAGATTGAGGTGTGTGTGTGTGTGTGAAGTGCAAGTAGTATGTGACTAGGAAGAAGAGTGAATATTAGTCTGCTAGCATGTTAATTATCTAAGCATCAAATAAACTAAATCTGAACTTGTGAGGTGTAACTCCATTAGTTCATATTCTGGTTGTAAGCCATCTTGTTACTATAATACTTTTTAGGCAGTGAGCCTCCTTGTCTGGATAGTGAATCCTATTTGTAAGTAGTGAGATTTTGTATTTGGCAGTTAGCCTCTTTTGTATTCAGTTTTGGAGTTACTAAATACTGTGAGCTAATCCTCACCATGGTTTCTCCCTCATTGGGTTTTCCACATAAAATTTTGGTGTTTATGTGTTGTTTGGTTTCATGTTCTATTATTTCTCTTGCTTATCTTTTCTATTATCTTCATTAGAGTAGTTGATGGTGTTTGTTCAATAAGTTTAAGAAGACATTGATTCACCTCCCCTCTTTGTATCTTGGATATTCAACAATTGGTATCAGAGCTCTAGTTCCTCTGAGGAAGCCTAACAACTTGAGGAAGATCTTGCAAATTGAACAAATGGATAAAGAAGAGTTTCAGGCTGATCTTGAATATCTTGACAAGGCATAAATTAAAAAAAATAGATCTAAAAGAAAACCTTGATGATGCAAATGAATGCATCCAAAAATTGAAAGAGAAATTGAATAAATTCAAAGAAAGACATAAAGAAGTGAGTGAGCAACTGAAACAAGAAAATGAAGAGATTACCAAATTACAGATGAAGGTGGAATAAAAGAAGAGATTTGAGGAGTGTCTGAATACAATGGTGCAAAGTAATTTTGTTGTATGCTCAAGGCTTGAACAAGAAGTGATGAATCTGAAGGAAGATCTGGAGAAAGAAAAACTCTATGAAGATAATTTCAAGATAAGATCCACCAAGCTTGAATAATTGATAGCAGGATAGAGACCTTCTAAAGACAAATGTGGTTTAGGAAATGAAGTTGGTGAAAATGTGCAGAACTCAAATCTAGTGAATAATCAAAAGAGTCAAGATAAAGGGAAGTAGAAAATAAATCGAGGAAGAAGACCACCTATCATACATCCAAACTCTCAAAGGTACCCATATTTCAATGGTGTTTGTTTTTCATGTAGTAAATTTGTTCACAAGGAAACTGAGTGTAGGAGTAGGATGAATCCATTTTTTGGGTCCTTCTTCGAACAATGTTATGCATACAAGAAGATTGGACATAGAGCTAATGAATGCAGAACTCAAATGATGAATTGGTTTAATGGAGGTAGAATGAATAAATGTTTTGATTGATACATCTATACTTGTAACAAGTTTCAACATAAAGAAAATTAGTGTAGATCAAAGATTAATGGAAGTCAAACAAACCAAATAAATGTTGTCTACTACAATTGCAACAAACTGATACATATATCAAGAGTATGTAGAAGTAAAAAGGGAAAGGAGTTTACTTTAGTAAAGGAAAATGAACCTATGAAGAAGATTGAAAAAGATGAGATTAAGCAAGAAATGAACAAGATATGGAAGAAGAAAGAAGAACTAGAGATGACAGATGTGTCTATGCCCTCATCCAATGCAAATGATTCCTTTGAGAATTGTACCTAGCATGGTCTTAGGGGGAGCCTTAATAGAAAACTGGTCAAACTCCCTAGAAATATGGCATGTAAACTATTGGAACGTGGATATGTTGTAAGGATTGGATGGATAGAGGTTATGCAAAAGTTATTGGAAGAAAAAGTGTAAGCATGTTTGTTTGTGGAGCAAATTAGGGTTTCTAAATGTAGTGAAGAAGGGTTTTTATCATCTTTTTGAAGCCTATTGCATTTAATCCGAATTAGGGCAGAGTGATTGTGTATAAAGAAAAATTTACAAGTCATTTTTTATCACCTATACATTTGAAGAGCACGAAGAATGACTTGGAACAATTTTAAGAGATTATTGTGAACAATCAAGACCAAGTGACAAAAGTTTTCTCTTGCGACTGCAAAAAGGAAGGTAAAAGAAGAAGTTTTTGTTGTGTAGAGAAGAATTTAGAGAAGTTAAGTATTACGATGGAATCTATTAGCAGGGAATCAAGTGGAAATATTCCATTGACGCTGAAAGGAGTTGAACTGGAAGAATTTGATCATCGAAAAATAAAGGAAATGGAATTAGGGTTAGAGTTAAATGATTTGGAGAACATAAAAACCCTAGGCATGGGTTTATGGGGAGAATTCCCTTGGTTCATAGACATAAAATTCATCTTGTTTCTCTTGAGTAAAATCAAGGATGGAAACATTATGTTGGAAAAACCCTACCCTATTACGAAGGATGTGATTGAAGATATCACCAGGTTATACAGTGTTGGTGAACTCAGAAAGAAAATAGTCAAATACAGAGAGGTGGAGGAATTAACTGGAATTGACAAGGACCCCCGAGCCTTGCTGATAAATACTATTGTCAACCCCGCTATAAGGTATGTTTCCTATGGTATATCTTACAAGATCTATTTTAAAAATCATGATGGTTCCACTTCGGCCATCATTGTATATCTAGCACATAAAATGGTGAAGGAAAGCAAGCAATTTGATTTGTGTAGCTTTATTTTGGAAAACCTAACTGAAAATGTATGAAATTCCTTGGTCAAGGGATACCCTTTCCGATTCGGGTCTTTGATTACATGCTTGGTATTCTACATTTTTATCTCACTACCAGGAGAAGAAAATGTCAAGTGGGAATCTGGGGTCCCTATTGGAAAATAAATTTACATATATTTGAAAGGTATGGAGGATAATTTAAATTCTTGTAAAGTCTTTTTCTTATCCTCTGTGCTTTGGTATGATTGTATCTAGTTGGTTTGAGGAAGGTTCATCCTCCGGTATAAAGGAATTGGAATTTTTTATTGGTGATTCCCCTCTGAAATCTAAGAAGAGAAAAGTTAGCACAAAAGATATCATCATCCTTCTAGAAGAAAAGGAGAATGAAGAAGAATCCCTGCTTGGATCTGAATCTTCTCATACATATGATATCTAGACAATGTTAGTTAAAGGTGTTGGTTGTTTTTGCTGTAACCAAGTTGATCTTCTATTCTACCTATAAAATTTCCAATTCTAATCAAGGGCACCTCAAAGGACCTAGACCAACTGACGAGGATTTTTACAAACAAACCTCCTACACTTCGGGCTCTACAAGACCCAAGAGGGTGATCCCTTTAATGTGTTTATAATCTCTACACCAAAATTATAAACAATCATTAAAAATAAAAAAAAATCTCATTTAATAGCTCAATAGAATAGGATAATACTGAATTGAATTAGCTTTTCACCAATAGTGTCAACTACTTGGAGCATGAGATGATTACAACAATACTTCACAACTTAAGATAGTCATTTGATTTGCAATTTGTAGCAAGCTCTAAGAAAAGAAAAACAAACATAGAACCTTACAAAAAAATAGAATTTAGACCAGTTCCATATACCATTGGGGAGTTGAATTCACAAACATTTAAAATCCATGATAGATTCAAAAAAATAGCATAAAAGATCTCTGATGATATTGCCTCACAATTCCATCAATTTATACCCTAACCCAATACTTCTTACCAAATCCCTTTATAAACACATCCACCTATAACTCCATTCAAGCATTTTAATTAATTCTTTGAATTAAAGCCAAAATGAGAATCATACACACCATAGTAGTGAGATGAACGCAATAACCCTTGATTATATTATTCAATATTATGATATGCTTATACAAAGGAGAGACACGAGCTCATAATGAATCATTCTAACTCAAATGCCAATACTGTCATGAAACATCAAACCTTCATAAATTCAAAACCCTATAGAATGACACAAAAACCTAAATTGCATTTACACTGAATTAATAGGATTTACAAATTTCTCTGCAACTATGCTTAGACTCGACCTCAAAAATATCTAACTTGCTAACTTGTATTTCTGGCCTTGAAGTCCTTATTATAGAGAATGAAGGAGCAAACAAGTATCGATCCAGAAATAGACATGTCACCGGTCAATTGGACCGCCCTAAGACACTTCAAAACATGATTACAACCTCTGAGTCCCCGAAGCATCTTCTTGTTAATTCCACTCATTAGATAGTAGCCATTGCATTGGCCAAACCTCAAAACCTATGCCCAAAACTGCCATGGAGATAAAACCACAATTAGTTATAACCATAACCACTGAGTTGTTAACTACCAATAGCAGGCATTTTCATACTCCTCTTTGGTTAAATACTTGTCCACCCACCTCTGATACTCTTCATCTATTGGCCAATCAAAAGTCACCACCTCATTCACCTTAGTATTGTAAGGTGTGTATTTCACTGCTACCTGATTGGCCTCTCTTTGGAAAGACTCTAAAAATGTGTTGGTGCTAATTATCTTATCCATGCTACTCACCAAAAAATCATAGTCTGAATCATCACAAATCAATTTGATTTGTGCATTGATGACTTCATTCGCTCTATCCTACCACTACTGCAATGATTTAATGTTTCCTTGTGCATCAATTATATCTGGAAAAAATGTATCACTCCAATTAGTAAAGCTCTTTACTAGTTCCCTAATTCTCCAACGCAAATCATTAGGTAGGGCCTGGAAACCCTTCAATGATCTCACAAAAAAATGAGTAGGCCTAAATGATTGTGGACTATTATCTGCATCAAATCTAGAGGCTTTATACATAATATCTAGATCATTAGCCCTAGGGATCCACTTCTCAGCCAAAGGAAAAACTATTTCTTGATCCCTATTAATATTTCTTATTTCATTCAAGAATAAAGAATATTAAAAATGTACTGATGGTAATCTACCATCAACCTTCTCATTTAGGTGCCTCAAAACTTTATCAACAACCTCATTCTCTCTGGCCAGTGCCCCATCCTCACTTGCTTTTAAAGCAGCCTATAACTCTACAATCTTATTTAACATTTGTTTCTTAGTGGGATCCACAGAGTATTCAACCTCTTCCTCAACTGGCCCTATTGTAGGACTGAGAGCAGGTGTCTGGATGGGGGGTCCTTGAGTAGAAATAATTGGAGAAGTAGGGGGTACTGATTCTGATGTAGAAGGTAATGCCATGATACTAGGAGCATTGGAGGATTCTCCCACATGACTATATTTCAACCTATCTACCTCAGATTGAAGCTCAATAGTCCTTTGTTGCATCCTACTATATTCTCCAATTATGATGTTGTATTTCTCCATTAAACTCTTCTTTTCAGCCTCCTCCCTTGCAGCTATCTTCTGGGCCAATTTGGCCACATTTACAATCAGGCTTGTAGATTCTGTAGTTGAAGTTTCAGAAGCTCTTTTGATGATTAACCCTACCCTTAGGTTTGGGATAATATCAATCACATTTGGATTTTTTACCTGGGGTGCCAACGCCCAAATTGCCAAAGTTTCATATTCTTGACTAAAGGCAGAGTCCTGTAGGGTTGTCTTAACCTCTTCCTCACTGTTCTGTATAGGATGCTTGGACTTCATAATGGCATTAAATGCCACTACATCAGCTATGTCCCACTCAGGCAAGATTAGGACACTAGCCTAAGTCACTAATTTCCTTCCCTCCTCAGGAGTGATGCTTTTGAAATCTTCCATCAGTTCGGCCTTCACCTCATCATCATTCTCCTAATCAGGCCTATCAGGCCTTGATTCTCTCCTCCTCTTGCATTTTTATTGGTACTCTTCCAACTTCATCCTCCACACTAGTTGCAAGAATATAGGAGTCTTCACAAATGAATCATCATCCAAGAATTCCTTCCAGGCCTCCATTCTAGCATCTTGTACACATTGCCCTTTCACATCCATACCAGATAACACCAATTATGTTGATCTTGGAGGGGAAGGAATACCAACCTACATGTCTTGATCTATAAAAATTATCTCATCCATCAAAGTCTCTTGTGCTTCTTTAAATATTTTCATCTTAGGGCTTGGCTTTGATGGTAGTAATGCAAGATCATTCCTTGGTGTTGAATCCAAATCAATAATTTTTATCCCTCCAAGTGCTCTGATCTTTGGACCTGGCTATGATGATGTCTTCATTATTTGTTTTCCTTTCTTATCCCCTCCTCTTCATCACTACTATCATTCCTCTTTCTCTTGTAAAGAGGTTGATTCATTGAGGGCTAATAAGTTGGCCTTGTTTCTTCAAGCCTCGCCTCTAGTCTTTGTATACCAAAATCTAATTCCAAATTGACCCTCTTGGTCATCAAGGTGCCCATGATCTCCTTGAAATTATCCATCAAGGAGTCAATTCTCTTGTGGAATGGAGTGAACTCCATTAATGGATCATATTTTGGATCCATTTTATGTACCATGGCCAACAATGTCTCATATGCAATCCACTTTTCCTTATTCAATTCTTTCCTATTCAAATCAAACTCATTTCTGATTAGGTCTTTAGGAAAATTGAATTCATGTACAAACCTGCCACCTTTAATTTGTTGCCTAAACAACGTAAAGAAACCCTCGGGGTCATGTTGCCTCCTAGGACCACTCCTTAAATGAAATTCATCAAAGAATCTTCCAAAGTGGACCCATCCTCCCTTGGAACAAACAAAATTAGAAACAATAGTGTAGTCAAGGAACAAAGTCCCTTTTCCCCTCCCTATCAGGTTTCCTCGTGAATACAACCTATTTTCCACATGACCTTGACAAACCCCATTCTTGATGGTACATTAAATGGGAGAATATGTGGGGCTCCCTGGAAACCATATACTCTTAGAACAGTACTTACGAGGTACAAAATTATGTCACCCCAATTGTGGCAGATTTTCAAGTCAGGCTTCCTCAACTTTGGTCTAAGGAAGTCGTGTAGGTATTCAGGGACTCTAGGGAAATTTACTACCAACCGAGCTATGAGTCTGGAGGCAAGGAAATTGTAAAATTGCACAAAACTGGCACCTCCCTTATTGTAAGATAAGTCAACACTCTAAACCTATACTAGTAATCCTTCTCCATTCACATCTTGCCTCAACTCCATCTTCTCTAAGAAGAATTCAACATTATTATACATGAACATGTGCATTAATAGGGAATACCAAAAGAAAGGTGTGCCAGTATCACCCACCTACAACTTCAACAACCCCTCATGTGTCTTTTTTGCTAGAAAAGATGCAAAGTCATACACCACAGAGGAATTGAGATGTTGAATTTGGGCGCCCATGAACATGTATGCAATTGGAATTACGGTATTAGGGCTGAATCCCAAAATCTGGCATAGTGAATAAAATTTAGCCAAAAAGTGATTGGCAAAGCAATTTAGCCTAAAAGGCTCCTGGTCACTTGGGCTGATATGAATTGTTGAACTACTTGCCCTAGCCAGATGAGGAGGAAGCAACTTCAATCTAAAAAGAGGCTTCGATCTTGTGTATTCCTGCATCATCTCCTCAAGATCGATTGAAACCAAAAATGAGCTAGACTCACTCAAATCAAACACCTTTTGAATCTCATCTACACTTATACTCAGTAGAATCCCACCATCATTATCCCTTATTACTCTTGTAACAAGGTCATATCGTGTTGCCATGGCTCTGAGTAGGTCCACATCTAGGAACACATTTGGCACTGCTAGCTTCCCCATGTCATAACTCCAACCATTAGAAAAGGAGTGAGGTAAATTTCATTATCCATACCACAACCTAAACATTTCCAAACCAGTCATAGGAACCCTAGCATCTGCAATATTATAACTCTTGCACACTAGTCCTTTTCCTAGGGTTCTTCCACTCATCAAAACTAAACCCCTCTTCCTATCATTTAATGATAACAGGAGTTGATCCAACAAATTTTCATATAAATTCCTCTGCAAATAATCAATATGGCTAGAATGCTACTTTGGTGGTGCCATCTCAAACGAACTAGGGCTTCTTTAAATAATTCAAATCCTTGAACAAGCTAGGGTTACCCAGAAAATTAAATACAATAAGACCATGCAATTTACCTCAATTTAAACAAACCAATAATCCTATGAAAATAATCACAAACCCCTTTAGAAAATCACACTACAATCCTTTGTGAAATCATAGTCAAATTAACCAGGCAGTACAGAAAACAACTCATGGATTTCACGCCTTATAGAAAACCAAACTCCTACTGTGATTTCTCAAAAAAATTGTCTCTAGCTCTTAAACTGCTTTGCCAATGTGCTTGAATGCTTTGTTGTGAAATATAATGAAGGAAAATACTTTATGTTGATCGAATTGAGCCAGTAAATGTCTCATCCACCATTAAAGAAAAATTGCATGTCGCACCAACAGCTCCAATCGCATTTGATGCGAATTTAAATTCTAACCGTCGATCTTTTGTCATCATCAAATCATTGAACAACCACCTTCAAAAGGGATGATGTAATCTCCATCTCATCATTGAGGGCCCACCACAATATGCAGTGCCAAAGGAGTACACATGGCACCTTCCCATGATATCACAATCACTAAACATCCTGCACCTTTTCATCAGGCGATGGCAGGCAACCATTGATTCCCACCATCGACAATCGTTTTCATTCATAGCAGTCACTAGCACTGAACATAACCATCGAGCAAATTTTCATCAAGATTATAACATCACCATCAATCTTGAGCACGTGCACCTCGCGGTTTTTTTACTAACCCACCATTTAATGTATTAAAACCCAACATAAAATTAAAGAACTTTGTTAATCCTTTTCAGCATCAGCAGCTAAGACTAGTGGTGCCCGCCCGTGATTTCACAATCAGTTGAAACCTAACAGTGAAGCCATCACAAGATCATGGGGAATGGTCAGGATCAACTGTTGGATGATTGGCGATTACCAAAAAAAGTTCCCTACAAAATATAAAACCATTATTAAAGGGACAAGGGGACATCGCCTAGGCCAACGATAAATGATGGCTCAATGTTGTTCTTAAAAATGGGGCACAGGCCAACCAAGACTTAGGAAATAATAAAGTTTAGGAAAAATATTTAACACTGTTTATTAAAATGGGTCATGCCTAGATGAGTCAATGGGACATAAGTTATTTTAAAATCTCCCTCAAAAAGTAATGGCGGAATAGATCCTACCCAAGGTATTAGATAGAACATTCAAACTTTATGAAGGAAAAAATAAAACCCCCAACTCTAGGTTTCTTCGGAATAGTATGATAGACTAGTAAAGAGGAAAGATAATAATGGAACTCAAAGATCAAAATTTGAAGCTCCATCAAAAGATATCATCATCCTTCTAGAAGAAAAGGAGAATGAAGAAGAATCCCTGTCTAGATCTGAATCTTTCAATATAGATGATATCCAGACAATGTTAGTTAAAGGAAAGATGAAGAAAATTGGTGAGCTATGGAATGCATCCTCTCCGATGGATAGATGAAAAATTGATGATACTTTGGTTGAGTATCTACTTAGAAAAGGTATTGATGTTTCAAGTGTTTTTGATTCTTTACCAGTTAATTTAGTTGAAGTTGTTGAAGAGACAATGTTTTTGGAAGGTCTAGAAGGATTTAACTTAGAAGCCATGGTTGAGAAAATATGGGCTAAAGCTAAGAAAAAAATATTTGAACACATTAATGAGACAAGGAAATGCATTAATGAAATTCCAGATATCTACAAGTACTATCTCCAATGGCTTGCTGCAGTTGACAATTTTAGAAGAAAGATTAAAGTAATTGAATCAAAAATGAATTGTATTGGAAAGAATTTTGATATCCTTAAAGACAAAAATAGAAAATAAAGAATAAGAGTTGGATAATTGCAAGTAGTGTTGATTACTATTCAAAGACAAAGAGAAGATGTGGTGAAAACCTTTCGGCTTGTTAAATAATGTGTTGAGGTCTGGTTATATCATCTCTCCAAAATTCTCCATGATGTAGAAGATTGTGAAAGTCAGTGCTCGTCCATGGATTACTCATCCTATTTCACATTGTTGGCTTTGTTGGAGAGAATGTGCACCAAAATGTATTCTATTGCATTTTCCTGGAAGAGGATCCTTCCTGTTATTAGAGAGAGATACAAGAAAGTGTTTTAGGTGAAAAGTGTTATTTTTACTTGATTTTTTGAATGTTAAATTTTTTGGTTTTTTCTAATGTGGAAAAAAGGAGTAGAGAAAAGAAAATTGAAAAGGAAAATGAAAACAAGATGAGAAAAAAATATGAATTGATGAAAAAAGGGGGAGTTTTTGGAAATTTTTGAGTTTTTGAAGTGTTGGAGTTTTGTAATTTTGAGAATACAATGTCACCATGTCACATACATTGACATCATATTTTTGGTCACCCTTTTCCATTGATGTCTAAGGGGGAGAGATTTGAGAAATTGTAGGGGAAATATTTTTGGAGAGATTGTCATACACTGTTTTTTGGCACATGTTGCCATCAATGAAAAAGGGGGAGATTGTTGGAAGAATGAAGAATATTAGTTTGTGTTGTTATTGATTTCGCCATCTTGATTAAGGTTTCAGGTTGGTCCGTACTTTGAACTAGTATTAAGAACATATTTACATCCTCCAATGTTTTTTGGTCTGCATTTTGCCTCTGGTGATCACTGTTGTTTGCGGTTTTGAGAAAAGGTTTATGAATGTTGGAAGCATGCAAGTATACAATCTCGTGTGCTCATATGATCATATGGAAAGTTGGAATTGGTATGGTATTTTATTTTTGTATTAGGTCTATCCTTTTCCAACCTAATAAATAGTATATTGATTTAATTTATGTTGTGAATATATGAGCAACCCATCTTTGGTCCAAGTTGATATGATATAACATGCTACACAGTTGAATTACTTTTGGAGAATTTTTGTATATGCTTGGAGCTGACCTAATTGATGTATATGGACAAGTCATAGTAAATGCAGGATAGTTTGGAGATTAAGGTGTATGCATGAAGTGTGAGTAGTATGTGACTATGAAGAAGAGCGAATATTCATCTATTAGCATGTGAATTCTCTAAGCATCAAAGGAACTAAATCTGCACTTGTGAGGTGTAAATCCATCAGTTCATATTCTGGCTGTAAGCCATTTTGTTACTATAATTATTTATAGGTAGTGAGCCTCCTTATCTGGAAAATGAGTCCTACTTGCAAGAAATGAGCTTTTGTATTTGGTAGCGAGCCTCTTTTGTATTTGGTTTTGGAAATAATATATATTGTGAGCTAATCCTGACCATAGTTTTTCCCTCATTAGGTTTTCCACATTAAATTATGGTGTTTATGTGTTGTGTTATTTCATGTTCTATTATTGCTCTTGCTTATCTTTTCTATTATCTGCATTAGAGTAGTTGATGGTGTTTGTTCAATAAGTTTAAGAAGATATTGATTCAGCACCCCTCTTAGTATCTTAGATATTCAACACTTTGGAAAGTGGAACCTGCATTTGTTAAACCAAATGGCATCTTGACACACACATAGGTGCCCCATGGAATTGTGAATGCAGTCTTGTATTGCTTAGAATCCTTCAATTTCACTTGGTTGTATCCAGAAAACCATCTATCATAGACAATAGATCATATCTAGTCACCTTTTTCAACATGGCCTACATGTTCGACAATGGATAGTTATTTTTCAATGATGATATGTTCAAATTTCTAAAGTCAACACATAGCCTTATATTACCATTTTTATTTCTAACTCGCACTAAAGTAGACACCCATGTGGATTGCCTAATAGGATTTATGATGCCAACATCCCTTAGCTTGATCAACTCATCTTGCATCTTTGGCACTAAGGCTGGATTGATAGGTCTTTTCTTTTTCCTGAAAAGCTTAGCATTTTCTTTTAGAGGAATTTCATGTTGGAATAATTCCTCTCTATATCATGTCATCATAGGACCAAGCAAAGAAATTTCTGTAATTTCTCAATAATGTAATTAGCATTGCCTTGACCTTGGGTTTCATTTTTTTTCCTACATATGATTTCTTAGGGGAATTTTCAATCCCTAAATTCACTTCTTCTAGATCCTTTGGATGGGTAGCAGTTATTTTAACCTTGCTTTTATCCTGATTGTCAAAGATTATTTCTAGTGCTACAAGGCCTTTTGGGATCTTATTTGTCTTCAATTGAATAACTTCATTTCCAAAGAATGTATCCTTACCATCTATATTTGCAAAAAAATCCCCAAAATCAATTCCCTAACTCTCATATTCATTAACACACTTTAAAAACTTCAAAATATCCTCATCATTGTTGAAAATTTTCCAATTATGTATG
The DNA here is from genome assembly GCA_007115665.2 of Sequoiadendron giganteum. NCBI lineage: Eukaryota > Viridiplantae > Streptophyta > Pinopsida > Cupressales > Cupressaceae > Sequoiadendron > Sequoiadendron giganteum. The sequence continues at coordinate 801,387,784 of CM021101.1, forward strand.
TAGTCACGTACAATTGACCTAGGCTTGTGAGCTCAATTTTCTCATTAATTCCTCTAAGCATAATTTGATTATGTCCCTCTGTCCAAATTTAGCTATTAATTAAATAATGATCAATTATTTAATTAATTCACCTCTTTTATTCTTCTTGACTATTTAAATAAATCACATTTATTTAAATACACCACTAATTTTTAAGGTCCTCTTTAAATTAAATAAATTATTAAATTTATTTAATTAACCCTTTATTTCCTTCTTGATTATTTAAATAAATAAATTTTATTTAAATATGTCTCTAATATTAAGGTCTTCTCATAATTAAATAAATCCCCCACAATTTATTTAATATTAACCCACTTCTTCCAGACTTAAATAATTTAAAATTAGTTATTTAATTGTCTCATTTAATTCTTTTCCAAATTTAAATAAAAATCATTTATTTGAATTTCCCTCTTTTCAAGTAAATAATTTAATTATTATTTACTGTCACATGACTCCACCATTTTGAATTAAATTAATATTAAATTCAAAATAGCATTTCCCTCCACAAATTAAGTAATTTCTAAAATTACTTGATTTTCTAGCCCATTCTTTTTTTGTGCCAAATCTTATCTCCCTTTCACACATATTCTCATTCCTTGATATAATTTCTTAAATTAAATCTTGTCCACTCATTTTGAATTTCACCCTAAATTTTCCCTAACCCTAATTGTGGGTTGTTATTTTGAATCTTGACCTTTGATTCTAGGGCACTTCTCAATCTTCAATCTTGTCCATTCATCCAAAATTGCATTTTCTTTAAAATGGCAATTTGGTTCTCATTTTGACATCTTGCAAATATGGAATCTTGCACATCTTGCAAATCTAGAATCTCACGTCCCTTATTTTCTTGTCTTCATCTTTGTCATTTTGCTAATTAGTTTGCATGTAGAACTTAGTTTTCTTACATAATCATTTGAGAATCCTTCAACACTTTCTTAGGACTTGTCATCATCATTAGATTTCTCATCACAAATCTGAGGGCAACCTCATATTTTACACAAGTTGAGAAGGTATAATGGAGGTCAACCATGGAGAATGAAGAAATTTGGGTGAGATTGTTTCATTTGTTTTCATTTATTCCTTTTCACTTCATTAGTACTTTGGGGTTTTTATGTTGCATATGATTTGCTAACCCTAGGAAAATTCCCTTATTTACAATGTACATTGTCAGGGATTGATGGCCTTGCTTGTACCTCAACTTTAGAGATACCTACAAAAGTTATATCATCAGGTCTTAGTTACATGCTAAAGCCAAGCGACTTCCAACTGGTATATAAGTGTGGGTACTCTAGGAAAGTTTGAGTATCACGAGGATCATTCTGACAAGAAGCAAAACAATGGTCTCTTTCCGCATAGACAGTCCCCCACAAAGGGAATGCCCCCATTAAAACCTTGTTATAGTTAGGCCAGAATACCTTATCTATTCTTTAGTGCAACAATGGTCATTGTGAAGGCATCCACATTCTCACAATTTTTAGTAGATATGATCAACCTGCCATGGGAGATTCATGCGGGTTGGAATCTTAGTTTCCCTGAGAAGTGAGTGCATTGTAAGGGGGAGCTTGTGGGGCCAAGCTTTTGAATTCATCTACTAAGAGCAAGTGTGGTTAGAGTAAAATCCATGTGGAATCCAAAAGAATATAGTCTTTCAAATCATAGGGTTGTACATGTTTTCTATGTGTTTGTTATCACAATTTTTTTCCTCTACAATATGTTTGCCAAGTGTTTTAAGACAAAATGAACAAATCAACATCCTCTTCCAATTTGGAATAACACTTTAAAATTGCAACATAATTTCACAATCTACTAGAAATTTGACACAAACCAGACTTTGCGATGCATCTGCTATCTTGGATCACATTTGCTTCTTCTAGAACTGTAATCGACCTATCGCGCTACATTTGCAATCTTAAACACTGCATTTTCCTATTTCACATTACATTTTCTTTACCAAACACCACAATTGCTCTGTCGCACCACATATGCTTTCTCAAAATCTACATTTTTGAATCTTATGATGCATTTTCTTTCCTGCAATGCGTTTGCTATGACACAATTTCCAATAACCTAAAATTTCATTCATTTTCATAAATCTGAGGTTCAAGTTCTTCAAACAGGTTCCACACATCTTTCTCTATAGCTTATGTCCGCAACTAGACCAAGAATTGCTAAACTTCCTTCATCCTTGCATTGTAGCTTGCATTCTTAGTTTTCCATAGGTTTCTCATTGCACTTCCTTAATTGCATTCTTAGGCTTTACCATCATTCCAGGAGAAGATTCCTTACAATTCTTTGTCAAACCTTTATCATTGGACTTGATCAAACCATTTCCTTTTGTCATTACATTTTGTGAACCATTTTCCACTCATTAGTATAGTGTGGAAACTTCACTTTGTCCTCCTTAGTCGTTTTTACAAGTCCAATGACATTCCAAAATTGAGACATTTCCAAAAAATTTATGGTTAAGTGTGCATCTCCTTTACATTTTCATACATTTAGTCTACTTATTTTAGTCTCCTTTGCATTCATCATTCAATAGCAAAAGCATAGTGTCATAACATTTGCATATTTAGGTCATCCTCCATAATACCCAAAGTTGAGAAAAACTTTTATGGTTGAAACAAGACTACAGAGAAAAAAAAGACTCATGGATTCTTTCGGTCAAGACACGAACCTTTACAAATTATCCAATGACATGAATACAAATACTTTCTCTAATGAAATGAATGCAAATACAAACATGGGGAATTATCTCATAAACTCGTTTAATGAAATTTCCATTCCATCCTCTTCACACAATCCTTTTGAATAGTTCATCCACAAAGATGAAAATGGGCAAGTCTTTGAGGAAGACATACAAGCTGCTGCCCAATATCTATAAGTGGCCTCCTTTGTGGAAGATTTAGTCTTAAATGATTTAGCCAAATATCTAGCTATGCTCCTTGACCAAGGGGCTAGGTTACCAAAAGGATTTGACATCAACACCATAAGAGTAGCATCTCCTAATCCCACCAATCAAATAATCAAATCACATGATACAAACAATACTTCCATGGGATCTACCACACAAAATGTCATCAACACCATTAATGCTACCTCCCTTGGTTCTACTACCACCTATACTATAAAAAATACATCCAATGTGGTCAAAATCTATTAGGAGGTCATCAACCCAACAAAATACCACATCACATTCCATCCCTCAACAAACATCCATAGTTTTCTCACAAACTATTGGATCAACATTTGGGACTTCATCTCATACAATGGGAGTCAACACATCAAACCTCTTTGGAGCATCATTTAGCTCTATGGTGACATCGGCAAACCTTTTATTGGGTTCCTCTAATACAATGGCAACAACCTCATCAAACCCCTTTGGGAAGCATAAATGAATATTTGTCATTCAAGAACCTCAATAACGTGTCCCAAATTCATCCCAAATCAACACCAACATTCCTTTGAGAAAAAATACCAACATTCCACAAGGCCATACTTATCTATTTGGGAAAGGAAATCAAGGCACCCAATATACAACTCCATTTGGGCATCAACATACTCAAGGCCAGCAAGGTCCTTGTTGATGGTGTTTTTATGCACTTCACAAAACAGGTAATATGTAGGTGCATTACCTCTCTTGAAAGACAATCTTCCACAATCAAATTGCAGAACACTATCCCAAGGTCTCTCGAATGTCAGGTCTTGATGATGCTTGAAATATATCAGTTGTTTGATGTGATTTGCTGGAATCACAAGGTGGACTTACGGATGAGTTACAAAGCAGGGAAGTTGGATCTGCAAATGGAGTTCTTAAGATGGGAAAGTTGTTGAGTGTTTGCTGCAGGTTCAAACAGCAGTCTAGAACTCCATTTCAACATAAGATTTAGCTTTACAATGTGTAATAAACCTTGCCTAATGTTACTTAAAAAAAAAGGAAAAAGGGGAGGGAAGAGATAAGGTTCCTAGATCTTAAACTATGAATGAATAGTGATCATGGAGGCTGCTACAGTAGACAAACTCCCTAAACTAGGTTTTTCTTGGCCAAGAGAAACCTATAGTTACACAAAACCAGTGCAATCTTCTAAGGACTGCACATTTTCAGTTTGCATACACACATCATGGACATGTAAATGAACTAAGTTGCAGCAATCAAATAAAGAAACCCAAGCTAACTTTGCACAGCAGCTTGCCATCAACAAGTGCCAAAAGTATGGGCTGAAAATTCATCAAATATTGTAACAACAATCACCATTACCACTTCCATTCATGAAACTGCAACTAAAACTAACTTGGAAGGTAGAACCATGCACACATAATGAGCAAACTCAAAAGTAACACCCATAGATCATGCAATGTTGCTTTCTATTGCTGCAGAATGTTTTTTTACAACAGCTCTCCAACACTTACAAATGAGGGGGAGACCCCTATTTATAGTTTTCCAAAGCCCAAATGAATGAGCAGGATTGAATTACATTGTGTGTCCCAAATTCAATTACATTGGGATTCACCTACCCCACAATATTCAGTAATTTAAAATACATCTTTGTCTTTTCTCTATTTTGTCTTGTAGTGGTCAGTCACTATAGCAGTTTTGTCTCCTAGCTAATTTCCCTTTTACTGTAGCTGAAACTACCTAAAAGTTGCCTTCTTCCCAATTTAATTTCATCATTCCTCATTGGATCAAATGGTTCTGTCGATGGACCCATGGTAGGCTTCTTGAAACCGGAAATGAGAGGCCGAAATGTTGTTTTAGGAATGCTGATTTGAAAACGACGAACAAAGCATGGAACTCTGGATGGTATCTCCCGGCTGCAAATTTGAAATTTGAAAGTTTAGGGGAGGATAAGACCCCATTTTAGCATCTGGATCAAAGTCCATTTTTTATTTGGAGGTGTACTGGTATGTTTCGGAAACATGAGGCCGGAATGCCGTTGTAGGAATGCTATTTTGAAACGGCCGACGGAGCACGAAACTCCGGATAGTATTTCCCGGCTGCAAATTTGGAATTTGAAAGGTTAGGGGAGAATAAGACCCCATTTTATCATCTGGGTCAAATTCCATTTTTGATTTGGAGGTGCCCTTGTACATTTCGAAAATATGAGCCCGAAATGTTGTTTTGGAAATGTTGTTTTTAATGGCCAATGGAGAATGGAACTTCAGATGGTATTTCCCTACTACAATTTTGGAATTTGAAAATTCTATGGAGGATAAGACCCCATTTTAGCATCTGGGTCAAAGTCCGTTTTTGATTTGGAGGTGCGTTGGTACGTTCCAAAAACACGAGGCCGAAATGTCGCTTTAGGAATGTTGTTTTGAAATGGTCGATGGAGCACAAAACTCTAGATAGTATTTCCCGAATGCAAATTTAGAATTTGAAAGGTCAAGGGAGGATAAGACCCCATTTTAGCATCTGCATTGAAGTCCATTTTTTATTTGGAGGTGCGCTTGTACATTCTAGAAACGTGAGGTTGGAATGCCGTTGTAGGAATGCTGTTTTGAAACGACCGAGGGAGCACGGAACTCCGGATGGTATTTCCCGGCTGAAAATTTGGAATTTTAAAGGTTAGGGGAGGATAAGACCCCATTTTAGCATCTATATCTAAGTCTATTTTTGATTTGGAGGTGCACTGGTATGTTCTAGAAACATGAGCCCGGAATGCTGTTTGAAATAGCCGACGGAGCACGAAACTCCAGATGGTATTTTGAAGCTACAATTTTGGAATTTGAAAGTTCCAGGGAGGATAAGACCCCATTTTAGAATCTAGGTCAAAGTTCATTTTTGATTGGGATTCCATTTTAGCCACCATTTAGGCATTCGGGCTTCAGCTACAAGAAGGTTGTTTGGAACGGCGCAGGGAGGACAACACTCCAAGAGTTGGGTTTCGGAGTTCGGGAAGATGGTTAGGATTGGCCATTCAAAATAGAAAAAATGGAATGGAAATCCAAGAGGGGAATTCTAGAGGGTCGGGCCCAAAAGGTGCCATAGACATCAGAAAGGCTGATAGATAAGGGGAACCCGAAATGGCTAAGATTTAGCATTTTTCCAAGGGGAAAATTTTGGTCAACCTAAAATGTGACTTTTGAGAACATGTTGAGCAATTAGGACACCAAAATGAGGGGCACACAAAATGAGATGAGAGAAAAGAAGCCCGCTGAGAGCGGAAAAAGAGGGTCCCTACCTATGGCGGGGCGTGTGTGCAAAATATGCACAACAGTCCTCAAATTCAATCCAACATGGCTAGAACCCACATTCCAACTTATTCTTCTCACATCCATACACAAAAGAAAATCCCTAATTAAAACATCCAAATTTCTCACCAAAAACACATTCCAAATCAACACATCCCCTCACAATAGGTGGGCACTCAATCCATATATTATCACCAACATGTGTGATGCTACCAAAAATCCAATTGCGGAGGCACTCACACTCAAACTTTATACTCTACAAACATAGGTGGAAACCTTGCAACTGATAAACAAAAGGCCTTACATGTCATATGACCTATGTCCATATCTATTTGACACAACCTTGTATATGCCACCATTCCCTCCAGGATATGTGGTGCCACATTTCCCTAAATAAAAAGGCAAGACGAATCCCATTAAGCATATCCAAGAATTCACTACCAGTTGTATGGATATTGCCTATGAGCATACCTACTTAATGAGACTATTCTCTAGGAGTCTCATAGGGCACACACTGGAGTGGTTCGCATAATTTCCTAAAGGAATTAAATCATGGGATGAATTGGCAAAAAAATTTGTTTAATACTACACCTATAGCATTGATACAAACATTGATATTGCCTCCTTATGAAAACTCACTCAAGAGGATGCAAGTGAAACCTTTATCCCATTCTTCCAAAGATGGAGAACTCTAGCAAGCCAATGTCCTATGGAGATACCTGAAAAAGAAAAAGTCAAAATGTTTGTACAAAATCTCATCTTCCCACTAAGATATGGATTACAAGTCCATTGTTGCACCACCTTTACTGATCTTGTTGAAAAATTTGTTCAACTCGAAAAAGCCTTACTTTCCAAAGGTGAACTTAAGTATGGAAAAAAAACAATCAACACTACCACAAACACCAACTCAAGTGCTTCCAATGAAAAAAACAAATATTGGGTTAAAAATAAACACATCACCAATGATCGAGTGGTTGATGTGAAAATAGTCAACACAACAAGTCATGTACTCACAATCAAAGGAGTTCAAACTCAAAAATGCACCTATGACAACACCAACATAAACTGCTAATTCCATTCAAAACAATCATACTCAATTGAACCAAATTCAACCTCGTCAAACAAGGCAATTCCAAAAATGCACATACACCCCCTTGGGTGAACCCATCAAAGTTGTCCTAAAGAAAATTATCGAAAACGGTGTCATAAATTTGGAAGATCCTAAACCATATGATCCTGGTCAATTTAAGCCATCATGGTGGGATGATAATGCATTATGTGACTACCATCATTTCAAAGGGCATAAAACTTCCTCTTGTCACCAAATCAGAAATCTTGTCCAATATCTTATTGAAAACCGTACCATTGAGTTGGGAGGTCAACTTTTTGCATCTAATGCAAACCATACAATCCATAAGAACCCACTACAAGACCATGGTTCAGGTAACCCCTCATCATCTGACACAAAGAATAGTAACAATCAATCCAATTATTCCTATGTTGCCTTCAATTATTCTGGTGGCACCATCATTAATAATCTTCGCGCTACTAATGAAGAAAAATGTATCAATACCATTACTATTAAGAAGACCTCGGAATGCAATGTCACTAAATGCAAAGGAAAGGTCACCATCCCAGTCCCTTCTGCTCGTCAACCCAAAATTACCATATGAGGTCCATCTATCAAACAACTAAAGCTAAATCCAAAGTTTAACCTTATCGAGCAATTCTATAAGATGACTGCCCAAATTTCTATCCTAGAACTACTACGCATTTCGCTAGTGCATAAGGCTATATTAGATAAATTCTTGAAAGGGTCCTCCATCCCAAACAATATTGATGTCAACCATTTTGAAACTATGGTTAGATATTTGACTTCACCTCACCATATTACCTTTTCAGATCTTTACTACTCCTCACCCAAGCCATCTCCTAACAACACCTTGCATATTGAGGTTTTAATCCACAAGCATAAGGTTAGATGAATCATAGTAGATTGTACCTTAAATTGGTTAAGTCTCTTGGCTTCTCTAATGTGTGTGTAGATGCTAACAAGAGTATTGTGATAAAATAATATGATGATGAGGAGCGCTCTTCTAAAGGCATCATCACACTCTCAATTTGTGTGTGACCAATTATCATAGACACCACATGTCAAGTACTATATCAAGATATACCTTACAATGTTTTACTTGGTCACCCATGGATTCATGTTGTAAAGGCCATCCCCTCCACCTACCACCAATGTTTGATGTTCCCTTTTGATGGCACCAAAATTAATATACTAGGAGATCCTCATCCTTTTCAATATTGCACCAACTTGAGAGCTACTGTTGAGCATCAAGTTCCTATCAATTGAGAGGCTTCAACATCCACTTCCTCTAAATACATCGACCCATCCACACTTACCAAGTCATCCATATCCACTCTGTCAAATTCTACCACACCATCCTCCTTGGCAAACATACCAAGTACTAACTTTAAGATCCAGGACATGGGTTGTGAAGAATTCAAATTGAATACAACTTACTATATCACCACAATACCTAAGCCACCTAAATTTTATGGTCAACCTTGTTGTGCAGTAGAGCCTAAGAAGACTTTCAAGGTTCCTCTGAAGATGATATTCACATTATGGGGAAACATGAACAAAGAGGAAATTTCAGACTTATCTACAAGGATCTACAAGGATCCAATGGAATTACCCCCATTATTAGTAAATATTTATGGCAAAGCATATGAGATATGCAAATCTCATGGTTCTGATGGAAATAGTGAACTAGAACCAAGCAACAGTCATAGGAGAGAGCCTATCATTCCTTATTCTAGACCAAAGTATCTAGGGCTAGGGTTTGAGCAACTTGAAACTAACGATTGAATTACCTATGTACTTTCAAGTAAGGATGTAATGACTCCTGAAAGTCTCAAGACATGTGAAGAATACCCTACAAAAATTGACTCTCATGAATGGGAATGGGGATCTGATAGAACCCTGAGTGACTATGATATTGATGAACTATTCCTAGAACCCGACCAATTCCCTTTTGAGGAAAGATTCAGACAAATGTACAAAATCGACCCTATTGATATCCATTATAAATATAACGAATGGGTAAGCATCCCTTGGGACCCAAATGAGCATAAATTGTTTCTGGTAACAACTGCATCATCTTGCTCCATTCCTGAGCCCACCCAAAAGCCTGACATGCTTGAACATACTATACATGCCTCTGAATTACCATTCTTTGATCGTGATGTTTATCTGTTTGTCCCATATTATGACCAAGAGCATAACTCATCTGACTCTGAAGATGGTCCTTGGATCGAATATGACTAGGAAAGTGAAGATGAAAATTCTACCTTCACACTTGAGGCTTCCATTTGTATGTTTTCCGCATCCTCCCCCTGCTTTACCAACACTAATGATGGGATTTCCCTTGTCTACCCATAGCTCATTGACTGGGACCATCAAGACTCTCCTTCCATGGATATCTATCAGAATGATGAGGCCATTGTAGAATTCATGGGACTTCATGAGGGCATACCAAGTGGTGATCACAAGGTAGGATTCTCTATTGATCTATATTGTGAAGAATACTTCGGGGAGACTATTCAATCCTCTAGTCGCAAAAATATAAAAAATAAAACAAAAAAAGACATGTCTTTAGGTGAAAACCACAAGGCACCTTCTGACAATTCAATAGTAAAAATAAAGGATGTATCTGAAGGTGAAAAACTCTCTGAGGTGCCTAAGGATGGAAGATTGGACTTTCTTCCCATAACACAGGAAAAATAAGAAATTCTTATTGAAGACACAATGGAAGTTAACATAGCTACGCTAGAGAATCCCAAAATGGTTCTCTTTGCACATCATTGATAGAAGAAGAAAAACCTAAATTCAAACAATTATTCTCCAAAAGAATAGTTAACTTCACATGGTCATATGCTGACATGCTAGGGTTAGACCCCAAGTTAGTATTGCACCATCTTCCTTTAATTCTAGGTATCAAACAAGTCAAGCAGAAATTATGGAAAATGCATCCGCAAATCGCGCTACTTGTGAAGGTTGAACTTAAAAAATTACTGGATGTTGGATTCATAAGATCAATAGACTATGCTAACTGGATTTCCAACCTTGTCCCTATCACCAAGCCAAATGGATAGATCCTCATTTTTACAGACTTCAGAGATTTAAACAAGCTTGTCCAAAATATTATTTCCCATTGTCGAACATAGACATTATTGTTGATCTTACCAAGGGATATGAGATGTTATCCCTCATGGATGGTTTCTTGGACTACAATCAAATATTAATTTCCCCCGAGGATCAACAGAAAACAACATTCACATGCCCATGGGGAACATAATTTTGGAATGTCATGCCTTTCGGCCTAAATAATGCAGGTGCCACATACTAGAGAGCCATGACAACAATATTCCATGATCTCATACATACTTTAATGGAAGATTATGTGGATGGCCTCTTGGCCAAATATTTGACATGAAAAGATCATCTCAGGGTCCTAGATAAAAAATTTAGACAACTAGAAGAGTACAATGTTCATTTGAACCCAAAGAAATGTGTTTTTGGGGTTACTTTAGGAAAACTACTGGGCTACATAGTTTCACGAAGAGGCATAGAAGTTGACCCTGCAAAAGTAAAAGAAATATTAGACATGCCTCCACCAAAAGGAATTAGTGAGCTAAGGACACTATAGGATAGATTACAGTCCATCTGAAACTTCATTGCTTAGCTAGCAGATAAATGTCAACCATTTCAGTACCTATTACACAAAAGTATCCCCTTTGTGTGGACAGATACATGCCAAATGACCTTTGAAAAAATCAAATAATATCTATTGATACCACCAGTCCTAATGCCTCCCATTGAAGCAAAAGCTTTGATATTGTATGTCTCTGCAACCACCAACACACTAGGGGCATTATTGGCACAAAATGACTATAAAGAAAAAGAAAGATCCATATACTACATCAATCGCACACTGATTGAATATGAAATCAATTACATGTCTATGAAACATGACTGTCTTGTAGTTGTCTTTGCGGCCCATAAATTAAGACATTATATGTTGAATCACCAAATATAGTTGGTAGAAAATATTGAACCACTGAAGTATCTTCTAAGCCGGGCAACATTGATAGGTCGGTTGGAAAAATGGGTCATGATTTTGAGTGAATATGACATACAATATGTTGAGCGCAAGGAAATAAAAGGACGGGTAATATCCGATCAAATTGTAGATGTGACTATCCAAGGCACTCATCCATTGATAGCCAATTTTCCTAATGAGTCTATATTTCACGCAGAACCTACATCACCTTCGAAATTATATTTTGATGGGTCTCATATTTCTCATGGCTCAGGAGCTGGTATCTTGTTCATCACATCGCAAGGGGATTTCATTCCTAAGGTATTATGAATCACCTTCCCTTGTACTAATAACATTGTAGAATATGAGGCACTGGTCATAGGACTTAAAATGACAATAAAATGGAAAATTTGAACATTGCTAGTATTTGGGGATTCTCAGTTAGTTATCAACCAAGTGAATGATGATTATGAAACAAAGGATGAAAATTCATTACCCTACAAGTGAATGGTGGATAGCTTCCTGACCTATTTTAGCTTGATTTCCTTTGAAAAAAATCCCTAGGGCACAAAAAAATGCATCTAACACAATGGCAACTATTTGATCTCTTTTGGACATCCCCGAAAATGTGTCACAATTCAACTTCTTAGTGGAACAATTGTCGGTCCCTGCATATGATGTTCCAGAGTTAGAAATGGTTTGTGAACTTCTTGGTCCCAGCTCGCTTTGGTATTAGGACATCTGTGATTATCTTAAGTCCTAGACCCTTCCATCCAACTTATCTAATAATCATCATAGATCCTTCATCTGAAAAGCCACCTGATACACCATCATCAGTGACACCCTTTACCACCGTAGCTTTGGCAACACCCTTCTTTACTATCTTGAAATTGATGAAGCTCACACAAATTTACATGAGGTACATGAGGGTATATGCAAATCTGATTTGAGTGGCCCAACTTTAGCTAGGAAATTCACTAGACTTGGGTATTATTTGCCGACATTAGAAAAAGATGCTCTTTAGTTTGTCAGAACATGTCAGAAATGTCAGGTGCACAATGATCTAATCCACACACCTATATAGGAGCTAAGACCAATCACTTCTCCATGGCCCTTCACATAATGGGGACTCGACCTCGTGGGAAAAATCCATCCATCCTCATCCAATGGCCATAATTTTATCCTCACCACCAATGAGTAATTCACTAACTAGATTGAAGCCATCCCCCTCACTTACATCACCGGTAAGAAAATTTCAAAGTTTATCCTTAATTAAATCATCTTTCGATATGGTGTTCCATATTCCATCATCATAGATAACAATCATCCGTTCAAAAACCAAGACGTCCATGAGATTTGTGAATGATTCCACATCTAACACCATTTATCCACACCATATTATCCACAAGGCAATGGTTAAGTTGAGGCACCCAATAAAACAATTCTTCACATTCTTAAGAATATTGTCAATGATGCTAGCCAAGATTTGCATCTACAACTGAATCCTACCTTGTGGGCCTATCGTACCAACATTTGCACACCCACTAGAGCCATTCCATTTTCCTTGGTCTATAGATCTGAAGCTATATTGCCCATCGGGGTTGAATTTTCTTCTCTTTGAGTCTCCTTGAAGGGAATGATCGATGATAAAGAATAAAAATAGTCTCGCCTACATGAACTAGAAATTCTGCAAGAAAGAACATAAAATTCCTTGAACCACTTATAGGAATATAAAAATCATCTCTGTAGGAGCTATAACAAAAGAGTGATGGTAATAAAATTTTAAATTGGTGACTTGGTCCTCATGTAGAATCCAAGAAATCAGGCTGATCATGAGAAGCCTAGAAAGTTTGAGCCTGATTGGCTTGGTCCTTATATTATTACTACAACATTTAGTTCTGGTGCTTATCGGTTAGCCATGCCTAATGGAAAAAATTTGACAGAACCCATCAATAGTCTGCATCTATGAAAGCTCTATACATAGCATCAAAGAGCTTGGCTAAAACTTAAAAAATACAAAAAATGAGAAAAAAAACAAATTGTCACCTTGATGAAAACCTGGCAAACAGGTGTCTTGGTGACACCAAAAAAATAAAAAAATGCTAAAAATAGTAAAAATAAATAAATTCATCCAATAGTTAAAACCTGGCAAACAGGCGCTTTGGGTAAGTACCATGGTGAAAACCTGGTAAACAGGTGCCATGTGTAGTCGATCATTGCTTCTCCATCTACTATCATTCCAATCGGCCTTCATCCACTTTGCATAACCACGACATCCTGACATTCATGACATTTCCATCACTCCTGTCATTTTCGTCCATGGCTAGTAGTGGTTGACATCATGCCTTGCATATCATTTCCTTTTATCCTAGGTACACCATTTTCCATGTCATTCTACTTAGGTAATTCCCAACTTGCCTGGGGGAAAGACCTTTATCATTTTACTATAGTGGGTATTGCACATGGTCCTAACATTTGTAAAAACATCTTGAAAAAAATCATAAAAATTAGAAAAAGTTTTGAAAAAATTCATAAAAATTAGAAAAAGTTGTGAAAAAAGTGATAAAAAATCAAAAGATGTCCTAAAGAAAACACAAAAACATTCAAAAAGCGTCGAAAATCCCAAAAAAAATCTTGTCCTATCATTTAAGTTAGTTACATCAGTCAGTCTTTGTCCTAAGTCTGAACTACATTGTCTCTGCGCATTTGCTAGGTAGGAAAGATTCATCTATGAATCCTTGAGACATTAGGTCTGTCTTTTTAGGTTTATCAAAAATAAAATCATGACTCAATCTTTTGTCCTTCAGAAAAATTCATTGGTCGTGTTGAATTGTGAGATCTCTAAGTTAATAACATAGGAAAGACCATCATTCGATGAGCCCCTGAGGCCGCACTAGGTTAGTCCATTAGGGTTCATGGCATTGCACTTTCACACATGTCAAATATTTTTAAATCAATTGAATCATTCAACCTAAGCAGGAAATCTATCAAAAACCTTAAACAATATTTTTAACCAACATCTCAATCAAACCTGCATTTTTGTGCCAACATGTGATCAAATCTATCATCTAATCAAATTTTATCAAGGCAAGTCAACCTGTCAATCACAATTCTCCTTCAGATGTGTCCTTATGAAGAAAAGCCCTTGTCATTCATGCTTTCAAATGTGTCCTTCTAGAGAATAGCCCTTGTCATTCATTCTTTCAAATGTGTTCTTCCTAAGCTTCATCATCATTCTCTAGCATTTTGATGGATTCTCCTATCTTTGAGAATCGATCCTCTTGACAGCAACATCATTCAAGATGTGTCCTTTTTGAATCTGGCATCACTCGACATTTGGCAGCCTAGACCTCATCAACCTTGGAATTTCGACATAAAAACACTTGAAATTTTGAACACTTGGAAAACATTATCTTCCTTTTTGATGGTTATCTTGATATTAGTTCCTTACATCAGAGGAGCCACAAAGTATCATGATAATCATCCTAGTCCTTTTGATAATCTTGCTACTAGTTCCTTGAGGATGTCCTGACTTCAATATTTAGAGGAGCAATGACGTAGTATGATGATTTTTCTTTAATTGTCTGTCATGTGGCTAGTTTGTCGAGGATGTCCTGACATCAGGATTTAGAGAAGCGATGACGTTCATGACTAGTCTTGTCTGTTTACAGTTGGTTATGACAAAATAACTCAAAACAATTCCATTCCTTGTATGAGTCACGATCATCCTTGGCTGGGACCATTTGTTCTATGTAATGGTTCAACCTTTTAGACTATTGATCTATGTCATATCATAGTGTCTGTTGGCCATTTCAAAATTCTACCCAATGATGATTAAGAGCAACAACTATTATAGTACTATGGCGATTATTGAAGGATTCTTGTTTCTACACTAATATGCATATCTTTCTCTTCACTAACATCCACCTTTGTCTTCCCTTCTCCCATCCTATGATAATATCCTATGACTTACAAAAACATAGTTGCATACATGATCATATGAGCATTTCATTATCACATTTCACATTTGCATAAATTAAATTCCATAACAAGATCAAAATTCACATTGCATGATGTATGAGTTTATCATTTACATCCATCCATCTTGCATACATAAAACTATCATTGGCATTAACATATAGACATCATAACCACCATTAACATCAATGCATACATATAGGAATAAAATCATCATAAAGCATGATATCCATACATCTCATAATACATTAATGCATCCATCTCATCATATAGAATACCATTATCATCAACATATAATCTAGGACCATAATGACATATAAGGATAAAATCATCATTATTAATGCATAACATCACAACACATCAAATAAAGCATACAACATCATAATGCATAGGATCATAAAAAAAAAGCATGTAATCTATATCAAAATCATCTCATATATATATATATATCTCAAATATATAATGTCACAAGATAAAATATGGAAGAATCCAAAAAATGGAGCTTGCAGGCTCAAAATTCAACATGTAAAATATCTCATAACAATAAAGAAATATAAGCCCTAGATTGTACCCTCTTTGTCCCATGGAGGTGAACCATGGGGTGACTAACGTTGACTCATCAACTCAACTATAACCTGCACGGAGGATCTACCCTGACTCTGACATCTTGAGGGGTCAATGACTGGAGGCCAACTCTTCTCTGACTGGTGTCCTGAAGACACTGAACTATGATTGTGGCTCGACCAGTGACTATGGCCTGATGAATGCCTCTGAGAGTGGTGTGACCTATGACCAAATGACCGCCCAGATGATGTGGACCTACCTGCACTACTGTGACTATTGTTGTCAAATCTGCTACTATTGTGTGTCTATGTGCCACTACTGGTCCTTCTATATGATCATAATAGCCCAGGATCCCATCTCTCAGGTGGCACGACCTTCTCATATAGTGCTCTCTATTGTCCTCTTCTCTCAATTATCGGGCCAAATCCCTCACCATATCCCTAGTTAGCCCTGTACACAACTGTGCAAACTCTTGCACTCATATATTTGTCTCCTCCTGACAGATCATAGCCTGATCCATGTCCACTCACACCACCTCTAACTCCACTGATAATCCCTTGTTCTGAGACAAGTCTGCATCCAATCTTGTCTAAATATTGGCTACTCTTTGTTTTGTGGTGGCATCCATAGGCAAAATAGGTAGCCTGTCACCCTCCACCTCTTCTTCCTCAATCATCCTCTCCCTGAGCCTCCTCTTTGCCTCATCCTCCCCCTCCTCATCCTCCTCATCCCTCTCCTCCTCTCCTCCAATCTCTTCCACATAAATTTCTAGTGCCTGGTGCTCTCCAAAAATGTCCTCCTCTCCTGGCATCTTTCCCTCTAGCTGAATCTTTGCCTTTGCCCTAACCTCGGCCTCCATCTCACCCTCCTACCTACCCTCCCCCTCTAGTTGCTCACCCTCCTATCTAACATCCTCCTCCCTGATGGATGACAATGGTGCTCTACCCACCCGATATCAGACTCTCTTGGGTTGCCTCCTGCCTCGGTCACCTCTCCTCCTCCTCCCACCCCTACCATCCTTCCCATCATCTCCAACCCTACCACCTCAATCATCCCATCCACCTCTCACACCACCTTTTCCACCTCTCCCACCATCCCCTTAGCTTGTGTCCCTCCCTTGTTCTCCCCTCCACACTCGTGGAATGACTGATTTCCGATCAATCAATGCAAGATAATCTGGACCTATCAACGGGATAATCCTATGAACCTACCATCAAACATCATACTCTTCTGACATTTGGGCATCTGCTGACCCCCCTCTCCACCCCCACTACTATGCAACTAACCCATCGATCTATTGCTCTGCCAAGGTAACTACTATGGGAGGCCCCCACATGGTCTCTCTTGATGGGTGCCCATACTCGGTCGTCCCCATAGGCACACCCTACTACTCTCCAAACTGACATAGCACCCACTGGGGCAGGTACATCTCAATAATTTTTTGGCTCTATAGAATTTGGCTAATCAAATATCTAAACTGTCGACATAATGTAAGATGTCCCTCCTCATCTGGCCACTAGGCACAATCTCTGAATGGTCTCCAGATAAAACTCATTAGGGTATCGATCCTATGTCACCAATACCTTATGTCCCCTACTTGGGTATGTGTAATGAAACTTACATATAAATATACATAGGGTATCCCCTCTCCCAACTGTTGAATCTAAACTGGTGGGTGGCAAATGGGAATGTGCTCCCATGCCTAGATCATCAAAAGAGTGGTACCACAACTAATGCTTTTTCCCTCCTGGTAAGCAACCTCATGCATTTAATGATATAACATACCCAACAAGCAGGCCCCCCAGGAAAAAAATTGTCCTATCCCTATGCATTTGAACCAATACATCCCCCCATCCAATAGGGAATTCGTGCTCACAATGATCTAGAATCAAGACTTCGGTTATCAAATCTCATAGCCCTCGATCCCCAGTCTGACATCATCCACATCCTCATACATATCTACCATAGCCTATCGCTCTCGGTGAGGATCATAAACTACCCACTCCCTACTGATCAGGATGTAGAGTATCCTGTACACATCCTCTAATGTCACAGTGGCCTCCCTATAGGTAGGTGGAATGAGTAGATCTCTGAGTGCCACCTTTCACACAGTGTTGTCAATAATCCTATGTTTTCCCGAATAATGGGCATATAGGTGACATAGTACATACCTAATCTCATTAGTCATCTCCTCTCACTATGTTGTAGGCCTAAACTTGCACATATAAATGGGTTCTAGTCATTTCTACACACATAGAAATGAGAGTTAGCACACATGGAATAGAATTGCAAAGAATTATTACTATCTGCATAATAAAAAATGCATCTAAAAAAGGAGTCTAAACTAAGTCAACTCTATTCAACCTTGGTCAACATCAATTGCATTGCATTGACTACAATTGTGTCACGTCAAGTCATATCCATCACAACAGTATCCATCACAACAGTTTGCACATGTATCACACTCTAGCGATTGCGTCGTTTGACCTCGTAATTGTGAAACTCTACATCACTTGCGTCATTTTACATGTCAATTACATCATTTTATAACACTTATGTCATGTGGCATTGCACTTGCATTGTAATATGGCACTTGTGTCACATGATTCCATGGTTGCATTGTGATTTAGTAGTTGCACCCTAAGACCTAGCAATTGCATCATTTTAAACCAAAAGCCTACCCATCCCTTGCACTTGTGTCATGATGCAACAAATGCGTCGAATACAATAGTGCATGCAACTTACACAAATGCATTTTCATTGCAACACATTCATTTACCTAGCATGAAAACCTAATTAATGCACAGAAAATGAGAAAACAAAGTTGGAAAGAGCTACTTACCAGTGCCTCTACGCCCTCGGGTCGTCAGAAATTCCTCACTCGGTATATGTGGTGCTCTGTCGTTGGAATCACCATCTTCTCCTCGCGCTCTGCTCTCCAAAAAATTTAATAACAAATGTGAAAATGACACCTAGATTACCTTTTTAAAACCTATTTATAGGTTGAAAATTAGGATTTTACCATTTGGGTTAATACTGGAGGCTCTTTTTACTACCTTAGACTGACATTTTCACTATCTTAACGTCATCCAATTTTGAAACCGATTGGACCGTTGATTTTTTGGGTATCCTTTTAGCTTATTGGGACACTTGCCAAATTTTTCTGACCCCAAGCCAGAATTCAAAAAAAATCCCAAGGGGGCATAGACACTCCATACCTTCACTGGGGCATATCCTTGACTTGTTTTCTTTGGCATAACACAATAAACTGCATTATGACAAAGAGGGGCAAAATGTAGATACATAAAATTGACCTAGGCCTACGAACTCAGTTTTCTCATTAATTCCTCTAAGCATAATTTGATTATGTCCTTGTGTCTAAATTCAACTATTAATTAAATAATGAGAAATTATTTAATTAATTCACCTCTTTTATTCTTCTTGACTATTTAAATAAATCACATTTATTTAAATACACCACTAATGTTTAAAGTCCTCTTTAAATTAAATAAATTATTAAATTTATTTAATTAACCCTTTATTTCCCTCTTGATTATTTAAATAAATAAATTTTATTTAAATATGTCTCTAATATTAAGGTCTTCTCATAATTAAATAAATCCCCCACATTTTATTTAATTATTAACCCACTTCTTCCACAATTAAATAATTTAAAATTAATTATTTAATTGTCTCATTTAATTCTTTTCCAAATTTAAATAAAAATCATTTATTTGAGTTTCCCTCTTTTCAAGTAAATAATTTAATTATTATTTATTGCCACATGACTCCACCATTTTGAATTAAATTAATGTTAAATTCAAAATAGCATTTCCCTCGACAAATTAAGTAATTTCTACAATTACTTGATTTTCTAACTCATTCTTTTTATGTGCCAGATCTTATCTCCCTGTCACACATATTCTCATTCCCTGATTTAATTTCTTAAATTAAATCTTGTCCCCTCATTTTTAATTTCACCCTAAAGTTGTCCTAACCCTAATTGTGGGTTGTTATTTTGAATCTTGATCTTTGATTCTAGGGCATTTCTCAATCTCGAATCTTGTCCATTCATCCAAAATTGTATTTTCTATAAAATGGCAATTTGGTTCTCATTTTGACATCTTGCAAATATGGAATCTTGCACACCTAGCAAAACTTGAATCTTGCATCCCTTATTTGCTTGTCTTCATCTTTGTCATTTTGCTAATTAGTTTGCATGTAGAACTTAGTTTTCTTACATAATCATTTGAGAATCCTTCAACACTTGCTTAGGACTTGTCATTATCATTAGATTGATCATCACAAATATGATGGAAACTTCATAGTTTCAACAAGTTGAGAAGGTATAATGGAGGTCAGCCATGGAGAATGAAGACATTTGGATGAGATTGTTTCATTTGTTTTCATTTATTCCTTTGCACTTCATTATTACTTTGGGGTTTTTATGTTGCATATGATTTGCTAACCATAGGAAAATTCCCTCAGTTACAATGTACTTTGTCATGGATTGATGGCCTTTCTTGTACCTCAACTTTAGAGATACCTGCAAAATTTATATCATCAGGTCGTAGTGTGATATTTTCAATAAAGTTAACTACTTTGTTCTAACCTCTTTCCATCCAATTGATCCCAAAAGCATAAAATTGTTCAGTGGAGTGCTAG
The DNA here is from genome assembly GCA_007115665.2 of Sequoiadendron giganteum. NCBI lineage: Eukaryota > Viridiplantae > Streptophyta > Pinopsida > Cupressales > Cupressaceae > Sequoiadendron > Sequoiadendron giganteum. The sequence goes on from CM021101.1 coordinate 801,408,330, forward strand.
ACAACATTTTTGTATTGTTTCAATCTTTTATTGTTACAATCATACTTGGACCTCACATAGGATATCGGTAAATCATAATCACTGATTACCATTAACTTCTTTATCCCATGCTTTTCAACTAGCCTTAATCCTACCAACAATGCATCATATTCTACCACATTTTTTGTCTAGATAAAGGACAAAGTGAAAGAAAACTTGTATGTATTTCCACTAGGTGATACCAACAATATTCTTGCACCATACCCTTCTTTAGAGCTTGTACCATCAAAGTACATCTTCCAAATCCATCCTTATCAAATAATCTTGTAACTTCATTATTTATAGGTGCAGGGCGCCTGTCACATTCTTTTGGTATTTTTTCCTATGTGTGATTTTAAAGTGTGCCAATGAGAGTAATTAGTTAATAAGACTAAACACACACACATCCATGCAATGTACTACATAAAATAAATAGAAATCATAGAATTAAATTGCTAGTTCTATCCTTTCAAATCATTCCATGGTTCTTTAGTCTTAAGGACCTTCGAAATTCATGATCTTAGATCTATTAAATGTTGCACATGAATCTGTAGAGGTGACAACCTAAGAAATGAGAAGATGTTGTGCAATACAAAATACATGCCTACATCACTATATTTTTGGTGTTTTAATGCTTGAATTTTGAATGCTCCTATGATGAGATGTTTTTGTAATTGAAATGATACTAAAATGAATAATGCAAATCTAATGATAATGATGTATAAATGATGCAATAAACTAAAATTCTCAAATGGAATTGCTATGATAACACTAAATGAAATAAAATGCTGAAATATAACTACAATGCTCTCCAAATTCTCTTAAGATTTTGGTAGCATAAACTTGTAAAAATCTCCTCCTTAAAAGCTATAGAAATGTTCTCTATTTATAAATTTTTCTGGGCTTAAGATGTTGTGGTAGTGACAAATGGTTGAGATCATGATCCCGAGGAATTGATGGTGGATCACAAAGAGGTTAGAGGAATTCATGGAGGTTGCTCAATTTGGAAGAGCTAATCTTCCAAGTGTCCAAGAGAATCATTTAACAGAAGGATTCATGTGTCTCCCTCAAAGTTTGGAGGTTGAGAGGTTAGCGAGAATATTCCTAATTAAAAATTAGAAATAAATGAAAATTTGTGACATATGATGAGGTGGAGGTGGTTAGAATAAATATGGAGACATGTACTAAATTTGAATTAAAAATTCAAATTTAAATGGAAGAGGGAAATTAAATGGAAAATTATTTTAAATTTGTGCATTCAATTAATTTAAGAGGAAAGTGATTTTTGGAAAAAGAGGAATTTAGGGAATGAACCATATAAATAAATTTATCAATTTATTTATAATAGTAGAGGAATTAGAATTTATTAATTAAATAACAAGTATCTAATTAATTGTGCTCGAGACCATTTTTACATGCATACATTTTTCCCCTCTTTGAAGTGATGTGTGCAAACACATTACTTCAAAGAATAAATTTTCAGACCACAATGATAAAAAAATTGAGATGCCCTAGACTCTGATTTTGCAGTGATGATGAATGGATGACCCCTCCGGAGATGAATCAGGGATTTTTGAATTTTTTGAATTTTTTGAATTTTTAGACAAATTTGGACAATTAAATGATTTGTCATTGATATGTTGATAATCTTCAAATTTGAGGAGGATGACCTGATTTATCTCCCAAAAATGATTAGAGTCTAGCCACATTGTTGATTAGTTGATTAAAAGGCCCATTTAAAAAAATAAAATAAATGCCACCATAATTACCCCTTAATTAGCCCTTAAAAGGTCAAAATGGGTAAAATAAAGTTCATTGGTAACCTTGCATTGTGAAAACTTGAGAGAGAGAAGAGAGCCAAGATGGATAGAATTCCATGCCGCTCTCACAAATTTGAGCGACTTCACTACCACTAGCATCCAACCACATACGGACCTCCAGTACATACCCCGAGAACTTGCTTTTTCAATTTTGAATTTAAATTTTCCCACTTTTTTTAATTTTTAAACATTCCATTTTGAACGCGTTTTAACGCATAGGGCTAGGAAAATAGCATATTGGGCACCCGATAGAGTGCATAGAGTCATTGTAATAGTGCATAGGTTTAGGTTTAGGTCCAAAAAATAGATTAGTGCATTAGATCACTGCTTTAGTGCATGAGGTTGCTAGAATAATGCATAGGAAGTCTAGCGCATAGGGTTGATAAGATGGTGGTTCAAGTAGCTCAATTAGCGCATATAAGAATTTGTGCATCGGGACCCTATTTTGGTGAATAGAGTTTGTTTTCTAGCGCATCAAAAAAATAGCACACATAAATGATAGAATAACACATAGGGTAGTGTTGATGGTGTTTTTCTACACAACAACAACTCAGACAGAATATGATATCCTATCTCTCTTGAAAGGTAAATCTTTATGGGAGAAGAGATAACCCCAAGGTCTTTAATGTCAGGTCCTGACAATGCAAATAAAATAACTCAGGGATAATGTGAAAATGTTGGTAATCATAAAGGGACCTTACTACAAGCAAATACTGGACTCAAATTTATCACATCTAGCAATATATTGATACTTCAAAACCTAAAACTAACCCAGATAATAAAAGAATTGACAAAAGATAAGGGTTTCAGAGGTAGTTCTAAGACTAATTCTAACCCTAGGATTAACAATCCAAATGATAAGATGCTCAAAATGGACCAATCTCTCATAAAATAATTCATGTTTAACCTAGATAAATCTACAATCTTACAGAAATAGTGCAATCTTCTAAGGTGTTAAATATTTTCAAATCTTGCATATTCATTCAAGAAAAATCTATTGCAATTGAAATGAACAAACATTCATAATTGAACTAACCATAGTTTTAAGTCCAAGATAACTTTGCAAAGCAACTAAGAATCAGCTAACTACAAAAAGTATGGACTAGAGATTGCTGAAAACACTTCAAGCATAAAAACTTGAACATTATCAAACCATCTAACATCAAATAACTTAAGAAATTTCAAATATAGAATACCAAGAACCATGCTAGATAAAACTCAACACAAGAAAGGCACCAAATCATAATGTCTTTTCTTGTATTAAATCACCCAAGGTGGCAACAATTCCAGTCTTTTATTACAACACTTTCTTGAAGAGATAAACTAAACTCTAACTCTAATTCTTCTTACAATTAGCTCTAGTGTGAAATTCATCTAACTTAACCCCTACAAATGAGGTATAATGCCAAACTTATAGAGGAACCCCCAAGATATGTCAGCCCAATTAGGGTTTACAATGATAAATGCCATAGAACAAGTTGGCCAAAATATATTCAAAATAATATGAAATGTGCAATTTGAACCAATTTCATCCAAGTCGGCCTAGGGTCTCCAACAAAACTCGATCCAATGCATGCAAAGGAAGAGGAGAAAATAATGGGGAAGCACAAATTCCAATGTAGCATTGCATTAACTACTTCCCCCCTTTGTCTTTAGCACGATCCACCTTATCATGCACCAAAAATAATACCCTATCCAAGTCGGCAATAGGTGGCATAGGAAAAACCCTAACTCTCCTCTCAAGGAACTTGATGTCATCTCTTGACCACTTCACTATATTATCCCAATCCACCTTATTTTTTTGATACCTATCAATGACTACAATGTATGTTGCAGCATCATCTAGATGGTGTTCGGTAATAGGGCCCTCGTTGATTGGAGAATAGACATCTCACCACCATTTTCTTAATTGGTCTAGGTTAAGATGCTTTGGAGAAAATTTCTTTCTCCCTATCATCACTTCAAAGAAAGAGATACACTTATTGTAGATATTAGTCAAAGTGTCCTCAAATTGCCTTCCCAATTTATATATCTTCTTCAAGGCCTTTTACCTCATCTACAAAATTTCAAATGATTCCCAAGGCTCTACAATTCTTGAGGAAGGAAGAATTCCATCCTTTACCAATTGATCCTCATTGTGTTCCATGACAGTCTTTGTCTTTTGCAGTAGGAGATCTGTATCTTCCTTATTCTAAGTCAACACACCCTTCAGCCAATCGAATGACCTCATTGCATCTCCTCTAGTGGAAAGGATGTATTTGATAGCATTATCTCCCTTTGCTTGTACTCACTGAAACCAATCGGCTATAGCATGTGTGGTGCTCTTGATTATATACAATTCTGATATGGTTTCCTGGGGTAAGAAGCCTACAACAGATGAGGAAGAACTAATAGATTGCAAGGGTTTCATCAACTCTTGCAAATAATTCTTCAATTTATCATTTTCCTTTTCCAATTATGCCTTAGCTTGTACCTTATTCCTCAATCTGCTGAGGATTACAACATTGGAGCCTTCATATTCTTCAATGTCTTGTTCCATAGAAGCATGCCCCAAGTTGATAGTTTGTACACTATAATCCTTCCCAGTCACATCATCTCTATTTTTGTCAGGAGTAGGGGTAGCAATGTGGACCACCCTATTATTTTACCCATCCCTCTCAATCTTGGAAATGACTCTGGCTTTCTTCTTTGTCTTTCCCTTTCCAATATTTTCCAGGATTTCATCCCAATTGGGAGGAGTTTCATCCACTACAATCTGTTTACTCTTTAATTCCTTATCTAACCACCCTGGAATGGTGGATTCTGCCTATACTTTATCCTGTCCACCTTATTCTTGTTGAACATTGGGTGCACTCTTCTCCATGCTAGGCTCCTTAGGAATCCTCTCAGTTGAATCATGCTTATATGTATTATGCTCTTCCTTCTCATGTACTAGTGAAGGAGTATTAGGTGACACTTCCTTCTTAGGAGAAGGTCTTTCCTCCTCACCTCCTGCAGGTGAATCCCCATCAGCTACCAAGGGAGACTACAAAAACTTATCTATCTCCACCTCAGCATTGTAGAGATCACCTTCTTGGAATTCTTGCTCATCAAGGTCCTTAGGATCTTCAAGATTTTTTGGTTCATCTGGCATATTTCCAGTCTCATGGAGAGGAGGGATGTCTTCATTCTCGTTGGCAAGAGCATTCATGGGAGCACTTATTTTTGGTGTAGCATCCTTGGTGGAAGGATTCCTTGACCTCCTAGTGTATACTTGCATCTTTTCCCCTGAACTCTCTACTTCTATCATAGGTGTGTCAACCTTTTCATCTACCTTAGAAGCCTCCTTCTATGATAACCTCACAATTCTACTTCTCTTCGGTGAGGGAACACCAGTCTCTTCTTTCTCCTAGGGACATGCTTCATCTTCTTGGCCATAGGCCTTCTTTGTTTTTCTGCCTCTCCTACCTCCTCTGTATGAACATCCTTAATCTTGATTTTAAAAGGAGAGCCCACCTTGGTTTTTCCCTTAGGATCATGTTCAGGTGACTCCTCAAATGCAGAGTGAGACTCCAAGTCTCCCATGAGATCATAAGTGCATTTCACACCCTCACTTTCCAATTCCAAAATCTTATGCTTGATCCAGAGCTTGGTATACTTGATGACTAGATTCATGACTTGTTCTATCTCTATCTTCTCTTCCTCCAACCAATCAACCTATTTAATTGGATTATCCTTCACAACCTCAAAGTTATGGCCTTGGATTAGATTCCCATCCTCCTCAACCTAGTCAGGGACAACCCTTATGTTGTACAACTGCACCAAGTTGACTATTAATCTGGAGAATTTCTTCTTTCAGACTTCAAATTCACCACCAAGTTTGGCCCAGTAGTCCTTTATGTTATCCTTGTGGTTCTACTCTTTGCTTGCCTTCTTCTGGGCTTCACTAGTTATATCAAATCTAGATCTCTTGGAGTGGAAGGAGAGACCAAGATTTTTCATCTCCTCTTCAAAAGCATAGTCTGAGTTGATAGAAGGGCATACCTCATTAGTGTCTATCCTCAAAGAGAGTTCATTACCAAATCCGCTCTTGTGCTTCTCCTTTTTCATAATTACATCAAAGTCACAGATCCTCCTTATGACTTCTACGAGCACAACATGATTAGTAGGGTACCTAGGGACCCTGTATGGAGCCCTCTAGCAACCATCAATCCTTATGTATGAAAAGGTGGGGAACTAGATAAAAAAAGCTCCAAACCTTTTGATCAACTCTTTGGCTTTGTCTGAAATCTAGACATGCTCTGCACATTGGAGCAACCTAGTGATATACATGGTGAATGCATCATTCACCCTCCTGTAGCTCGATTTACCTAGGTTTAGCTATGGGTAAACATCATAAATTATATCCTGTGCAAATACACCCTTCATGCTGAGTCCCTTGTATGGGTGAAACCTAGCCAAAGCATATAACAGGTAAGAGGTCATTGTGAAACTCTTGGTCTGTAGTAAATTGCACATCTTCTCATGAATTTTGGCACTTATAATACCTACCTAGTGGTAATCTATACCCTATTCCATCCTAGAAATAACATGGAGCATCCAATTCTCAAACATTCCTACATTCTTTAATCCTACCACCCTACTAAGAAGGGTAATAGCATCATAATATTCCTTCTTGAACTTGAGTTTGACCAACTGCTTGGGAAACTTGGAGAAATGGGACTTAGGCTTCTCCAACTAGGAATTGATAACCTGCTGGGATTTGATAGCATCTTCCTCATAGAAATTCCTTGCCACATCCATGTCAAATGCCACCACATGAGACCTATCAGGCATGTGAAAGGTCTAGGCTAAGGACACCGGATCCAAATTTTCTATAATCTTGCCTTAGGGACCAGTTATCCTCTATGTAGCTCTGTCATAGTGTCTTGCACATTCAAGTACTAGCTCATATCACTGCACTATAGGGGAAATCCATCCACATGGGCCAATCCTGATTCCACTATTCTCTTAGCCAGCAAAGTATGGTCCTGTGCTTCCATCCCGGTCTTGAACTCCTCATATTCCCATTGTCCAACATTGGTATCAGTCACCCCTGACTAGATAGATGAGAGCTTTCTCTCTGAAATTCTATTCTTGATATCCAACTTGATTCTCTCTTCCTCAAAAATGGAAGAACCCTCTACATTGGGGTGCACTACCTTACCATTGGCTCCACTTGCCATTGCTTTACTTGATTTAGCCTGCATTTGACAAGAAACCAAAGTAAAGAAACATGGAACACAAGTTAATCCATTAAAAAGACAAGTTCATCCTTAATATAAATCTTATGATAATCTGAATTCTCAAAAACCTTCATAAGAGTTAATCATTTCAAAGTTCGGGTTTTCAGCCCTTCCATGGAATCCAGGCAAGAGAGGAATTTCAAGAAATTCCTAGCTAGGCAGATTCTAGCAAAGCAGGCACACAAGCATCCCATAATAATTTGATCAACTATTATTAACTATAAAGAAACATGAAGCATCCTAAAACAAGTCTAATTCGACCATCAAATGCATAATGATAAAGCAAACTTCATGCAATTCCTCAATTCTCCATTTTCAACAAAATCTTAAGAAAATCCATCGGGGATGGAAATCCATGAGAATGGCAATAACTCATAAACTCTAGGAAAATGAAGAGGCCAAGAACTTTCGAGAAAATCTCGAAGACACGGATTCCAACAAAACTAATGCAATTTTCACCACTTAACTCAATTTTCCTGAAACCAGCAAGGGGAGGGACAAACAGGGGAAATCTGGTCCCAGCAGAATTTTGTGAAGGACCAGAATCTCTAGAATTCTGCATACTTTGGGAGATATATGGAAAACTGAACGGTCGAGAAATTTCGACAGTTAAGGAATTCTGCGACGACGTTGAAAACCCGGATGTTCACATTTTCCTATGACCTTCGGAAAATCGATCAAACGATCATAGATTTGAGAATCCAGAGCCCCAAACAACATGATTTGAACTCCCTACAAATCAATTTTGAATCTGAAACTTACCCAAAGGGAAACGAGAGGGAGTGGTGATGTCGCCCTAGGCATAAAACCCTAAATTTCTACCATGAACGTGCTGGACAAGCACAAAATCGACTCTCATGATGGCAAAGGTTGATAACTGGTTCGCCTTGACCCAAAATCAATCTCTCTCATGAAGGAGTTGAAGGGCAAGCCTAGGGACTTACTTGTGGTAAACATCTTCATGAAATGGGAAAACCCAAAACACGAGGCACTCAATCATTTAATCATACATGAATTCGAACCCCAAAATGACACAAGACCAGAAAAGCAAGTCAAAATGACCAAACCCTACCATACCAACATTTCAACTCACAGTTCAAACGATGCACACCATGAAGAAATTTGAATCATTCATCAAAGAAGGGATGGCATCGTGCACATACCATGAAGAAAGAAGAATCGAAATAAAAAAAATTGGCAAGACAACCAAATAGAGCACAAATGGCCTCCACAAAATCTAATTGTAACAATCAAATCCAATTCTAGATGCCCAATTCAGCAGCAACACTCAAGCTCAAGCACCCTAAAAGAAAGAGAAAGAAAATGATAAAATTCAAATGGCACAAAATTCCCAAAAATTCAACTTAATACCCACCTTCGAAAATCTCACAATCAATGCAGTCAAGACCGATCAACCCAAAATCTGAGAATCTGACAAGGTGACAGACATTTGGAGGAATCTGGTCTGAACAAAACTCCATGGAGGACTAGAATCTCTAGATTTTCAATGAAAAGAAATTTCCATTAGACTTTGAAAGGAATCTGGGGCAATCCGACAGGAGTGGATTTTCTCAGGTATAGTGAAAAACCTGGAATGAGTCCAAAACCTAAGGTTTTTAGTATATATCAAAGATGGACTATTCCAGTAGGCAAGATAAACATCAAAGCAATGCCCAAGCAAGAAAATCCCCAAAATAAAAAGGGACAAAAAGACCAAGAGTGAAAGAAAAAAGAGAGAAAAAGAGGGTCCCTACTTTCAGTGGGGCGTGTGTGTAAAAAGTGCACAATAGGTAGGTCACTTAGCGCATTCAAGAAATGGCGTATCGGGACCCTTTTTTGTCATATAGAGTTTTTTTTCTAGCGCATTCAAAAACTAACACATAGAATTCCAGTTCTAACACATTTAGTAAATTTTCTAGCGCATCTGGTAGATTAGTGCATAAAAACTCTATTTTAGTGCATTGAGCCAAAATTGATGATTTTGAATGATTCCTCCTAGATTTTGATGGTTGATGATCATGTCAGTCGATGATAGGATAATGTTGATTAATAGGTTGATGATCGTCCTCATGATAGGCGAGGATCGATGATAGGAAACATAAGATAGATTGATTGATTGACCTCATGAAAAATGAGAGTAAGAGATAGGTGTATTGATGTTGATCAATCTCATGACAACTGAGAGTTGATTGATAGGATAGGTGCTCCTTGAGATTTGATCAAAATATCATGTGAGCTAATTTGATTAATTGATAGGCTGATTGATAGGTTGATTGATTGATGTGTTGACTTGATATGCTGATTTGATCATAGGAGGGTGGCTTAGGAGTTATTCAGGTTTAAGAGCACTTTCCTCAGATGTGGGATATGATCCCATAGCTTACCCCAATAGATTTTGCCATTATTGATCAATGTGGAATGAGTTCCTTGATTGACTTGCCCTAGTATTAGATTAATTGGGGGCTACTGATGACACTTGCAGAGCGGTGGCATAGTGACCACAACACCTTCCATTTAGCAACTGGTAAGATCACTATTACACCACAAGATGTATATCGTATTTTGAGGATACTAGTCATGGGGGACGTGGTGGTGTATGATTATGAGGAGTAGGGGGGACTGATGCCATTTAGTAGATTTTCCATAATGACCAGTTTATTAGATATGAGATATCTTGGAGGGAGTTGATTGCCACCCATCGGCCCTTTCCATGTGTGTTAGAAGGATTCATTGGTGGTTTTCTCTATGTTTTTCAAAGTTGGGTGTGGATTGGATCGTGACTGGGAACTTGGGTTCCACCTATTTCCTCTTGGGTTCCCATTCTGGTTTCCCTTCTGGTTCTGCCTATTTCCTCTTGGGTTCCTGTTCCGGTTCTGCCTGGTTCCCCTTTTTTGGTTCCCACTCCACTTCCGCCAGGGTGTTTTTTGTTCCTGCCTATCTTGGCCCTTTGCTCATGTTTTGTTTTTCCTCTGGTTCCACCTGTTTCCTCTTGGGTTCCCATTTCGATTTTCGTTTCGTTTCCACTTGGCTGGGTTGTGGCTTTATTTTGCCTATTCCCCTTTCCTCTCCACCTCTGCCTATTTCTGGCTTCGCTCCCTCCTAGATTGCTGCTTGGTTCTCTAACCTTGGGTTCATTGCCTTAGCTAGATTTTGATGGTGTATCTTGTATTGATCGTGTTTTTTTTGTGTGCAGGTTAGATCATGATGGATGTGGCTCAGATTTGCAGATGTTTACATTGCAGATCTGGGCATGGTTGGTGGTTGTTGGTTGTGTAGCCCATTCCTATGCACAAAATCATTATGGTTGGTAGCCATTAATGGCTGGTTGGTGAGATGTGATGGGTTCTTTATGGTTGGCATCGATCTGGGTCATTCATTGTGCATCTCAAGCCCGATCGATGACTAGTTTTGGAACGTGTTTCTTTGTTCGTGGGTGTTCATTCATGCCAGGTGTGGCTCAAGGATCTGTCCCTTGGTGGCATGTGACCCTAGTCAATCTGGTGGCATCCTTCATTCGATTCATTGCTGGGCGGCAGGTTACTGCTACTTTGTCGGGCTGATCTGGTTGGTGGCCTGAGTTTTGTAACCCTGGCTCTATTCTCGCACCAGCAATTTTCTATATATTTGGAATTTTTCTCCTTTTGTGAGAGACTCAGCTAGGTTAGAAGAGATAGAGATTAGAGGACTGAGTCAGAAAGACTTGTAATCATCCATAGTTTAGTAATAGAAGTAGCATGTTAGCGGATCAGAGGAAGTTTTCACGTTTCAGGCATATGTTGTAATATACCAGGAATGTTGTAACATTGTGTTATGATTGGTGTCTCCTTGGCATTAAATAATCTTGCATGTTTCTTGTTTCATCTCTTGAAATGCTTGAAAATGTTTGAATATAATTTAGATTCTATCTTGTAATGCTTATGACTTAATATTCGAAGTGTTGTAGCAATCCCTTGTTCATATCTTGGGCAGCTTCTTGATTATGGAAAGGTTGTGTAAGGTCAACCTGTACCCCATTCATGTGCTTAGTTCAGCTTCATTCAATCATTCAGTCTCATTGAATGAATGTGTTCAGCCTAAATATCTCTAAAACCTTAGAAGATCACACTTTTTTCTGCAAGATTGCAGGTATGGCCTAGGTCGATCAGAAATTAGTTTCATGGGATTGGTCCATTTCAAGTCTTTTATCATCTACATGATTAATGTTAGAGGTAGTGTTAGTGATTTAAACTTCTGAAACCCTTTCTTTTCCTGTTTCTTTTATTATGTGGTTGAAACCCAAAGTTAAAGCACCACCATGTTCAGGATCTAATGAGTTTAGAAACCTCTAGCATTTACATGTAAGACCCCTTGTGATTACCAGCATATTCACATTTTATCACTGAGTTTTTTCTACTACATGGTCATGACCTAACACCTGAGAGACCTTGGGGTTATCTCTTTATTCATAAGAGATCAACATTTCAAGAGAAATAGGATAGCCTTTATTTTTTCTATATTGTTGATGTGCAGAAACACCAAACAATAGGATTGGCACTAGAAGGAGGGCCAACAAGGTGGAGCATTTTCTGAACGCCATTTCTCTTGAGAGGCTCAGAAGGAGAACCAGATTCACAACTAAAGAAGTAGAAGAGTTTCAAGAATTTCCACTTCCAACCAGGTCAAGAAGGACCAAAAGGAGGGAAGAATCATCATCTAATCCAACATTCCTATCATCTTCACCACCACCCACTCCATCTTCATCCAATTCTGAGGTGGGTTCCATTCCACAACACCAACTTGTCATCCATTTTTCATTACCACCCCCACCAATGGCCTTCTTGGCAACCAACCCATCACCCTTGACATTCAACAACTACAATGTCATGCCCAAGAACCCTGAGCACTTCTACTCCAAGTTTCATATGAATGACCCAAATAGGATAGCAAAAAAAAATATTCAAATCTTTTAGACCTGTCTGAGAGACAGGGGGATTTACCATGAAGATGTTGCATGCAGACTCTTCCCTTATTCCTAAGGAGAGGAAGCCTTTTATTGGTACAACCACTTGATTGCTACTTCCATTCATGACTGGGCTAAGCTTGAAGCCGCATTCTTGCTAAAATTTAAGATTCCCATCAGTGCCAATGAGTTATATATGTAGTTCACCGGGGTAAAGAGGGAAATCAATGAGCCTATAGGATTGTTCAACAATAGGTTCCATCGAGCATACACCAAACTACAAGCACCTTATGCTGGAAATGAGGCCACTACCCTTGAGGTCTATTTTGAAGCCCTTGATAGTCTCACCTCTACCTTTCTCAATTGGAGAACTAATCTGCCCACCACCTTGCTCACTGCATATTCAGAGGCTATCAAGGTCAGCACTGACTTGAGGCAACACTTGTCGAGACCTTTTCCATCACTAGGACTAGCTGCTCATCCAGGCCAAGTCCAATCTCTCAACCAAGCCCTGACTAATCACACTCCCATCATGAACTCTATTTTGTAGTTGCCTCTAGTTCCTCACCCAGGTCATCCAATAAAATAGGCTCAACCAATGCCTTGTTATCCTCAATAAGCTGCCAACCATCCTCTTCACTCTTAGTCATGGGCTAATTTCCCCGCATATCTACAAAACTCAAATGTTTTGAATCAATCTGCTAGTTTTGGAGGAGTGTTAGGGTATTCCCCAAACACCATGGATTCGGTCCCTTACAACAACCCTGACAAAGAAATATTAGATGAACTGACCAAGCAAGTGAAGGAGCTGAATATGGAGGTAACTCACATAAGGAACCAGAACAATCAGATCCAAGTCAATCAGAAGAGCATGCAATTGAATTATAATAGAGGGCAACACTATGATAAAAATTAGAATTTTGAAAGAGGACAAGGTTCTGGCTAGAACTTTGACCGAAACCAACAAGGCAGATAGGGATTTGAAAGAAGACAACCACCTAGGTAGAACAGGCCATGGAATACTAGGCCTAACAATGGAGGAGTTCCCACTCCACTAGATCAACCTTCTAATCAAGAAAAATCTCCAAGTGTTGTATATCTGGCAGAGGCTACTTTGTCTGGGTGGTGTAGACTTCACAAGAAAAATCAGCATTTTGAGCTTGATTGCCCTCAATTTCAGACCACCACCTCAATCTTTCAATGTGAAGTTGGAAATAACTCCATCATCTAAGAATTGGTGCCCTCGAACCCCTATGATTCCCTAGTTTTGGTGTTGAATCATGCTCTATTCGCTAGGGATGCAGAGAATGAACCAGTAGAAGAATCAACCAGCCAGAATGGAGAGATTGAACAAGTACTCAATGAAGATGAAACCTCTCAAATATTCAATGAAGAAACTGAGAATGACAATGGCCCATTGGATGAAGAAGAGGCTGATTTCAAAGAGGTGTAAATGTTTCAGCAACCTGTCAAGAAGTATGATATGAGAAGTAAGCCCCATAGGTATCCACAAGCTAGGGGACTATTCACCACATCTGCCCCTCCCCACAATTTTACTACTCCACCGGATTCACATGCCAACAACAATCCGGCCTACCCCTAGATGCCTACACAATACTTGACGAAGGAGGGACAACTAGATGTCTTCAAGGGAGGCATGGCTGATGCAACGGAGGAGAAGAAGATTGGTCACTCCAAGGAGTGCCAAACTGACATGAACATGGAACAATTGGGAGAATATGTTACTGAGGAACTCAAAAGGGTAAAGGTGTTTCTTTCTGCTTTTGAGTTATTGAGAGTTCCTAAAATCAGAAATGTGGTCCTTGGGTCTTTTAATTCAAATATGGCCACAATAAGAATAGCTACTAATGAGGCAGTTACAAGACCTTCCATTCCACAAGCACCCAAAGGCCTCTGTCCATCACAATCTGGGGGTAGGGGTAAAGAAAAATATAGGAGTCAGGTTGCCCAAGCTGACTCAAAGTTGAGTTTATTCCAAGGAAAGATGGAAACCTCTCCCTTCCTAATTTCCATTCATATATTTGGTAAAATTATGCACAATTTCCTTATAGATTCAGGGGCATCCACAAATTTCATGCTATTTGTTATTTGTAGGGCTCTTGGCATTACCCCTACAACTTCTCAAAACAAATTCACCCAATTGGACAAAACAGAGGTGAACATTGTAAGAGAACTAAACATGATCCCCACACAAGTGGCCTCGGATCCTAGAGTGCAATAGGTGCTCAATATCCAGGTAGCCGAAATTTTAGACACTTATGGTCTGATTTTGGGTACATATTTCACTAAGGCACTCAATGGATACACATCCATAGATCACTCCCACATGTGGTTCCCTTGGAAAGGAGTCCCAAATCAGATATGAATTGAGAGGGAACCTAGAATGAAGTATCTCATCACTAAATATAAAAATACTTCAAACAAGATATTGGTGATAGAGGTCAATATGGGAAACTATGTCCTTGTCTCCCCTGCTCTAGACGAAGAGGAAGTCATGATGGTGCAAGGATCTTTTAGTAGGTCCACACCAGAAACCATGGCCCCCAATATAATGCTACACCAAATATCAGGATTGGTGATAGGAGAGGAACTTGGAGACTAGGAAGAGAAGCAACTTGGCCTATTGAATAAATTCCAAGAATTTATCCAAAAATGTGTAGAGGATCAAGTTTAGCTGGGCAGACACATGCACTTTGGAGAATTTCTTCTTCCTAATTGGTGCCTAGTGCACAATGCTCCTCATTCTGAGTTAGAGTGTTGCTTGTGTCAAACTGCAGTAGAATAAATACAAAGACACATCAACACAACCCCAATTGTTGGGTCAGGCATAAAGGTCATTCAAAATAATAAAAAAGGAAGGGATCCAAAGCCTCTTGACAAACCTCGAGGTGTTACTAAAGACCAAGGTAGCTTGAGAAAGACAGGATCTAATGTTTGTTGGGTATTGAGGTTTGATGGATCTAAATCCAAGCAAGGTGTTGGAGTCATACTTGAGCTAATCAGTCCTAAAGGTAAGACATACTTTGTTGCTCACAGACTCCAATTCCAATGCACTAATAATGTGGCTGAATACAAAGCTTTAGTTCATGGGCTGCTAATGGCGCATAAAAAGAAATTCAAGATTTTGCAAGTGTTTGGGGACTTTGGGCTCGTGGTTAGGAAAATAAGAAAGCAATACTCATGTCATGATTATAGAATGACCAACTACAGACATAGGGTCTGGGACCTTATTGAGGGATTTGATGCCTTCAACATTGAGCTGATCCCTTAGAGCAAGAACCAAACGACTAATTCTTTGGCACAGGTGGCAAGTACATTGCATCCCTTATCACTTTCAGCCTTAAAGAAGTTCACTGTGGAACTTTTCCCAATGCCTGCGATGCTTGACAATGTCACCAAATTTCAGGTATTTGAAGATGATAGGCACATTCTTGATTTTATTACTAGTTGTGATGTATTTGCTTCCCAAATAATTGATGAGGTCAAACCCTAGGTGGCTGAAATTGACTTGGAAGGAGTCCTCAATCTAAAGACTAACACCATCCCAAGAGGCATGGTGCAATTGGAAAGGATCTTTGATTTGGATAGGATTAAATATCAAGAGAAAAAAGTGAAAAGGGAATCCCTGGACTATCAATGTGAAACATAGAACATGGGGACCCAAGGTGATTTCAAAAAGGTCCTTATTAGTAAGATGTGCACTCTGCAGGAAAGGAAAGGGATTATTGATGCCTTACATACATATCAGGATGTGATAGCCTGGAGTTACAATGACTTAAAAACATATGACACTTCGGTCATTACACACACCATTCCCCTCAAGCCAAGTGTCAAGCCATTCAGGCAAGACAAAGACCGATCAATGCTTTGCTAGAGCCCATTATCCAAAAGGAGGTGTAGAAGTTACTTTCAACATGAATCATATTCCCAGTGAGGCATTTGACATGGGTTACAAACTTGGTCCTAGTCAGAAAGAAAAATGGAGAAATCAGGTTATGTGCCGATTTTAGGAACCTGAACAGAGCATCAAAAAAGGATAATTATCCAATTCCTTCACTAGATGAGGTGCTTCAGGTTGTCAACAGATCTCAGATGATGTCCTTCTCGGATGGGTACTCTGGATACAATCAGGTCATGGTTTGATATGAAGACAGGCACAAAACTTCCTTTACTACAAAATGGGGGACCTTTGCTTACCGAAGAATGGCCTTTGGATTAATCAATGATGGAGCTACATTCCAAAGAGCGATGGAAATCACCTTTAAGGACATCATTGGTAGGTGCATAATCATCTACATGGATGATTTGACATTCTTTTCTAAGAAGAGAAGTGATCATGTTGCAGATTTGTGCAAAGTATTCCAGAAATGTAGGGAGTTTGGTATTTCACTCAATCCAAAGAAGTGCATCTTTGGGGTCACTGAAGGAAAGTTGTTAGGACACATTATTTTAGAGTAAGGTATTACCATCGATCCTGAGCGAGTGGAGGAAATTCTGAAAATCCTTCCCCCCCCCCTACAAGCAAAAAGGAAATGAAGTCCTTCTTTGGCAAGATCAATTTTATCAAAAAATTTATCACTGGATTTGCAGAGATAGTCAAGCCACTGAATGCCATAATGAAGCAAGAAGCAAATATTGAATGGAATGCTGAGGCTAAGGAGGCATTTGTAGAAATCAAGAGAGCTATTACTGAGGCTCCTATTTTGGTGAGTCTCGACTACACTAAGGCATTCTACATCTATTTGTTTTCCTGTAATCACTCTTGTGCTGGCTTGTTGGTACAAAAGTTTAATCAAGGGAAGGAACATCTCATGGCCTTCATGAGTGCACCTTTGAAGGATGTCGAACTGAGATACCCTAGTGTTGAGAAGTAGGCCTATGCCTTAATCCAAATAGTGAATAAGTTTAGAGATTACATACTGAGGAACAAGGTCTTTGCTATAGTCCCTGACCTTGCAATCAAGTTGTTGTTGATGCAAAATGAGTTGGGCGAACGTAGAGCCAAGTGGGTGATTATGGTGCAAGATTATGGCATTGAGATTAAACCCATGAAATTGGTAAGGGGGCAAGGACTGACCAAGACAATGGTAGAAATGGGCCCTAATCTCGTTGCTCAACATTACCACCTTGAATAGGTGTCCCTAGGGAGCTGGTATGATGACATTACTTACTATTTGTTGCATCAACGAGGAGAGTGATGAAAAAATTTCATGACAAATATGACATAGGTCATGGTTCAGCATCTTCCACTACAAATCAGATTTTGAGGGTAGGCTACTATTGGCCTACCTTGTTTAGGGACACACATAACCATGTGAGAACTTGCCATGTGTGTCAAACTGCAGCAAGCTGGGAGAGGTGTGCAACTCTTCCACTTTGACCTGTCATAGAGGTAAAACCATTTGCACAATGGGGAATGGACTTCATAGGTCCAATCAACCTGCCCTCATCTTCCGGTCATAGGTATATTCTTACCATAACTGATTATTTTACTAGGTGGACTAAGGCTCTTGCATGGAACCAATGTACCTCCTAAGTAGTAATCAATTTCATGGAATCAGGTATTATTAACTGCTTTGGTTGTCCATTAGTTGTGGTTTGTGATAATGGTTCTGCATTCACATCTTTAAGGTTTCCTAATTGGGTTTATGACCATGGGATTACCATAAAATTTGTATCTAACTACTACCCGTAGGGGAACGGTTTGGCTGAGTCTTCCAATAAGAACTTTCTAACAATCATAGGAAAACTATTGGATCCATGGATGACCCAACCTAGATTTGCTCTTTGGGTAGACCACACTAGACAAAAAACATCCATAGGAACCTCTCCTTTTGACTTAGTGTATGGTTTGGAACTTGTCTTTCCCATCCAGCTGAAGATCCCCACCTTGCAATTCATCAATGAATATTATGAGGGAGAAGATAAACATGAAGCCCACTTACTTGAATTTTTACACCTTGAAGAGAAAAGAGATGAAGCCTTAGAGAACTTTGCCAAAAATCAAGGTATTGTAAAACAATGGTTTAATAGAAGAGCCAAGGTAAAAGCCTTTAGAATCTCTAACTTGGTTCTCTACTAGGATAAGGCCTATGAAAAGAAAGGGGAACACGAAAAAATTTAATAGACTTTGGCTCGGCCCTTATCAGATTACAGAGATCCTAGGAGATAATGCTTTCTGTTTGAAGACCCTCGTTGGAGAAAATATCCCAGCACATACAAAGCCTATTTTAGCGCATACGATGATTGTTCTAGTGCATACATGATCTATTCCAATGCATACGTGACCTCTTTCAATGCATAGACACCCTGTTTCGACGCATCCCTGGAGATCCTTTCGGCATTTATAATCTATTTTGATGCATCCAGTTACTAATCTGATGCATTTACCATATCTTTTAGCGCATACATATCCTATTCCAGCGCATACGTAACCTGTTTTGATGCATATAGCTTCTGTTTCAGCACATTCAGTTGTAAAAATTTTACTTCTGATTCCAACGCAATCCACGGACATAATTTTTCTAGTGTTATTTTTAACAGAATAAACCAATCCTAGGGTGGACACTTAATTTGGAATTAACCAATCCTAGGATAGTCACCAAACGTATTTCCTTTTGGTTAAAATAAACCCCATGTTTTTAGTGAAGCAATATCTTCACTTAGAATAGAAAATTTTTCAATTTGGGATTTAAAATTGAACCATTAA
The DNA here is from genome assembly GCA_007115665.2 of Sequoiadendron giganteum. Classification (NCBI taxonomy): domain Eukaryota; kingdom Viridiplantae; phylum Streptophyta; class Pinopsida; order Cupressales; family Cupressaceae; genus Sequoiadendron; species Sequoiadendron giganteum. Next base: position 801,427,101 of record CM021101.1, read on the forward strand.
TTGCTTGTTGTGATTGTGGGTAATAGGTCTATGCTATCCCCTTAACTGGGTGATCAAAATACCAGACTTACCTTTTGTTTATGCAATTTAATGCTTCATTACATCCTTTAGAAGGCTTGTCGTAGTGGGAAAAAGTATTCACCCTATGGGAACGACCTAAGTGGGAACACCTAAAGCCAAGGTTTCCAACCCACTATAATCAAAAGCAAGTTGTTGATGAAAATCCAACTTGACAGTAGTTGACAAGATAACCATCCCCAAAGCCTTTGTTCTAAAGGTTGGGAGGTCTCTCGAGGGAGTATATCCATTGTCACACTGAACAAAAAGACTTACTAAGAACCTAGTGTAGTAGCCAGCCATGTCAGTATCCAAACATCATTTTAATCACGGTGCAAGGGGAGGGAAGAATCTGCCCCCAAGACACTCACCATATAGTTGCCATAGATTGTTTGCTTAAGGGATTCGATATCCACTTCCATCACTTTGAGTACGCACCTGGAAAAGACAAAAACACGGGCACCCTCTAGGGGGTGACAAGGCTGTGTGAGTCGACGTGATTTTAAGATGTGGGCTATGATTATTTTGATGACCTATTTGACAATTAAGAGTGAGTCTGACTGAATTGCTTATTATTGTTCAAAAACCAGTGGAAATCTCAAGAACATACACTCTTTGTTTAGATTTTAGGGATTAACAAAACAATTGTCTGCTTCTATGCTGTGTTTGTTACATTTAAATCAGATTAAGATCATCCAAAACAACAAAATTTTGTCAAACTGTCAAAACATGTTGGTCTCAGAGTTGTTTTAGCACATCTGGTCTCTATCTTAGCACATTTGTTCTCTGTCTTAGCACATTAGGTCTCTGTTTTAGCGCATTTAGTCTCTGTTTTAGCGCATATGTGCTTTATTTTAGCACATATGTGCTTTGTTTCAGTGCATCTGTGTTCTGTTTCAGCACATCTGTGCACTGTTTCAGCACATCTGTGCTCTATTTTAGTGCATTCAGTTTTTGTTTTAGCGCATCTGTTTTCCAGAGCATAGGTGATTTTCTGGATTTTCAAAAATCAGAGCGTAGTCATCCTTCTTATTTTCACCAACTTGCAATCGCATATACTTCTCATCCAAATCAAATTCTACAATAGAGAACTCAATCACATTTAGGCATCCATTGAAATTCATCTTTCTACAAAGCTAAGATCAAACTTCACAAAGTGCAAAATCACCTTTATTTTTCAATCTTTCGTTTAAATCCCACAAATAGGATTTTCATCCTTTTACTTAGGGAATCACAAACTAAAGATTAAAAATCTTTTAAAGTCATAGAATCTTCATTCTATCTTGACTTTCATCACCATTGCACTATTTCATTCCTTTGATCAAAGTTAGTAGGATTTGAGTAAAGCTTATGCCTGTTACCACGAGATCTCAAAAGCACATAAAAAAAGAGGAAAGTATAGTAAGTAAAATGGGTGATCATAATGAGGGGGAGGAAAACCTCTTTAACATTCCAAATAGGGAAGAAATAACTGAAGAGAGACTTCAAGAAGCAGAACAAGATCCTCAATTCCATACTCTTATGGAAAAGATTTTGGAAAGAAACAAGGAAAGGTACTTCCTTTCTTTAGCTATTCAAGGAGCCAAATTACCTGCTAATTTTGACACAGAAGGAATTAAGGAAAATCCTGAAGCTCCTCTTAACGATTTTGGTGCCCTTACTCAACAAATTAGAGAACTACAAGGGCAAATAAAAGAAATACAAGGGGGAACACCAAAGAAGTATGTTTTGGAAGAAATATGTCCCTATCCATTCAATAGAAATCTTCGAATGATACCTTTTCCAAAACACTGTGAAATCCCTAAGTTTGATAGATATAATGGGAAAACTGATCCCATTGAACATGTAAGGGATTTCTGAAATATGAGTTTAGAATTCGCCCATGAAGACGCCTACTTAATGCGGTTGTTTCCATGAAGTCTAGGTGGACAATCCATGGAGTTGCTTTCAAAGATCACTCCCCCCATTAGAAATTTTAAAGAATTGATAAATAAATTCATACCGCAATACTCTTACAACATCCAACATCAGATAACCATGCTTGATCTTTGTAAGATAAAACAAAAAGTAGGGGAATCTTTCTCTACATTTTTACAAAGATGGAGAAGACCTTTCGCTAGATATTCTCGTCCTATTCCTGAAAAGGAAAAGATGGAGATCTTCATCGATAGTCTTAATCAAGAACTGAGTTATAGACTAAACCTTCATTGTCCTCCATCATTTGAAAAATTGATTAGAAACACAGTCACTATTGAAGGAGCATTGATCAAACGTGGAGTTATAAAAGTTGATAAAGAGGGTTCAAATTCATACAACAACAACAACAACAACCATAGTAACAACAATGAAAAGTCATGATTTGGACGCGAAATAAAAATGTTGGAAATGATGGGGTAGTAGGTGCTAACAATGTGAATTTGAAACCCGTCATTCTTAATGTGTCAGGTGCTCAATGTAACAATAATGCTGGACATTCTAACACCCAAGGCAATGTTTTTAATCAAGGAAACACAACTAATACTCATGGAAATAATTTTGGCAATGATCAAAATTCAAGTGTGCCCAGACCATCATACTTTTCAAGTCAACAGAGTTTCACTCCCTTGGGCCAATCTTTGGAATCTATTCTCAAAGAGTTATTGAATCAAAACTCTATTACATTGCCACCACAAAAAGACTATGAACCTTGAGTTAAATCAGCATCGTGGAATGACTCACACTTCTATTATTATCATAGATGCAAAGGTCATAAGAAAAATATTTGCCAAGGGTTAAAGAATATCATTCAAGATCTGATTGATAATCATACCATCATAGTTGAGGGACACAATGTCAATAATGATCATCAAGCATTCAAAAACCTGCTCCCTAATTATCACAAAGGGGAATCCTCGAAGGATAAGGGCAAGAATGTTAATAACATCCAAGACATTATTATCAATCATATGTATACTGATGACCCTCAAGTCAATGCTATCTGAATCAAAGGGAAGCCAGAATATCAAGAGGTCAATGTTACTACAAGGGGACAAGCAAAGATCATTGTCAAAGGCAGTTCATCTAAAGCAAACAATTACGCGGCAATTCCCCCTCCAAGTCAATATAATTTGGTTGAACAATTATGAAAAACGTCAGCCCAAATCTCTATCTTGGAGCTTTCAAAGTTATGACCTGCACATAAGGATATTCTAGAAAAGGCTCTTGTCGATACAGCTGTATCTCCTGATCTAGATACTGATAAGTTTCAAGCCATGGTGGGGAACTTGTCCTCCAACACATGTTTATCTTTTTCTGAAAGAGATGATTCATCCATAACCCATCTGCATAATTCATCTCTATATTTAGAAGTCATGGTTCACAAAGCCTGCATTAGACGTGTCCTTATAGATGGGGGAGCTGGATTAAATATTTGTACTTTAAAATTGGTCCTAGCTTTGGGATATTCAATAGATTCTATAAACCCACAGAGGAAAATTACAATCAAAGCCTATGATGATGAAGAAAGAACTTCAAAAGGTCTTATCATGTTGCCAATCATAGTGGGACGTATTGTGAAGAATACATTTTGTTAGGTTCTCGATTGGGATTTAACCTATAACATACTATTGGGTCGTCCATGGATCCATGACATGCAAGCCATTCCATCTACTTATCACCAATGTTTGAAGTTTCCATACAATGGATAGGAAATAACCATACCCGCTGATCACAATAGTAGTCAAACTTGTTCTAACATAAGAGCGACTCAGGATACATTTGTCCCACATAATAGAGAGGCTTTGGTCATATCTACATCCAAAAACAAAGAACAAGTGCAGGAAATGATAAAAAATTTTGGCAACAAGCTAAAATTGAAACATAATGGGGTAGGAGAATATTATTTATCTCTCTCTAATTTACCCTTATCACCAAGATCTCATGGTCAGTCGTCAACATCTACACCGCAAGCTGCAATAGTTTTAGCCTCCACTTCAACCCCCATCACCAAATTTAATGGGATGTTTATCAAAGAAACTGAAGGAGAAGATAGAGCTATTCTCGACTGGCTCTATAAAGATGAAGAAGAATCCGTACAGCATATCAAGATACCCACACAACAATATGGAAAGGGTTATGCTATCATGCAACAAATGGGTTATGAAGGAAATGGCCCTCTAGGTAAAAGAAAAGAAGGTATTATAGAGCCTATCCAATTAAAAACAATGTACCGAAAAGATAAGATGGGGATAGGATATGGTGAAGATACTAATGAAAAAGTAACACAAAGGCCATCTAATGAAGAAATAGCTGAGTCAATTATGTGAATTCAAGAAAACAATTCTGACACTAACTCCAATGAATATGAATGGGACACCATCTTTGATGATAAATTCTGAAGGGACAAAATGGTGGATGTCATACACAAATTCTCACCTTCATTCTTACAAGGAGAAAGCTCAAGACCTCCATTTGAATGCATCGTACAAAGTGATCATGACTCTAGTGAGACCAATTCGATTCAAAAGCGAGATAGAACATTTTGAGGAAGATACCATCTTAGACTTCTCCCATAATAATGTTGACAATAACGTCATGACCCTAACGGCCAATAACTTTACTTATCCTAATGATCCATTACCTTTGGTTCATTTTTAACTCATTGATTGGGAACAAATCACACCCATTGATGTTCCAACTTTTTCGAATGACGAAACCATAATAAACTTTCTTTGCTCATCACATCCCGAAACAAGTTCCATCGGGGAATCACCAGATCAAATTTTTCGACAGGAAAGTGCCAAGTTTCTCAGCTATGAAATAAATAACATAAAAGAAAGACCTAATGGTGAAAACCTAACAAAGGCAGTATTAGGTCAAGAAAAAAGAAAAATGAAAGAAAGATCTGATGGTGAAAACCTAACAAAAGTAGTATTAGATCAAGAAATGAGAAAAATAAAAAGCGTATCCAATGGTGAAAACCTTTCAAAGGTGCTAGAGGATGGGAAATTTGACACTCTTTCGGAGTCCTATCAGGAAAGATCTTCCATTTTGATCAAACCAATGGAGGCACTTAATCTAGGTACCATAGAAAAGCCTAAAGTGTTGCAATTAGTTGCATCTCTTACAGATGAAGAAGTACCTAAATTCACATAATTTCTCAAAGATAATCAAATCAATTTTGCATGGTCCTACGCAAATATGCCTGGATTGGATCCAGATCTCATCATGCATCATCTATCTATTACACCAGGGGCAAGGCCTATAAAACAGAAACTCGAAAAAATGCATCCACATGTCGCATTGTTGGTTAAAGAGGAACTAAAGAAACTTCTAGACATTGGATTCATCTAATCCATAGATAATGCAGAATGGATTTCAAATGTTGTGCCTGTTTCAAAGCCAGATGGAAGGATCAGAATTTGCATGGATTTCAGGGATTTGAACAAAGCATGTTCTAAAGATGATTTTCCTTTACCAAACATTGATATGATTATGGATTTAACTATTGGACATGCAATGTACTCATTAATGGATGGATTCTCAAGATACAACCAAATAAAGATTGCACTAGAAGATCAGGATAAAACCACATTCACATGTCCTTGGGGTACATATTGTTGGAACGTAATGCCATTTGGATTGAAAAATGCAGGGGCTACCTACCAATGAGCAATGACAACAATTTTTTGCAACATGATGCATACATTTATGGAGGATTATGTTGATGATCTTCTTGCCAAATCTAACACTAGAGAAGGACACATCAATATCTTGTCTAAAATTTTCAAAAGAATGGAACAATTCAAAGTACGACTTAATCCTAAGAAATGCGTCTTTGGAGTAAAATCTGGAAAGTTATTAGGATACATTGTGTCAGAAAAAGGAATTGAAGTGGATCTAGCTAAAGTACAAGCAATCCTTGATATGCCACCACCGTGGAATATTAGTCAACTACACTCTTTACAGGGACGGTTACAATCCATTCACAAATTCATTGCTCAATTGGTAGATAAGAGTTTACCATTTACATATCTCTTGCACAAGAATGTCCCATTCAAATGGGAGAACAAATGTAGCATAGCCTTTGAACAAATAAAGCAATATCTCATGAATCCTCTAGTATTGGCTCCACCAATACAAGGTGCACCTCTCATATTATATATTGCTGCCACAGTAGTATCTTTAGGAGCATTATTGGCACAGGAAGATTACTTAGGAAAGGAACGAGCCATTTATTACATCAGCCGAACTTTAACAAGTCACGAGCTAAATTACACCTTCATTGAAAAAGCTTGTTTAGCGGTGGTGTTCACTTCTCAAAAATTATGACACTACATGTTGACTCATATAGTAAAGCTTGTGGCTAAGATTGACCCACTCAAGTATCTTATAAGCAAGGCAACCTTAACTAGCAGGTTGGCTAAATGGGTTATGATCTTGAGCGAGTTTGATATTTAGTATGTGGATCGAAAATCAATAAAAGGACAAGTAATTGTAGATCAATTAACAAAAGCACCGATGCTAGCAGAACATCCAATACATGTTGATTTTCCTGATGTCGATATTTTTGCAGCAGATATCCAACAATCGTGGTCACTTTACTTTGATGGTTCTTACACTCAACATGGCTCAGGAGTAGGAATTCTTTTCATCACATCTCAAGGACATACAATCCCAAAATCTTATCAGCTAATGTTCCCTTGTACAAATAACATAGTTGAATATGAGGCATTGATAATAGGCATGAAAATTGCAGTAAATTGGAAAATCACGGAACTTCAAGTTTTTGGCGACTCGCAACTTGTCATAAATCAAATCAATGATTAATACCACACTAAATATGAAAAATTGATACCTTACAAAAGAATGGTTGATGATCTCAAGAAATACTTTGTTAATATCCAGTTCGAACAGATTCCATGCATTGATAACAAAGCAGCAGACGCCATGGCTACTATTGCCTCTCTACTCCAATTATCAGAGAATAAAAACTGGTACGATTTCCTGGTGGAACAATTGTTTTCTCCCACCCATGATGATCCTGAAACACAAATCATTTTCCATCTAACAAGTTTTGAATCTTCCTTATATGGCCAGATCTACACTTACTTGAAAAATACTACTTTACCCTGAGACTTGTCTAGAAATCAAAAACGAAATTTCATTCGTCAATCATCCCATTATAATTTAATTGCTGACGTCCTATACAGGCGTGGTCTGGATGGAACCCTACTTAGGTGTCTTGAATGCGATGAATCAGAAAAAGCCTTACAAGAGGTCCATGGTGGGATTTGTGGGACACATTCAAGTGGACTAACCTTAACAAATAAACTTGTAAGATTAGGATACTACTGGCCAATTATGGAGAAAGAATCTTTCACCTTTTAGAAGAAATGTGCAAAATGTCAGATTCATGGGAATGTCATTCATGCTTCTGCTTAGGAATTACAACCTTTTACCACAACATGGCCTTTCGCTCAGTGGGGATTGGACTCTGTTGGAAAAATACATCCATCATCTTCAAATGGACACAAATTTATCATTACAGCCACCGAGTATTTCACTAAGTGGATTGAGGCTATTCCTTTAATAACTGTTATGGGTAAACAAATTTTTTCATTTATCTTGAATTATATCATTTGCAGATATGGCATCCCTAGCTCCATTATAACAGATAATGGTAAACCCTTTTAAAATCAAGATGTTAATGAATTATGTGAAAAGTTTCACATCCAACACATATACTCCACACCTTATTATCCATAGGGGAATGGTCAAGCTGAAGCTTCAAACAAAATGATTTTGAAAATTCTGAAGAAAATAGTGAATGAAGCAGGTCGTGATTGGCATGTTCAATTAAATCTGGCATTATGGGCCTATTGAACAAGCATTCACACGCCGACAAGAGCTACTCCTTATGCCTTGGTTTATGGAGTAGAAGCTATTTTTCCACTTGAAGTTGAGATTCCTTCACTTCGAGTATCACTCAAAGGGTTAATCAATGATGAAGACTACAGAGTATCAAGATTGCAAGAGTTGGAACTACTTGATGAACGACGTCAAATTGCAGTTAATCACTTGAAGGGATATCAACAAATTATGTCCCGCAGCTACAATCACAGAGTCAAACCACAAAGTTTTCAAGTGGGTGATTTGGTCCTCAGAGAAAACCCTCGAAATCAACAAGATCGGGAAAAGAAAGGAAAACTCGAACCTAACTGGTTAGGCCCGTTCGTTATCGTTGCAGCCTACGAATCGAGGGCATATCAGTTGTTAACAGCAAAAGGGGACCTATTTGAAGACCCAATCAACAGTATTCATCTGAAAAGGTTCTACACTTGAAAAAAATCAAAAACAATATAAAAAGTCCATAAAAAAAAAAAAACATTGCCTTGATGAAAACCTGGCAAACAGGTATCTTGGTAAATAGCAAAAAATCATAAAATCAGGAAAAAGTGCAATAAAAACAAACAATGAAAACATCGCAAACAGGAATTGTTTGTAATTTTATTTAGCTCTCTCATCTATTAGGATTCATTCTACATATGCATCCTCGCATCAGTATCACACACGCCTCACTATTGCATTCGCATCATTTTCCTTGAAACGACAAGGATCTCATCATGGCTTGATGATTAGAGGTTTATCCATCGCAACAATTGTGTCTAGCAAGAGTCAGAGTACAAGGTCACTAGGAGGCAGTTCGCTTTTCTAGGAAGTAGTCAGCAGCAGGTGTCTAGCATCAGAGTGTCTAAAACAACAGTTTCTGAGCTTACATGATTATCTTGATAGATGATTTAACAACAAATTGGATGATCTTAATTTGAATAAAATGAATGAAAAAATTTAAAAGTAAAATTTGCAAATTGTTGTTTTGATATTTGATGACATCATATCTTTGGAGTGGTTCAATGATGTATTGAACTAGAATCACAAGGAAGAAGTATGATTTTTCTTTAACTGTTGTATGTAAGTTAATCATTAGTATGATGCAAATTGGTCGCGGGACATGTTCTACAATGGATCATTGATGACATTTCAGAATTTGCATAAGAAATTGATTAACTTTTGTCTGTTTATGCAAGAAATACTCAGGTCATCTTGGTTCAATTATACCATTGATGCTTGTATTAACTTGCTACATTAAAACATTATGGAAGCAATACTCAGGTCATCATTGGTTCTAACATACCCTTTGATGCTTGTACTAACTTTCAACATATCAAAAGGCTCAATGATGAAAACTAAACATAGCGAGAAATAGCAACAAGGAGAATGATTCATTATTTCATTTTAGGGTTGCATTAATTCATTTAGGACTGCATAATTCATTGGCATTTTGAGGTTCCTTTTTTTTTAATAGATTTTTGAGGGTGGATCACATTCTTAAATATCTTTTTTGACAATGGTTGAGTAAGACTGGACATTTGTTGCATCTCATCATCATATCATTATCATATTCATTATCATGTCATTTTCCATCATTGCGTCATAGGCATTCATTACATTATAGGCATGGTTATCATTCATCTTTCATTAACATATACATTTGCATATTTCACACATTCACAAAATAAAAAATTGCATTCATATTTTTCACATCATTACATCATATATCATAAAATCATTACATGAGTGCATTTTCATTATATCTTTACATCATCATCATCATAAATCATAATCATTTCCATCTTGCATTCATTGCATATATAATAAAAGAATTTTTATTATTTTTTAAATAATATCATATCATCATTTGCATCATCATCATACATGACATGGTATATAAAAAAATCAAAGCATCCATAACATGTGCATAAATCATCCATAACCCATGTGCATAATCAAATCACCACTGCATATCATAGATCTCATCAAAACAAATGTCCGGATATACAAGGATATCAAATGTTTCAAAAAGATATATCATACAATGGCATCAATATGAATAAATTGCTCATCGCTAAGGGGCATCTAGCTATGGAGCATGGCTACTGCTACCCCCGGAGGTAGTGGGTCTCGCTGGATCTCTACTCTGAGAGGCTCTGATCTCTCATTTGGCTGGCTGGCCCACACTCCTGGTCACACTCCGAGAGTGATTGCATGAGTGAGTCCGAGTCCGAGTACTTGACTAAGTGAAGGCTATTCGCCGCTCAGGTGGCACTGCCTCAAAATAGCACATCCTATAATACTCAGCCTCCCGAGTAGTCTCTAGTCCCTCTACCAGAACCTCTCCAATAGAGGTGCTTTCCACTGATCTCAGTAGCCTCTCAACTACCCCCTCGACCTGAACACATCTCTCTCAGAAGCTGTCCCTCTCGGCCATAAGATGTGTTATCTGTGGGTCAGGAGGTGGTGGTTATGCTATCTATCCCTGTAGCTAACTGATGGTCACCTGCGCCTATGCCAATTGACTCCTCAGAGTCTGAACCTTAGTCTACATGGAATCAAACTGTCCCTATGACGAAGCCCTAATGGTGATCTGTGGCACTGAAGTGCTGGCCTGACCCACTGCTCTAGCTGTCTATGGCCTCATCCTGAAGGGAATGTCAAAGAATAATCTCTATCTCCCACCACCTCCATCATCCCCATCATCTGAGTCATCTGACTCCTCTTCTATGTCCTCGGCCTCGGAGCTCTCATCATCTACCTCCATGGCTACCTCGTCGATATCTGCCATCTGCCCTGTCTATACCTGCCCCTGATCTTGTGGCTGTGTTGCTACTGGATGTCCCTGTGGCTGCTATAACCCTGCTAGAATAACTGGACCTCCCATCAATGGGGTGGGCTCATCTGGACTAGTACAACATGGAAAGGGATGTGTATAGAAATATGTAGCATAATCATCTGTCATCCCTGCATCTGTGACCTCTGGTCGAATAGTCCAATCATCTAGCTATAGATCCAAGTACTCCTCTCGGGTGGCCTCAATAGTCAAAATTAGCCCCCACTCTGGTACATCTCCTCGGTGCCTAGCATAGTGTGCCATCCCCCAGGGCATCATCTAAACCCATCTGTACTGCCTCAAAACCCTCTGACCCAAAAATCTCTCAATAATGAAGGGGGTGCACCTAATCAAGTATCTGGACCTCGTCACATATGCTAGCTCTATGTCATCTACCTGCCACAGGTTGCAATCCACATATGGTCGCCAAATGACCGTGTCTAAATCATCAAGTACCCGTTGCCAGTACTCCAGTTTGCCCAGCCTCGGCTGGACAAGGGGCCCTGTATATGCATAAGCATAGGGGAATCCAATAGGGTGATCTCTCCTGACGATCGGGCGGGTAATCACGAAGTGCTCCCACATGAATAATTGTAAAAGAGTCACCCCGCAGGAAAGACTCTTCCCATTTGTATACACAACCTGATGAAGGTCATGGTATAGATGGGAAAGCATGCATGATCCCCATGCATATCTAGTATGGGGGAGGAGCATGTCTTCCAAAATCCTACCCCACCCAACTGATAGTCCCTTTGACCTATGATCAGGACAAAGGAAACCACCAATCATCCCTGCTAAAACTGAAGGTAGTGGGGCATGCATCTCCATCATCTCCTTCCAGGGAATCTCATATCCATAGATATGAGGATCCTGGAAGACCCATCTCAAAGCATCTATACCCTTGATCTCCTTGTGATCATAAATCACAAGCTCTCCAACCACAAGAATACCCAAAATCCTGTATACATCCTCTGGTGTCACTGTAATCTCTCATGTCGATAGGTGGAAGGTGTTGTGCTCGCTGTGTCACCACTCTGCTAAGGTAGTCAACAGTGCCCTATTGAATCGATACTGCAGGATACTCAATAGAGCTCTCAAGCCACACTGGTCTATCAATCCCAAATCATCATGGGATAGTCGGGGAATCATCTCCCATGTCTGTGGAAATCTCTCTCTGATCTGAAGGAGGCCAAAATCCTGCTTTACAAAATTGTCAAGCAAGCATGCAAACTAAATCAGCAAATGGATATCATCACTCAATCAGTACATCAAGCAAGTTTACATCACATCTAGTTTGTTTTTCATATCGCATGGAAACAAATTTAACAGTCATCATGACTTAATTTGACTTTCAAATCAGGAAAGCAAATCTATTATCTATTTTGTTTTTCATATCGCATAGAAACAAATTTAACAGTCATCATGACTTAATTTGACTTTCAAATCAAGAAAGAAAATTATCATTTCTATTTTGTTTTTCATATTGCATGGAAGCAAAATTTATCAAATCTATTTGTTCTTCAAACATGAAGACAAAATTATCAAATCTATTCATCGATGATATTCAAATGCGTAAAATTTGTTGTCTAATCTAGCAACAATCATCAAGCATGCATCATTTTTTTCTTCAAAAGTGGAAATTCAGAAAAAATCCATGGATGCGCTAAAACAGTCAATCAATGTGCTAAAACCATGGATGCGCAACTTTATTCCATGGATGCACTATTTCATTAATCAGATGCGCTATAATAGTTCATGGATGCGCTAAATCTCTTATGCGCTAATCTATCATCTTTGGCAGGCGGGTTACATAGATGCGCCATTTTATCTATCCTATGTGTTAAATCACCTATGCACGATTATTTGGCCTCTATGCATGACTATTCTATCCCTATGCATGACTTTGGATGCACTAAACTATTAACTATATGCGCTAAAAGACCTATCGCATGCGCTAAAACAGATTTTTAAAATTTGAAAAAAATTGAAAAAGCATACAAAAATGCATACAAATTTCATGGAGAGGTTTGGATTGACTTACCGAGGGTCCATACGTAGGTGGTCTCTGATGATGGCGACCTCGCTTGAATCTGTGGCACTCATATGGGATCGGCATCACTTTTTATCTCTCTCAAAGCTCCAATTTTCTCAAAAGTTATTGTTCAAATGAAAGTGACTTCTCACCTTTTTCATCTTTTAAAGGGGTAAAAATAGCATTTATTACTCTGCAAGTGCTATTTCGAGGGTTAAATCACCATTTTTTCTCTGAAATCATCTGAAATCTTCCAAATCAGTATCATAATCATCCTCATCATGTGATTTATCTCTCGAGGGGGCATATAGCATCATCAACAATTTTTCAAAGTCAGGGGAAAATTCTTTGAAGCAATGCGTGAAACACATCACTTCAAAGAGGGGAAAAATGTACACATCTAAAAATGGTCATGGTTGATTGAACCTATTAATTAATTAAATATGAGCTATTTAATTAATGTTCTTAAGTCTTCTACATATAAATAAATTTAATTATTTATTTATATTGTTCATTTTTCTAATTCTTCTAATTTAATTAAATAAATTTATTTATTTAATTAATGCTATCTTCCTCTTAATTAACTAAATAAGTTTTACAATTTATTTACATTAATTATCATGTTTAAATTCCAAATTTAAATGATATTCTTCTTTCCACACTTAATTAAATAATTTTGATATTTAATTAAATCATTTTCCAAATTCCCACTTCTCTCACAAAAATTAAATATTCTTAATATTTAATTAAAAGGTTTTTTCCTTTTCTCATAATTAAATATTTACAATATTTAATTAAAGCCTTTTCACATTTTTTTCACACATAAATATTTATTTAATTATGAGAGACACCCTTCAATTTGTCTCTTCATTTTCTGTCTCTCAGAATTCTGCCTTCTTTTTGAATTCTCGATCTCTCACCATTCATTCCAACAGGTTTGAACTCGACCGTCGATCTTGGCCAATCGAATTCCTACCTTCAAAAATCTATAAATACAACCCTTTCATGAGTTGAGAAGGACCTCGAATCTCATACTTTCATGCGTAGTTATTATAGTCGCAATCTTAGCAATTCATAGCATTTTTTAATTCAATAAGCTCCATCATTTACATGCATTTTCATTTTTGATAAATCTCATTCTCTCAAGTGCCATTCTATAAGTTGTTTGCACAACTGAGAGCAAACATCTTGGAGAAAATCCTTGGAGATATAGGACAATGAAACGAATTTGAAGAAGTTACGGTTTAGAGTTTGCGTTTACCTTATTTTATTTAGTTTTCTTCAATGTAATGTTTCATTGGTGTATTAGATTAGATTCAATTTAATTTGACACATTCTAATGTACACACCTATCAATGGGCAGTATTTGAAGCATTATTTTTGGTCTTGAGCTATTCTTAGCTCTGCCCCTGTACATTAATAAAATAAGTTTCCTTTCTGTTGTCTTGTTTTTGTTTTGCTTTGGTTAGGGTAGGGTTTCTTTTGGTTTTGGCTCTGCTTGTCTACTATCTCTTTGGGGTCGCCCTACTTCTTTTGGGCTTGTTGCATCTCTGCACCTAGTTGCTCGTCTAGGGCTGCTCTAGGATTTCTTTTACAAACTTTTATCATATTTTTGGAGTCATTCAAACTGGTAGATTTCCTTCATCTGATGTTGCATAAGCTGGGAATTGGAGTCACTTGTTTGAATTGAACTGTGGAATATATTTAGGTCTTATATCCTTACACATATCTTAAGAATTCTGAAGTTGCATGTGGTCTTTAGGAGGTCTTATTGGCTGAAATATCTTAAATTTTGCTCCAGTGCCATTGTGGTTCTCATCCTTGAATGTGGGCTTCATTGTCCATGAGGTGAAAAGCAAGTCTCAAAAGAGAATATAAAAAAAAAGAGAACATTGAAAATCAGAAAGGTTCACCTTTTCAAGGACATCCTAGTATCTCTACTGAGGCTATGGATGCCTAGTTGGCAGTAGAGCTATGCTAGGGAGGGTTGCAGTGATAACCTCATCGGGGCTATGGATGCTTCACTAGCAGTGAGGCTCTATCCAAGTTGCTTTTGGAATTAGAATCCTTATGTAGCCCTGTCAGACATAATTTGGTCCTTGCTGCAACTTAGGAAAGGAAAATCAATGCATATGCACACACTTTGACCTTGGTATAGGAAAGGTTTATTTTTGGGTTGTGTCTGAAACCTTGTCTAGGTGTAGCCTCATGCTTGGAAAGAAACCAGAGATTATGAGTTTGTGATGATAGTTTGTCATTGAAATGCTCCAGAGCATTTCCCCAGCGGAATCACCATTTGTTGTGTAGTTTTTGCACATACGCCCCATTGAAGGTGGGGACCCTCTTTTGTGCTTAACTTTGAAAATCTTGGGGTTTTGTTTGCCTTGTTTTCTGGGTTCCCTTTTGGTTTTTTGGTCCTTGCTTTGGTCTTGGCTTCTTGGGGGCCTTGGTGTTTTGCAGATGTCCTTTTGGGGGGTCTTCTTTTGCCTTTTGTTTTCCCCTTGTGTTGTCTTTGTTTGGGTTCTTATGGTTGTGGTTTTATCCCTTTGCTTTCCCTTGTTTTCTTTTGTTCTACCGGATTGAAAACCATGATGGAGTTTGATTCTGAACTTTTTACAGGTTCCGAGTCTGGTTTCGGTCTTGGTTCCGGCTCCGCTTCCCGCTTTCCCATTTTTATCTTCATGTTGCCTGCTTTTGGTCTAAGGGTTGGTTCCCTTAGCCTTTTCTTCACTTCGCTTCCCCCATTTTTTTTTTATTTTGTCGGGACCGGAGCCAAGATGGAATCGGATTTTAAACTTTTCAAAAGTTGGAAATCTGGTTTCATTTCCCTCTCTGACTCTAGCCCCATCCTTTTTCTTTATCATTGCTTTTCCCTTTTGTTCTTGTCACTGGCTTTTATTTCCTATCATTGACTTTTGGCAGAGTCGGGCACGAAATGGATCATGGTTGGGAACTTTGCTAGAAAGCTCTCAGTCCTAATCCAGTTCTGATTCTGGTTCCGCCCCGCTAGTTTGGGTCTTTCTTTGCCAGTGTCGTTGCTAGGTTGTTTGGCTCTGGCTTTCCCCGTGTGTGCTTTGTTTTCTTTGTTCATGTTCACCAGAGCCAGGTGTGGAGTGGATTGTGACTGGGAACTTGGGTTCCACCTATTTCCTCTTGGGTTCTAGTTCCGGTTCCATCTATTTCCTCTTGGGTTCCCATTCCATTTTCTATTTTGGTTCCGCCTGGTTCCCCTTTTTTGGTTCCCACTCCGCTTCCATCGAGGTGTGTTTTGTTCCCGCCTACCTTGGCCCTTTGCTCATGTTTTGTTTTGCCTTTGGTTTTGGCTATTTCCTCTTGGGTTCCCATTCTGGTTTCCATTCCGGATCTGCCTGGCTGGGTTGTGGCTTTGTTTTGCCTATTCCCCTTTCCTCTCTGCCTTCACCTATTTTTGGCTCCACCCCATCCTAGATTTCTGCTTGGTTCTCTAACCTTGGGTCTGTTGCCTTAGCTAGATTTTGATGGTGTATCTTGTATTGATCGTGTTTTGTTTGCATGCAGGTTGGATCATGATGGACGTGGCTCAGATTTGTAGATGTGTACATTGCGGATCTAGGCATGGTTTACGGCTATTGGTCACATAGCCCGTTCTTGTGCATAGAATCATTGTGGTTGGTAGCCATTAATGGTTGGTTGGTGAGATGTGATGGGCTCTTCATGGTTGGCATTGATCTAGGTCGTTCATTGTGCATCTCAAGCCCGATCAACGATTGGTTTTGTCTCTTGTTTTTGGCTCATGTTTCTTTGTTTGTGGGTGTTTATTCATGTCGGGTGTGGCTTGAGGATTTGTCCCTTAGTGGCATGTGACCCTGGTTGATTTGGTGGTGTCCTTTGTTCCTTTCATTGTTGGGTGGCAGGTTACTACTACTTTTTTGGGCTGATCTGGTTGGTGGTCGTGAGTTTTGTAACCCTAGCTTTGTTCTCGTGTGGGCGATTTTCTATATATTTGGAAGTTTTCTCCTTTTGTGAGAGACTCAGCTAGGTTGGAAGAGATAGAGATTAGAGGAATGAGTTGGAAATACTTGTAATCATCCATAGTTTAGTAGTAGATTAGAGGAAGTTTTCATGTTTCGAGCATATGCTATAATATACCAAGAATGTTGTAAAATGATGATTTAATTAAAGGTGCGGACATTCTGTTATGACTCGTGTCTCCTTAGCGTTAAATAATCTTGCATGTTTCTTGTTTCATCTCTTGAAATGCTTGAAAATGTTTGAATATAATTTAGATTCCATCTTGTAATGCTTATGACTTAATATCTGAAGTATTGTAGCAATCCCTAGTTCATATCTTGGGCAACTTCTTGATTATGGGAAGGTTGTGTAAGGTCAACCTGTACCCCGTTCATGTGCTTAGTTCAGCTGCATTCATTCATTTAGTCTCATTGAATGAATGCTTTCAGCCTAAAAATCTCTAAAACCTTAGAAGATCACACTATTTTTTGCAAGATTGCAGGTATAGCTTGGGTCGATCAGGAACTAGTTTCATAGGATTGGTCCATTTCAGGTCTTCTATCATCTGCATGATTAATGTTAGAGGTATTGTTAGTGATTTAAACTTTTCAAACCCTTTATTTTCCTATTTGTTTTATTATTTGGTTGTGATGCAGAGTGGCAGGGATAGAAAACACCCAACTATAATGGAAAATACCCTCTAGCACTTAGGTTTCAACAAACTTCCATAAACTATGGTGAATTAGGCACTTTTCTGTCAAAAGGCTAGTAGCCTTACCCAGTAGGACAGTCAATATAAAATCCGCATGGAGGGATTTCAAGACCCCAAACCTATGGATTTAGACATCCAAAATTAACCCCTACAAAGTTCCAAAACCTTTCCTCTTGACTATTAAGGCAGCACTCACAATGGCCCTTTCTACCACTACTCCAAGAGGCCTAATTCACAGACCTACACCTAGGTCTTGATTACCTAGGCTCTCCCCTTCACCCCAAAGCCAAAAAAAAAACTACTAAAGGTTTTCCACACCTGTTACCATCATTCCTAAGTGCTCTTCAAATAGATTCTTCAAAATCAAGCAAAAACTCACTTTTTTGCCTGTCACATGGGCTTGCCACACAGAGATGTCAAGCCAAAACATTGCACCATTTGCCTCCAAAGTGCTTTCTGTTCTCCAAGACTTCTAATACATAATATTTAACCCTCATACCTTCCATCCCACCAAGATTTTTCAATTCTACAGTGTGGGAATGGAAGATGCATCCATATTTTGCCCAAAACTTTGATTTTAAGGGTTTTCAGACCACTCAGGAGTAAAATTAAGATATCTCCCTTATTACTCAATGAAATCTCACCACTTCAACTCCAAAATAAATCTTATTCAATTACCTTTCTAAAAATTACATGATTCAATCATAAAACAAAACGTTCAGATCGTACCAAGCATGGGATCAGCAAATTCTATAGAAAAACATGGGGTTTGAGACCACCCAGTAGTAAAATGAGGATATCTCACCCAATTCTTAATGAAATCACACCATTAAAATTCCAAAAGAAATTTTATTCCATTATCTTTCCAACCATTATAGGATTGTAGTGTGGAGAAGCATGTACAGGCCATACTGTGTACGGGATCAATAATTTCCTTATGAAAAACTCACAAAACAACAATTTCTTCTTAGAAACTTCTTCCAAACATGTTCAACAACTTATCCTTCGAGATATTACAACAATATATCATGTTAAAACCTTCAAAATACCTCTTTAACCAACCAACTACCATAAATACCCTTTGTTAGACTCCTAAGATGGCAATTCTGCCAATATTGTTCCTAATCACCATCCCTTTACAACTTGATTTTAAAGATCCATCTTAACTGACCTATCAAACTTTTAAATACATTTTCAAATGTTCATTGAGACCTTATTATAATGAAAAACATAAGACCCAAACCTACACTATATCCTATGCAACAGGATCATATTGCCAACATGGCATAAAAATGGACAACTTGTGACATTACATCTTATTTCAGCATATTTTGCAACATCCTTGTTGCATATAATTTAAAAGACATTCAAATCATTTCAATGAACCTTAAAGACCTTCAAACCACTTCAATGAAAATTCAAGGCCCATTGCCTAGTCATTTCAAGGTATAGGTGCTCCTGCACCATACACCCCCCCATAGAGAAACTCTTGTCCCAAGAGTGAAAACCTTGTTCTTTGTTGCCACAGTGCTACTTCATGCATATCTAGACATGCAACTTGCCTTTGTCTCACTCCTAGATCAAAGGTTGACATCCTCCTATCCATTACACCTGCAAAAAAATAATGGCTAGTACACTGTTCCAACTCCTTCATTGCTTCATCTCCACACTTGCATCCATCCAACGGTGCTTGTATACCCGGTCCTCTCTTCACTATCATCAGACCTTTACACTTTTGTTCCACTTGCTCTGCCCTCACTATGATCAAACCTTGTTCACTGTCATTACCTTGTACCTATGTTTTATCAGACTCACCAACCCTTATACTTGCAAATTTCACATGCTTGTAACCATTGCTCATGCTGATAGGACACACAATGGTCCCCACTGTAATCTTAGTCTCCTTTGAAAAAATTCCACCTTGTTTGCCATGCTTATACACTATCCTACCATCCTTCTCTTTGACTATATCAGACCTAGATATGAAACCATCGCTCACTCCTTGCAAGACCAAACTCCTTACTGTCTTCTCACTATTCCCTTTAACCAAATCAGACCTAGGCATGAGTGCCTTCTCTTCCTTTTGCAAGAACAAATCTTCCATTGTCCTAACACCATTTGTAGGTGCCTTCCTCACCATCACAACTCCACCAACATTCTTTATACTTGCAACCACATCAGACCTATTTTCCTCAGGCCTTAAAGGCTCCTTCTTGCCAAAAACCACTACTTTAGCCTTGCCCTTATCCCTTACACTTGTTTTCAAGGGAAGTAACTTAAAAGTTTTGTCCTTCTTCTTGATGGTGTATCTGTTCTCCCAGCCATCATACATAGACCTCCTATCAAATTTCCAAGGCCTCCCCAAGAGCACATGGCAACAATCCATTGGCAAGATATCACATAGGACCCTATCATTATATTCCCCAATTTGAAAATCAACATATGCTTGCTCTTTTACTACCAAGGTTTGATTATCATTTACCCAAGAGACTCTATAAGGTGCTTCATGAGGTAATTTTTCCAAACACAACTTGTCCACCATTTCCCTAGACACTAGATTATCTTGAGAACCAAAATCAATGACAACTTGACACACTTTACCTTTGCTTTTGCATGTAGTTTTGAATAGGCTCCTTTGGCTTGAATCTTCCTCCTTGGATGCTTGCAACATAGTCCTTCTTATCATGAGTGCCCCTCCTTCTTCTAATGTAAGGTTCACTACAGGTGTAGTCACACTCTCTTCATCCTCATGCACTAATTGATTCCTCCTTTCTCCACCAT
Organism: Sequoiadendron giganteum; assembly: GCA_007115665.2. Taxonomy (NCBI): domain Eukaryota; kingdom Viridiplantae; phylum Streptophyta; class Pinopsida; order Cupressales; family Cupressaceae; genus Sequoiadendron; species Sequoiadendron giganteum. Next base: position 801,447,378 of record CM021101.1, read on the forward strand.
GAGAGCTTGAGCCTTGTTTTTTCGGGCACTTAAAGGCTGGGTGTCCAAGCTGGTTGCAATTGTAGAATCTTCCTGAGAACTGATATGATCCTCTTCCTCCACTAAATATTCCTTTTGAACCTCTCCATCCACCTCTTGAATCAGATTGCTCTTGACCCTTTTTATCATCTCCTTGGCCTTCATTTTTTGTCCTTGAACTAGGATTGAATCCCCTTCCTCTAGAAGTGTTACCTCTTCCTCTTGCTACCTTCTCTTGTCTCCTCTTTAGCTTTTCTTCTGCCCTCATTGCCACTTGAAAGCATTTATCTACTAATTTTGGTGCCATCATGCTGATTTCATGCTGATTTCATCCTGAATGTTGAACCTCAAACCATTCAAGTACCTTGCAGTCATCTCTTCCTCATCTTCTTCATGTTTAGTCCTTATGCTTAGCCTATAAAACTCTTCAGTATATGCTTGTACATCTAACTCTTTCTATCTAAGATTCTGCAACTTCTTAAGCAATTGAATATTTTAATCAAAAGGAAGAAATTTACCTTTTATCTTTTCTTTTATCTTCTCCCAAGAAATGATCTTTCTTTTTCCCTTTCTCTCCCTATCTTCTTGCACAAAATTCCACCACACCAAAGCATGTCCTTTCAGTTTTGTTTTTGCTCTCTTCACTTTATGTCCTTCATCAACATCTTCACTATCAAAGTAGTTCTCCAAAGCCCCTATCCAATCCAAGAGCTCTTCACTATCAATTTTTCCTCCATACATAGGCACATCCATCTTGCCATGTCCATCCTTCTTCACAGCCTTCAAAAGCTTCATTGTTCTAACATCATCTAGATCCATCTACTCTTCTTCACCAGAGGTCTCTTCCTCTTCAGACTCACTTTCTTCTATAAGGGTCCTACCCTTAGCTTTCATTTCAGCCATCTCCCTTTTCAGCATATCTATATCCTTCTCATGAGTATCCAGTTTCCTTGCAACAACATTATTTTTAGGAGGCATTTTGTTCCCTCCAACTACCTTCTTCTTCCTAAACACAAACTTCAATCTTGATCTTCACAAAAGACCTACTCCCTTGCTTTGATACCACTATGATGTAGAGTGGTAGGGATAGCAAACACCCAACTATAATGGAAAATACCCTCTAGCACTTAGGTTTCAACAAACTTCCATAAACTATGGTGAATTAGGCACTTTTCTGTCAAAAGGCTAGTAGCCTTACTCGGTAGGACAGTCATTATAAAATCCGCATGGAGGGATTTCAAGACACCAAACCTATGGATTTGGACATCCAAAATTAACCCCTACAAAGTTCCAAAACCTTTCCTCTTGAATGTTAACGCATCACTCACAATGGCCCTTTCTACCACTACTCCAAGAGGCCTAATTCACAGACCTACACCTAGGTCTTGATTACCTAGGCTCTCCCCTTCACCCCAAAGCCAAAAAACAAACTCCTATAGGTTTTAAACACCTGTTACCATCATTCCTAAGTGCTCTTCAAATAGATTCTTCAAAATCAAGCAAAAACTCACTTTTTTGCTTGTCACATGGGCTTGCCACATAGAGATGTCAAGCCAAAACATTGCACCATTTGCCTCCAAAGTGCTTTCTATTCTCCAAGACTTCTAATACATAATATTTCACCCTCATACCTTCCATCCCACCAAGATTTTGCAATGCTATAGTGTGGGAATGGAAGATGCATCCATATTTTGCCCAAAACTTTAATTTTAAGGGTTTTCAGACCACTTAGGAGTAAAATTAAGATATCTCCCTTATTACTCAATGAAATCTCACCACTCCAACTCCAAAAGAAATCTTATTCAATTAAATTTATAAAAATTACATGATTCAATATAAAACAAAATTTTCAGATTGTACCAAGCACAGGATCAGCAAATTCTACAAAAAAACATGGGGTTTGAGACCACCTGGTACTAAAATGAGGATATCTCACCTAGTAGTAAAATGAGGATATCTCACCCAATTCTTAATGAAATCACACCATTCAAATTCCAAAATAAATTTTATTCCATTATCTTTCCAACCATTATAGGATTGTAGTGTGGAGAAGCATGTACAGGCCATACTGTGTACGGGATCAACAATTTCCTTATGAAAAACTCACAAAACAGCAACTTCTTCTTAGAAACTCCTTCCAAACATGTTTGAAAACCTCTCCTTCAAGATATTACAACAATATATCATGTTAAAACCTTCAAAATACCTCTTGAACTGACCAACTACCATAACTACCCTTTGTTAGACTCCTAAGATGGCAATTTTGCCAATATTGTTCCTAATCACCATCCCTTTACAACTTGATTTTAAAGATCCCTCTTAACTGACCTATCAAACTTTTAAATACAATTTCAAATGGTCATTGAGACCTTATTATAATGAAAAACATAAGACCCAAACCTACACTATATGCTATGCACCAGGATCATATTGCCAACATGGCATAAAAATGGACAACTTGTGACATTACATCTTATTTTAGCATATTTTGCAACATCCTTGTTGCATATAATTTAAAAGACCTTCAAATCATTTCAATGAACCTTAAAGACCTTCAAACCATTTCAATGAAAATTCAAGGCCCATTGCCTAGTCATTTCAAGGTATAGGTGCTCCTGCACCAGGTTGAAACCCAAAGTTAAAGCACCACCATGTTCAGAATCGAATGAGTTTAGAAACCTCCAGCGTTTGCGCGTAAGACCCCTTGTGATTACCAGTATATTCACATTTTATCATTGAGTTTGTTCTACTGCATGGTCATGAACTGACACCCGAGAGACCTTGGGGTTATCTCTTTGTTCATAAGAGATCAACCTTTCAAGAGAGATAGGATAGCCTTTATTATGTCTATATTGTTGATGTGTAGAAACACCAAACAACACAAGTCTTTAAACACTAGTGTGAACACATCAAGGAATAATGTATATGCTGATGAAGAGAGAACCCATCCTTTTTTCCAAACAAACCATGGTATAGATATGGGTGGTCAAGCTAAAACATCACTCTTTTGGATACTTTGAACCATAATATTTCATGGCTGCAAACACACCTTCATTATGTGTGTTCTTGATCCTACTGCAGAAATGGTGGAACATGTTGTAGATCAAATATTGCAACCCTAAGTCCATAAGAAGGTTACTTGTCCTGATTTCCATAAATTTCTTCAAGATGTTCATCCTTCTTGAGTAATGCCAACCACTATCATCAGTTGCCATGCTTCTAATGGAAAGTCAATTTGTTGCAATACCCAAAGGCTAGCAAGTTCATTCGCTCTAATATGACTGTAAAGAATCAAGCTCTGAATCAATAGATTTTTTATTTATTTCTTATTGGATTGAAAAAGGTTGCCATCCAATATTATTAAGATAGATAACGGAGTCCCCAAATTATAAATGAAATAAATTATGAATATGAAATCTAATTCAAATATTAATTTGATAATGGAAATTTGATAAATAAATATAATAGTTGTTTCTAGTTAATCAATTAAAATCATGTGCTAGCTTTGAATATAAATCTGCTTATCATTGATATATAGGCCTTGAGAATTGGGATGCCTTTCTTGATCAATACTTTGTACACATGCATCTAACTTTGAATCCTTTCCAGATTATATGCTTGAAACGTATACTCCCATATTATAATTTTTCTCATATAGACCAATCCCACACTAGGTAATTGAATAATAAAAATAAGTCCACAAATTGATTACCCTAATCTTCCCTTCTTATTCTCTTTTATTCTCAAAAACTACACAATTGAATCCTGATAGCAATATCACAATTTGACACATTGTAGAAGATACCTCCTACTTATCAATTGATGAGCTAAAGGGGCTCTATAATGAATTTTTCATAAGGTGCAACACTTGCTGAAGGTTTTGCAAATTGGGTTGCAAGCTAAGTGGGCTTAACCTTGGGGAAAAAACTTCGTGGTTAAGCACTTGAGCTGGAGTAGTACTGAGATGTGTGACCTCCTAGGAAGGCCTAGTGCCTCACCTCTGTGAGCATCACCTACATGCAATGCATGCTAAGTGTGCCATTCATTATCATGAGAGATGGGTTCTTGTGAACTCATTCCTCTTTCAATCCATGCCAGCCTTGGGACCGTACAGGAAGCTGGAGGTCATACCAAGTACATGATCAACAAGTTTGTATAAAAAATCTTAAAAATAGAGAACGGTGTGAATAATTCTTATCTTATCTTCTCCAAAAGTTCATCAACAACCTCCATTAGAGCCTCTCAAGGCTTTAAATAGTGTTTTAAACCCTTGTATAACTGATCCATGCCCTCAATAACTAAAAACCAACTTTCAAAATGAGTAACCATTGCATTTCAAATTTGTTGCTTTAAGCAACTTACAAATTTGCAACTTTAGACTCCTCCAACCTAAGGGATCAATCCGGTGGAACATAGCTCAGAGCGATTCCATGTGTTTGGGTGCAAAAGAGGACCATGCCTAGCATAAAAATACCTATTTGGAAGTGTTGGAACAGTCCACTTGGTCACACAAGTTGCAAAACAAAAGTTGCACCACTTTGCAACTTTGCACTGCTTGCATTTGATGCTTTTTCCATCAAGTGAAAATCCACCACCATAGAAAAACCACTCCAAGATAGCCAAAACCGGGAGAGGTTTTTTTAGAGGGGCTCAATGCGATCTTGTAGAATCAAATGAGAAGTTTCTAAGAGTCACGGTATCTGAGTAATAGCATTCTGAAGTTTGCAGCTATTTTTCACATTGGACCCTTAAGGGATTGATCCGGTGGAACGTAGCTCAAAGCGATTCCACATGTTTCAGTGTGAAACAAGACCATTCCTAGCATAAACATACCTATTTGGATGCATTGTAACAATTAGTTTTGTCATACGATTTGCAGAGCGAAAGTTGTACCACTTTGTAACTTTGCACAACTTAAATTTGACACTTTTTCCATCAAGTGAAAATCTGCTGCCATGAGAAAACCACTCCAAGATAGCCAAAACCGAGAGATTTTTTCTAGAGGGGCCCAAATTCATCCTGTAGGATCAAATGAGAATTTTCTAAGTGTAACAGTATCCAAGTAATAGCATGCTGAAGTTTCTAGCCATTTTGCACTTTGGACCCTTCAGGGATCTATCTGGTGGAACATAGCTCAGAGTGTTTTCACGTGTTTCGGTGTGAAAGAGGACCATTCCTAGTGTAAAAATACCTATTCAGATGTGTTGGAATAATCCACTTGGTCACACAAGTTGCAGAATGAAAGTTGCACCACTTTGCAACTTTGCACTACTTGCATTTGATGCTTTTTCCATCAAGTGAAAATCTGCCACCACCGAAAAATCACTCTGAGATAGCCAAAACTAAGAGAATTTTTTGTAGATAGGCTCAACACGATCTTGTAGGATTAGATGAGAAGTTTCTAAGTGTCATGTTATCTAAGTAATAGCATGCTAAAGTTTGCAGCCGTTTTGGACTTTGGACCCTTTAGGGATCGATCCGGTGGAACATAGCTCGAAGCGATTCCACGTGTTTTGGTGCAAAAAAAGACCATGCGTAGCATAAACATACCTATTCAGATGTATTGGAATAGTCCTCTTGGTCACACAAGTTGCAAAATGAAATTTGCACTACTTTGCAACTTTGCACTGCTTGCATTTGATGCTTTTTCCATCAAGTGAAAATACGCCACCACGGGAAAACCACTCCGAGATATCCAAAACCGAGAGAGGTTTTTGTAGAGGATCTCGACACAATCCTATAGGATCAGATGAGAATTTTCAAAAAATCATGATATCCAAGTAATAGCATGATGAAGTTTACAACCATTTTGCACTTTAGGACCCTTAAGGGATCGATCCGGTAGAACATAGCTCAGAGTGATTCCACATGTTTCGGTGAAAAAAAAGATAATTCCTAGCATAAAAATACCTATTTAGATGCATTGGAATAGTTAGTTTGGTCATATGAGTTGCAGAGCGAAAGTTGCACCACTTTGCAACTTTGCACAACTTGAATTTGACACACTTTTTCTATCAAGTGAAAATCCGCCACCACGAGAAAACCACTTCGAGATAGCCAAAACCGAGAGAGGTTTTTCTAGAGGGGTCCAGCATGATCTTGTAGGATTAGATGAGAAGTTTCTAAGAGTCATGATATCCAAGTAATAGCATGCTGAATTTTGCAGCCATTTTGCACTTTGGACCCTTAAGGGATCGATCCGATGGAACATAGCTTGGAGTGATTCTACGTGTTTCGGTGTGAAAGAGGACCATGCCTAGCATAAAAATACCTATTCAAACATGTTGGAACAGTCCACTTGGTCACAGGAGTTGTAGAAAAAAAGTTGCAAATTGTTTACATGACCTTTTTCACATTGTTTACATTTCAAAATTCAAAGTTTGCAAATTTTCCTATTCAAGGCATTTACAGAACAAGGTTATACTACACCAAACATGAACTCAAACCTTAAAATATTTGAGTATATCTCATTATTTAATTAAATCTTATTACAATGCCTCAAGCACTTTGTTCTCATAGATCTTATACAATGTCACTTATACATTTCAGATTCTCTTTAAATGTCTACATCATAGGTGCTCATTATGAGGTTAACTTCAAATAAGTAGCTTGATATTCCCTCGCTAAGATTCACACGCTCTTTTATAATGGCTTGAAATCAAAATTGAGATTTTTCAAGATCATCAAAATAAGGACGTTGCATTATTTTTTGGTTGAGATTCTCTTTGATGGCTCTTAAATCAACATTTTCTGCAACGAAAGATCAATCAATTTTTAGTAGTTTATTTACAAATATGCAAAGTAAAAGAGAAAAAGAAAGAGCATCCAAAATGGAAATTAAATAAAAATAGATGGAAGGCACTTATAGATGTTGCATTACTCTTTTGGATGACATTCTCTTGGATGGCTCATATATCTGCATTTTTGCAAGGGGACACCAATCAGTATAAAAGAAGATGATAGAATTGGCATAAAAAAAAATAATGTGCATAAAAGTATAAACTAATAAGAACCAATGTGCATATACTTACAAATTAATCCAATGAACCATCCAGGTCTGCTCTACTCTTTATTGTGTCAATTATTGCCTCATGGTCAGACTCACGGACCTTCCATAACATCTTGTTTAAAGGTCTACCCCCATATTTGTTCAAATGAACATTGGATTCCATGAAAAGGTTCAAGTAATGAAGAATATTACGATGCATGTCAAAGTCCTGAAATAGACAATGTTTAATAGTTGAATGTGGGTACCTTCTAAGCCATGTTCTAGTAACCACAACTGAGCCTATAGGGTATTCGATGTTTTCTCCGTCTATAACTGGGGCCTCCAAATTTTTTTTGGTCTCAACACAATCACACAAGTAATATTTTGTTCCCTCTTCATTGTCTTCATCTGCAATAACTGCATAAACATGCCCTACATTGATATGTGCAAAAAACCTCTTGAAATTTTTCAACATTATAAATATAGTACAAAGTAAGATAACGATATGGAATTTCAACAACTAAGAAAGTAGATATATCACCTGGTTGAACTAGATCTGATACGTGGTCAAATTCGACTGATGATTCCTTCTGTGTCAGTTCCAATGCCGTCGAAGGGTGATACATGTGAAGTGGGCTAAGATAACTTGTGAACCATTTTTCAACCCACTCCTCTCACTCACAATCATTTTAGGCTTGCATTGTACATGAAGAAAAAAAGCATGCCATCTTTCGTGTATTCATACTTCATAAACCTACATTTGAGCTAAGGAAAGAGTGTACCTCACTCGATCCTATTAGTGTACAACAGTGTTCATATGGTCCAATTTTAGTATCATCCATCAACCAAAAAAATCTACAAACTGAAGGCGTACCTTCATTACCTGGACCCATCAAAGTATTACACCACTCGATGATTGATTTTGCATCTGTCAACTTTGCACTATCTTTATAATTTAACTCTTCTCATGCTAATGCTCTTTTCACGCATGCTCCTACACCATCATGCTCCCCTTTCCATGTTTGGCCTCAAAAAATTTCCACATATGTTGAACACCTGTAATGACACGCATCCTGCACAACCAGTAGAACATGTGTGAGTTCTTGAACTGTGTTGCACAGTTATCATACCATATTATATGTTGATCATATTGTATGCCCCTTAAAGCCAAACCACTATAGAACATCTGGAAGAAACCTTGCATGAACTCTAGAGAATGTGTGTGATCATCACTAATGTAAAAGTGGTACTCCCTCAATACCTTCCTTTTCTCATATGTACTATCAGATGCATGAATGAATGCTATGTGCACAAATATTGAAACTTGTGAGTTGTAATACTATGACTGCACCTCATGTTGTGGCTATAGAGTGTATTTCTCTACAAATTCAACCACAAATACTATACTTCCAACTGGTAAGGTGTCCTTTTATAGCTTGAACTGTGTGTCCAACCATCGAGCTCTATGGATATGCATTGCATACTCAGACAATATATTGTCACAAAATGTGGTTATAAATTGGTACACTGGAATCTTCTCAATAAATGAATCACACCTTTTTTCTTGAGACCCATCTTTTGTAGCATATGCCACTATTTTATACTTCCCAAACTCTACTAGTGTCTGTCCCACCTCATCTGTGCTTTCCATATGTTGACATATTGGCATATGTTGGAAGCCACCGCAACGCTCGCATGAACCATCCAAGCATGTTGTCCTATAGAATATCTGGCCATCCTCTATTTCACATAATTTTTTTGATAAGAATTCTCTTGAATATTTTGGTGGTACTTCTATGCCACAATCCTGTAAAAAATTGTTACTATGCAAATCTAAACATATAGAACGATAAACATCATAATGGTTAGAAAATTCAATATGTAGTCTACAACAACAAGTAGTGCATACGTGATTAATATTGATATAAAAAGGTTAAAGAAGTTAAAAAAATCTTTGAGAAATACTAATCTGAGGATAATCATTTTCAAATTTCCAAAAAAATTGGGTTTGAGTCATATCCAAAAAATGCTTTGGATGTGGCTCACGATTCCGACTACCGATTCTCCTTCTTACCACATCCCTTTGATTCAGAGATGACTTTGTGTTATTCTTCCAATACTCTTCAATTAGTGTTCTCAAGGCTTCAATAACTTCTTTATCTTTTCATGACAGTCTCCCTGAGAATGCCCATAATTCATTTGTATCATTTCCCTCAATTCTTTGCCGCCTTTGAATGGCTCTTGATAAAAAAATTCTACTAATTCTCGTTTGTTCACTAGTATTTTTAATTAGACAAGCTATACTTGTTTGACAACTTACCAAAGTTGATGTAATGACACGTCAGGTGACATTACTATCCTTTGAGCATGAGGTCTTACCCACACTCTCATAAGCATCCATTAGATTCTTCACAATAGTGTCTTCACTCGATGCATTCGATGTTCTCAACCCAAGAGTCTTCATGATGTTCCTATACTTTACACCCCACATCATTTCAAAAAATAGTTGAAATCTTGTATTCTCACTTAGCCTTTCAAAGAATCATTCCCAAATCTTATCAGCATATCTTCTACAAGTGCATGTTGAAATCTTACCTTCCATGTGCTGAAAAATTGCATCATCAATATTAATCAAATACTTTGGCTTTCTACGCAAAATTCTAGGTGGTGTTCTCCTAGGTACATACATCTCAACATTAGGAATTTTATCAATATTTAATTGAGGTGGGATAGATTACATTCCTTCAATCGAGGGTGGAGAAGAAGACATACCTTGAGGTTCACATGGGGATGATGGCATACCTTCTTCGTCAATTTCGAGTGATGATGTACTCTCAACTTGAGATGTGCTGGATGGTGTCCAACAATTTTCACTTGTGGTACATGGTGTCTCTCCATATTCACTTGTAGTAGATGGTGTCCATCCATATTCACTTGTGCTAGATGGTGTCCCTCCATATTCACTTGTGCTTAATGGCGTCCCTTCATATTCACTTGTCATCAAGGGTATGTCTCCAGCTATGGTATCTAAATTTGTCTTACGATGATGCTTTCACATTCGTGCTTGTTGTGCTACCAATTCCCATTCTCTTTTTGATGGTTGAGGTTCCTCTACAATCAGATTGTTTTCATCAATCATTTCTAATTTATTATTTTCATGATATTCCACCACCCGAAATCTCTCCTTTTCTTTCAAGGTTTCGTTCTCTTTGTCTGCTAGTTTCCTCTTTGTCTTTTTCTTCGGCATGATAGATAATTTTATTGTACCATGGTAATGAGACGAATATTAGTTCCTAAAAAATGTATTCATTCAAGTTAGTTGAAAAATATATTTCATTGAAGGCTTCATTTAAATAATACTTACAATCATTGTGTACAAAATTTAACCTAGCATTTAGACAAATGTGTACAAACTATGGAAGCACTAGGCTAGCCAGAGCACATTTCTAACTAAAAGTGAATAACCATGATGGTGATTCTGAAAAATAATGAGTAAAGGGCATTTTGAGTGTTTTATAATTTTGTGGAGTAGGAGCACCTTGACAATCTATGCTTCCATTTTGAAATTTGATTCAATTTTGGGTATGTTCATGTTGTAAGAGGGTCATTAAAGACATTTTCCATGTACCAGCTATATGAGATTTCAAAGTTGGTTTTTTGCTAGTTATAGGCATTGGGGGGAGTTTGTTGTCATTTCAAAATGTTTAAAAAACCTCCATTTTCTTGAAGGGAGGATTTTTGTTCATTTTGAAATCCATTTTTTTGATTAAAAAAATGTTGCTTTCCAGAAATTCACTGGTTTTGTTTGCACTTTCCTACACTTGTACAGATCTATAAAACCTCCCCTTGATAGAAAAATAATATAATATTGTAGGCACATGTCTTAACTCTCTAATGCATTAGTTCCGAGGGCTTAATAGTACGTTTGAAGGGAGAAATTGACAATTTTCTGAAACTGCTCATTTCAAGTCAATCAAGGGTTTGAGTAGGATTTAATTATGAAATGACCATCCCACCTACTATTATGACTTGTTTCTCAGTGGGATGGCATGTACATTGTTAGAGTAGGGTCTTTTATTGTTGAATATTCCTTGGAATGAAACTAATGACAATAGGATGGGGCTCTTAGGCTGAAACAAGCACTTTTCCATGAGAATTTGAGGAACCAAGGAGTGATTTTGAAAAAGTGTTGAAGGAGTGGTCTATGTAATGGAATTTTGACCTTTTTCAGGGTATTTTGAAGATTTTTTATTCTTTGGAATGGTCTACAAAGGCCTGGGTATATGAGTTTCTATAAACCCTCCCCCTTTGCATTGAAAAATGGGGGTTTTTGTATTGGAAGCCTAGTTGAGTGGGTAAGGTCCTAACACCTAGAAAATATCTTGATTTGAGACCTAATGAAATACTATTTTTGGGTATGGAAGTCTGGTGTGAGGATCTAAGGGTAGTTCCTTTGTAAAATTGGCCTACTTGGAGGCCTAAAATAGTGAAAAAGGTCAGTTTTCTTAAAGTTGTCCCAAAGGAGTCATGTGATGGGTTAAGGTATGTCTTTAAACTCTAAAATGGGTGCTAGAATAACTCTTTTATTTTCCTTGTGTTTTGGAAAGTTTTGGAGTTAAGGGCCCAAAATTGGTTTTGCACAGTAATTAGATTCCAAGGGTGAAATGTGGGAAATAGTGTTTATGTTTGTTGTCCAGCTTGGAGGAGTGTTGGGATTGGTCCATTAGGAATTTTTAATCTTTTCAGATGACTCTTGAAGTAAAGTTGACATCTTCAATGGTTTTGGGTCCTCTAACTCTACATCAAAAATGAGTATCACAGTCTGAAGTGTGTGCATGGTTTGGGAGATACATGTGACAGTTTGTAGATGCTTGGCTACTAGTAATGTGGATAGTGAACAAAGGAACTAAGTTTGTGTGTAAGGGTAGACTTTTGAAAGGTTTCATTTTTGTTTTACTAACTCAAACAAAGATTTATTAAGCAAATAATGGTTTGGTTGTGCCTTAATAATTATAGTTTGTGTTTGTAAACAATGGTGCCATTATGGAAGATTTAAAACAACTTGTGAATGACATAATCATTGGTTGATGTTTTGAGGAGCCTAGTTGATTGTAATCAGTTATTTTCAAGATTTTCAAGGTGTTTTGAAGGTCCTTAAAAGGAATTGGGAACTCTTAATGCTAATTTGAGTATACAAATCAAATGTTTTGTGAAGGGAAATATAGTTGAATAAGTGTGTCAAGAAAGGTGTTGATTTCTTCCTTTGTACTACATCAGTTTGTGCAGAGGTATTGGAAGGTGTTTGAACCCTTCGGAGGAATGGGAGAGGCTTGGAGTTGTATTAAAGGATGAATTTTGGTGAATGCTTGTGAGTTTCTAATCAACTTTATGCTATGTTACAATCAATTTTATGATGGTTAATCTATTTTTTTGAGTCTAACAAAGAGTTGAAACCAAGTTCTAATGTTTTGATGAAAAGATGGTTGATTTTGTTTGTTTATCTTCTTCAATTTAATTTAGGATCAAAAGTACCCTTGATGATTTGTGGATCCTGGTAGATGTTCTACATCAAGTGTAAAATAGTAATTGGCAAGTGTATTTGTGTATATAATGGTAATTTAAAATGTGCATTGATAGCCTAAGGTTATAATGACAAACAAAAATGAAAGCAAGCCATAATATAATGAAAGAAAATTTGTAAAGACTTCACATACCTAAAAAACCACTTTCAAATGGAGGAGTTCAACCCAATTATGTAGCCTTAGCTTCTTCTCTCTTCAAACTCCACAAAAATTTGACTTGTTCAAAAGCTTGTTCCCCTCCAAACTTCAATTGTATATCAGTTTTCAATGTAATTCAAATTTCAATTGATATTATATGTCTTTCAAAATGGAAACTCTACCATTTAATGCAAAGGTGGTAGAAATATCATGGAAAAGGTGATGGAATGTGAAAAACATGCTTGCACACTTCACAACATAATAAAAAATCCGCTTTTTGTTGGAGCACATGCAGAACCAGGGGAATATGCAGACTCTAGGCCTTGAAATCATGGGTATATAGATTTTTTTACCATTTTAGTGGATTACAACATGCGCTCACATTATAATGTGAGTGCGTTATGTGAAATATGGTTTTCTTATTATATTTCTTTTCTCCCTTTTGTCTTTACCCTCTATCCTAATGCTATAGTTGTCCCCTGCACCCTTATAGTAGAGGAGATAGAGGTGAGTGTGTGTGTGTGTGAGAGAGAGAGAGAGAGGTAGAGGGAGAGTGGGAGAGAGAGAGGGAGAGAGATGGAGAGGGAGAGGGAGATGGAGAGGGAGGGGAAGAGTGGGAGAAAGAGAGACTGGGAGAGAAAAAGGGAGAGGAGGGAGAGGGATTGGGAGAGAAAGATGGAGAGAGGGAGGGAGAGGGAGAGGGGGAGAAAGAGAGAGTGGGAGAGAAAGAGGGAGAGAGGTAGGGAGAGGGAGAGGGAAAGGCAGAGAAAGAGATAGTGGGAAAGATGGACATAGAGAGGGAGGGACAGAGAGAGAGGGAGAGATATGGAGGGAGAGTGAGAGGAAGAGAGGGAGGGAGAGGTAGAGGGTTAGAAATAGAAAGTAAGAGACATGGAGATAGATAGGGAGGGAGAGAGGGGGAGAGTGGGATAAAGAGAGAGTGGGAGAGAAAAAGGGAGAGGGAGGGAGTGGGAGTGGGAGAGAAATATGGAGGGAGGGGGAGAGGGGGAGAAAGAGAGAGTGGGAGAGAAGGAGGGAGAGAGGGAGGTAGAGGGAGTGGGAGAGAAATATGGAGAGAGGGAGGGAGAGGGAGAGGGGGATAAAGAGAGAGTGGGAGAGAAATAGGGACATACAGAGGGAGAGGGAGAGGAGGAGAAAGAGATAGTGGGAGCTATGGAGATAAAGAGGGAGGGAGAGAGAGGGAGAGTGGGAGAAAGAGAGAGTGGGAGATATAGAGGAAGGAAGAGAGGGGGAGAGTGGGAGAAACACAAACCCTCAACCCTTAACCCTTAAACCCTAATCCCTCTACCCCTATACCCTCTTAATCCTTGAACCCTCAAACCTCAACCCTTAAAACCTAATCCCTCAACCCCTGTACCATCTTAATCCATGAACCCTCAATCCTCAACACTTCAACAGTAATCCCTCTACCCCTATACCCTCTTAATCCTTGAACCCTGAACCCTGAACTCTTAAACCCTAATCCCTCTACCCCTATACCCTCTTAATCCCTGAACCCTGAACCCTGAACCCTTAAACCCTAATCCATCAACCCTTATAATCTCTTAATCCCTGAACCCTCAACTCTCAACCCTTCAAACCTAATCCCTCTACCCCTATACCCTCTTAATCCATGAACCCTCAACACTCAACCCTTGAACCCTAATCCCTCTTACCCTATACCTTCTTAATCCTTGAACCCTCAACCCTCAACCATTCAACCCTAATCCCTCTACCCCTATACCCTCCTAATCCTTGAACCCTCAACCATTCAAATATAATCCCTCTAACCCTATACCCTCTTAATCCTTGAACCCTAAACCCCTAAACCCTTAAACCCTAATCCCTGAACCCCTATACCCTCTTAATCCCTAAAACCCGAACCCTAAACCCTTCCCTAATCCCTAATCCCTCTACCCTAAAACCCGAACCCTAAACCCTTCAACCCTAATCCCTCTACCTCTATACCCTCTTAGTCACCGAACCCTCAACCCTCAACCCTTCAACGCTAATCCCTCTACCACTATACCATCTAAATCCTTGAACCCTATATAGTCAAACCTTCAACCCTAATCAATCTACCCCTATAACCTATTAATCATTGAACCCTCAACCCTTCAACCCTAATCCCTCTACCCCTATACCCTCTTAATCATTGAACCCTCAACCCTTAAACCCTAATCTGTTAACCCCTATACCCTCTTAATCCCTGAACCCTTCAACACTAATCCCTATACCTCTATACCCTCTTAATCACTGGACCTTGAACCCTCAACCCTTCAACCCTAATCCTTGAACCCCTATACCCTCTTAATCCTTGAACCGTCAACCTTCAACCCTTCAACCCTTCAACCCTAATCCCTCTACCCACATACCCTCTTAATCCCTGAACCCTGAACACTCAACCCTTCAACCCTTATCCATCTTCCCCTATACCCTCTTAATCCTTGAACCCTCAACTCTCAACCCCTAAACCCTAATCAATGAACCCCTATATCCTATTAATCCCTCAACCCTCAACCCTTAAACTCTAATACCTCAACCCCTATACCCTCTTAATCCCTCAACCATCAACCCTCAACCTTTCAACCCTAATCCCTCTACCCCTATACACTCTTAATCCTTGAACCCTTAAACCTTCAACCCTAATTCCTCTACCCCTATACCCTCTTAATCCTTGAACCCTCAACCCTTAAACCATAATCCCTCAACCCCTATACCCTCTTAATCCATGAACCCTCAACCCTATACCCTTCAACCCTAATCCCTCTACCCCTATACCATCTTAATCCTTCAACCCTCAACCCTCAACCCTTAAACCCTAATCCCTAATCCCCTATACCCTCTTAATCCCTTAACCCTGAACCCTTCAACCCTAATCCATCAACCTTTAACCCTCAACACTTCAACCCTAATTCCTCTATACCTATACCCTCTTAATCCTCGAACCCTAAACCCTGAACCCTTCAACCCAAATCTCTCGAGCCCTATACTCTCTTAATCCCTGAACGTTGAACCCTGAACCCTTAAACCCTAATACCTTAACCCCTATACCCTCTTAATCACTCAATAGTCAACCATCAACCCTTCAACCCTAATCCTTCTACCCCTATACCCTCTTAATCCTTCAACCCACAACCCTCAACCCTTCAAACCTAATCCCTCTACCCCTCTACCCTATTAATCCTTGAACCCTCAACCCTTAAACCCTAATCAATGAACCCCTATAACCTCTTAATCCCTGAACCCTCAACCCTCAACTCTTCAACCCATATCCATCAACACCTATAGCCTCTTAATCTATGAACCTTTAACCCTCAACACTTCAACCCTAATTCCTCTACCCCTATACCCTCTTAATCCATGAACCCTTAACACTGAACCCTTCAACCCAAATCCCTTGAGCCCTATACGCTCTTAATCCCTGAACCCTGAACCATTAAACTGTAATCCCTCAACTCTTATACCCTCTGAATCATTAAATCCTCAACCCTCAACCCTTCAACCCTAATCCCTCTACCTCTATACCCTCTTAATCCCTGAAACCTCAACCTTCAACCCTTCAACTCTAATCCCTCTACCTCTATACCCTCTTAATCCTTGAACCCTCAACCCTCAACCCTGAAACCCTAATACCTCATCCCATATACCCTCTCAATCCTTGAACCCTCAACCCTCAACCCTTCAACCCAAATCACTTTACCACTATACCCTCTTAATCCCTTAACCTTGAACCCTCAACCTTTCAACTCTGATCCCTCTACTACTATACCCCCTTAATTATTGAACCATCAACCTTCAACCTTAATCCATTTACCCCTATACCCTCTTATTCCTTGAACCCTTAACCCTTAAACCCTAATCCCTCAACCACTATACCCTCTTAATCCCAAAACCCTAAACCCTGAACCCTTCAACCCTAATCCCTCTACCCCTATACCCTCTTAATCCTTGAACCCTCAATCCTTAACCCTTCAACACTAATCCCTCTACCCCTTCACCCTTTTAATCCATCAACCATCAACACTCAACCCTTCAACCCTATTCCCTCTACCCCTATACCCTCTTAATCCTTGAATCATCAAACCTCAACCCTTCAACCCTAATCCCTCTACCCCTATACCCTCTTAATCCATCAAACCTCAACCCTCAACCCTTCAACCCTAATCCCTCTACTACTATACCCTCTTAATCCCTGAACCCTCAACCCTCAACCCTTGAACCCTAATCCCTCTACCCTGATACCCTCTTAATCCTTGAACCCTCAACCCTCAATCTTTCAACCCTAATCCCTCTACCCCTATACCCTCTTAATCCTTGAAACCACAACCCTCAACCCTTAAACCCTAATCCTTGCACCACTATACCCTCTTAATCCCTCAACCCCTATACCCTCTTAATCTTTCAGCAATCAACCCCCAACCCTTAACCCCTAGTCCCTCTACCCCTATAACCTCTTAATCCTTTAACCCACAACCCACAACCCTTCAAACCTAATACCTCTACCCCTATACCCTCTTAATCCTTCAACCCTCAACCCTTAAACCCTAATCCCTGAACCCCTATAACCTCTCAATCCCTCAACCCTTCAACCCTAATCCCTATACCACTATACCCTCTTAATCCATGAATCTTAAGCCCTCAACTCTTCAACCCTAATTCCTCTACACCTATACCCTCTTAATCCCTGAACCCTAAACCCTAAACCCTTCAACCCAAATCGCTCAAGCCCTATAGCCTCTTAATCCCTAAACCCTGAACCGTGAACCCTTAAACCCTAAACCCTCAACCATCAACCCTTCAACCCTAATCCCTCTACCCCTATACCCTCTCAATCCCTGAACCCTCCACCTTCAACCCTTCAACCCTAATCCCTCTAATTCTATACCCTCTTAATCCTTGAACCCTCAACCCTCAACCCTCAACCTTTCAACCCTAATTCCTCTACCCCTATACCTTCTTAATCCTTGAACCCTCAACCCTCAAACCTTCAACACTGATCCATCTACCCTTATACCCTCTTAATCCTTGAATTGTCAACCCTTCAACCCTAATCCCTCTACCCCTATACCCTCTTAATCCTTGAACCTTCAACCCATAAACCCTAATCCCTCAAACCTTATACCATCTTAATCCCTGAACTATCAACCGTGAACCCTTCAACCCTAATCACTCTACCTCTATACCCTCCTAATCCCTAAACCCTTAACCCTTAACCCTTCAAGCCTAATCCCTCTACCCCTCTACCCTTATACCCTCTTAATCCTTGAACTCTGAACCCTAAACCCTTCAACCCTAATTCCTCTACTCGTATACCCTCTTAATCCATGAACCCTCAATCCTCATCCCTTCAACCATAATCCATCTACCCCTATACCCTCTTAATACTTGAACCCTCAACTCTCAACCCTTAAACCATATTCCCTCAACCCCTATACCCTCTCAACCCCTAAACCCTCAACCCTTCAACCCTAATTCCTCTACCCCTCTACCCTCCTAGCCCCCTAACACTCAACCTTCAACCCTTAAAACCTAATCCTTGTACCCTTGTACCCTCTTAATCCTCAACCCTTGACCCTTAAACCCTAATCCCTCAACCCCTATACCCTCTTAATCCCTAAACCCTAAACCCTCAACCCTTTAACCCGAATCCCTCTCCCCTTATAGCCTTGTAATCCCTGAACCCTGAACCCTCAACCCTAATTCCTCTACCCTTATACCCTCTTAATCCTTGAACCCTCAAAAATCAACCCTTCAACCCTAATCCATCTACCCCTATACCCTCTTAATCCTTGAAACCTCAATGCTTCCACCCTAATCCCTCAACCCCTATACCCTCTTAATAACTCAACCATCAACCCTCAACCCTTCAACCCTAATCCATCCACCCCTATACCCTCTTAATCCATGAACCCACAACCCTCAACCCTTCAAACCTAATCCCTCTACCCATATACCCTCTTAATCCTTGAACACTCAACCCTTAAACCCTAATCCCTATACCCCTATACACTCTTAATCCTTGAACCCTCAACCCTCAACCCTTCAACCCTAATCCCCCTACCCCTATACCCTCTTAATCTTTGAACCCTTAACCCTCAACACTTCAACCCTAATCCATCTACCCCTATACCCTATTATTCCTTTAACCCTCAACCCTTAACCCTTAAACCCTAATCCCTCAACACTTATACCCTTAATCCATGAACCCTGAACCCTAAATCCTTCAACCCAAATCCCTCTACCCCTATACCCTCTTAATCCCTGAACCCTGAACCCTGAACCCTTCAACCCTAATCCCTCTACCCCTATACCCTCTTAATCGTTGAACCATCAACCCTCAACCCTTAAACCCTAATACCTGAACCACTATACCCTTTGAATCCTTGATCCCTCAACCCTACACCCTTTAACCATAATCCCTCTACCCCTATACCATCTTAATTCTTGAACCCTCAACCCTTCAATCCTAATCCCTCTACCCCCATACCATCTTAATCCTTGAACCCTCAACCCTCAACCCTTAAACCCTAATCCCAAAATCCCTATACCCTATTAATCCCTCAACCGTCAACCCTTCAACCCTAATCCATCAATCCTTATACCCTCTTAATCCCTCAAACTTTAACCCCCAACCCTTGAACCCTAATCCCTCTACCTATATACCATCTTAATCTTTGAACCCTCAACCCTTAAACCCTAATCCATGAAACCCTTTACCCTCTTAAACCCTTAACCCTGAACCCTTCAACCCTAATCCCTCGAGCCGTATACCCTCTTCATTCTTGAACCCTCAACACTCAACCCTTAAACTCTAATCCCTCAACCCCTATACCCTCTTAATCCCTGAACCCTTAATCCTCAACCCTTCAACCGTAATTCATCTACCCCTATACCCTCTTAATCCCTCAACTCTCAACCCTCAACCCTAAACCCTTCAACCCTAATCGCTCGACCACTATACCCTCTTAATCGTTGAACCCTAAACCCTCAACCATTAAACACTAATCCCTCAAAGCCTATACCCTCTTAATTTTTGAACCCTGAAACCTCAACCATTCAACCCTAATCCCTCTACCCCTATACCCTGTTTATCCCTGAACCCTCAACATTCAACCCTTCAACCCTAATCCCTCTAACCCTACACCCTCTTAATCCTTGAACCGTAAACCCTCAACCCTTCCACCCTTTAACCCTAATCTCTCAACCCTTATACACTCTTAATTCTTGAACCCTCAACCCTTCAACCCTAATCCCTCTCCCCCTATACCCTGTTCATCCTTGTACCCTCAACCCTTTAATACTAATCCCTCAACCCCTATGCCCTCTAAATACCTGAATCCTCAACCCTCAACCCTTCAACCCTAATCCCTCTACCCCTATACGCTATTAATACCTGAACCCTGAACCCTGAACCCTTCAACCCCAATGCCTTTACCCCTATACCCTATTAATCCTTGAACCCTCAACCCTAATCCCTCAACGCCTATACCCTATTAATGCATGAACCCTCAACCCTCAACCTTTCAACCCTAATCCCCCTACCCCTATACCCTCTTAATCCTTGAACCCTCAAACCTCGACCCTTAAACCTTAATCCCTCAACACCTCGCCCTCTTAATCTATGAACCCTAAAACCATCAATTCTAATCCTTCTACCCATATACCTTCTTAATCCCTGAAACCTTAACCCTTGAGCCTTTTACCCTAATCCCTCTACCCCTATACCCTCTTAATCCTTAACCCTCAACCCTTAAACCCTAATCCCTCAAACGCTATACCCTCTTAATCCCTTAACCCTAATCCCTCTACCCCTATACCCCCTTAATTCCTAAACACTGAACCCTAAACCCTTCAACCCAAATCCATCTACCCCTATACCCTCTTAATTTTGAACCCTCAACCCTTAAAAACCCTAACTTCACCAATACCCTCTAAATTAAACCTCAACCCTCTAACCTCTAATCCCTCTCTACCCCTTTAACCTCTCTCTTAATCTTTTGAGCCCCTAAAACCCAAAAGCCTAATCCCAAAACCTCTATACCTCTCTTATATTCCTTGAACTCCCTCAACCCCTCAACCCTTCAACCCTAATCCCTCTACCCCCTTCTATAGTAAATTCTCTTAATCCCTCTCTTTAACCTCAACAACCCAAACCTTCAAGCTTCCTACCTAATTCCTATAGTACCCTCAAAAATCCTTGAACCCCAACCTCCTCAACTCCTTTTTAAACTCTAAATCCCTCTACCCCTATACCCTCTTAATCCCTCAAAACTTAACGTTGAAACCTTCATGCCTAATCCCTCTACCCCTATACCCTCATAATCCTTGAACCCTCAACCCTCAATCCTTCAACCCTAATCTCTCTACCCCCATACCCTCTTAATCCTTGAACGCTCAAGCCTCAACACTTAAACCCTAATCCATGAACCCCTATACCTTATTATTCTCTCAAACCTCAACCCTTAAACCCTAATACCTCAAACCCTATACCCTCTTAATCCCTCAACCCTTAACCCTCAACCATTCAACCCTAATCCCTCTACCCCTATACCCTCTTAATCCTTGAACCCTCAATCCTTGAACCCTAATCCATGCACCCATATACCCTCTTAATACCTAAACCCTCAACCCTCAACCCTTCAACCCAAATCCCTCAAGCCCTATACCCTCTTAATCAATAAACCCTAAATGCTAAACTCTTAAACCGTAATCCCTCAACCCCTATACCCTCTTAATCCCTAAACCCTCAAGCCTTAAACCCTAATTCCTCTACCCCTATACCCTTTTAAACCTTGAACCCAGAACCCTCAACCCTTCAACCCTAATCCATCTACCCCTATACCCTCTTAATCCTTTAACCCTCAACCCTAAACCCTTAAACCCTAATCCCTCAACCCCTATACCCTCTAACCCTATACCCTCTTAATTCCTGAACCCTCAACCCTTCAATGCTAATCCATCTACCCCTATACACTCTTAATCCTTGAAACATCAACTCTTAAACCCTAATCCCTCAACCCCTATAGTCTCTTAATCCCTGAACCCTCAACCCTCAAGCCTTCAATCCAAATATCTCTACCCCTCAACCATCTTAATCCATGAATCCCCAACCCTTCAACCCTAATCCCTCTACCCCTATACCCTCTTAATCCTTGAACCCTCAACCCTCAACCCTTCAACCCTAATCCCTCTACCCCTATACCCTCTTAGTTCCTGAACCCTGAACCCTGAACCCTAAACCCTCCAACCATAATCCCTCTACCCCTATAACCTCTTTATATTCTCTACCTAAACACTATATCCTTCAACCCTAATCCATCTACCCCAATACCCTCTTAATCCTTTAAACCTCAACTCTCAACCCTTAAACCCTAATCACTCAACCCCTATACCCTGTTAATTCCTTAACAGTCAACCCTCTATACTTCAACCTTAATCCCTCTACCCCTATACACTCTTAATCCTTGAACCCTCAACCCTTCAAACCTAATCCCCCTACCCCTACACTCTCTCAATCCTTCAACCCTCAAGCCTCAATGCTTAAAACTTAAACCCTACACCACTATACCCTCTTAATCCCTCAAGTTTCAACACTTAAACCCTAATACGTCAACCCCTATACCCTCTTAATCAGTCAACCATCAACCCTCAACCATTCAACCTTAATCCCTCTACCCCTATACCCTCATAATCCTTGAATCCACAATCCTCAACCCTTCAAACCTAATCCCTCTACCCCTATAACGTCTTAATCCTTGAACCCTCAACACTTAAACCCTAATCAACTAACCCATATACCCTCTTAATCCCTCACCCTTCAACACTCAACCCTTCAACCCTAATCCATCTACCACTATACCCTCTTAATCCCTTAAACCTCAACCCTCATCACTTCAACCCTAATCACTCTACCCCTATACCCTCTTAATCCTTTAACACTAAACCCTAATCCCTCAACCCCTATACCCTCTTAATCCCTGAACCCTAAACCTTCAACCCTTCAACCCTATTCCCTCTACCCTTATACCCTCTTAATCCTTGAATGCTCAACCCTCAACCCTTAAACCCTAATACCTAATCCCCTATACCCTCTTATTCCTTGAACCCTCAACCCTCAACCCTTCAACCCTAATCCCTCTACCCCTATACCCTCTTAATCCTTGAATCCACAACCCTCAACCCTTCAAACCTAATCCCTCTAACCCTATACCCTCTTAATCCTTGAACCCTCAAAACTTAAACCCTAATCCCCGAACTCATATACCCTCTTAATCCCTCACCCCTCAACCCTCAACCCTTCAACCCTAATCCATCTACCACTATACCCTCTTAATCCCCGAACCCTCAACCCTTAGCATGTCAACCCTAATCGCTCTACCCCTATACCCTCCTAATCCTTTAACTCTAAACCCTAATCCCTCAACCCCTATACCCTCTTAATCCCTGAACCCTCAACCTTCAACCATT
>CM021101.1:801477116-801505723 GCA_007115665.2 Sequoiadendron giganteum
CCACTATACCCTCTTAATCCCTCAACCCTCAACCCTCAACCCTTCAACCCTAATCCCTCTACTCCTATATCCTCTTAATCCTTGAACCCTCAACATTCCACCTTTAAACCCTAATCCCTCTACTTCTATACCCTTTTAATCAATGAACCCTAAACCCTGAACCCTTCAACCCTAATCCCTCTACCCCTATACCCTGTTAATCCCTGTACCCTCAAGCTTCAACCCTTCAAACCTAATCCCTCTACCCGTATACCCTCTTAATCCTTGAAACGTAAACCCTCAACCCCTCAACCCCTCAACCCTAATCTCTGAACCCTCAACCCTTCAACCCTAATTCCTCTCCCCTATACCCTCTTCATCCTTGAACCCTCGACCCTTAAATTCTAATCCCTCAACCCCTATACCCTCAACCCTTCAACCCTAATCCCTCTACCCCTATAAGCTCTTAATACGTAAACCCTGAACCCTGAACCCTTGAATCCTAATCCCGCTACCCCTATACCCCCTTAATCCTTCAACCCTCAACCCTCAACCCTTGAACCCTAATCCCTCTACCCCTATACCCTATTAATCCATGAACCCTCAACCTTCAACCTTTCAACCCTAATCCCTCTACCCCTATAACCTCTTAATCATTGAACCCTCAACCCTCAAACCTTAAACCCTAATCTCTCAACACCCATACCCTCTTAATCTATGAACCCTCAACCCTTCAATTATAATCCCTCTACCCCTATACCTTCTTAATCCTTGAACCCTTAACCCTCAACCATTTTACCCTAATCCCTCTACCCCTATACCCTCTTAATCCTCAACCCTCAACCCTTAAACCTTAATCCCTCAACCCCTATACCCTATTAATTCCTAAACCCTAAATCCTAAACCCTTCAACCCTAACCCCTCTACCCCTATACACCTTTAATCCTTGAACACTAAACCCTGAACCCTTCAACCCGAATCCATCTACTCCTATACCCCCTCTTAATTCTTGAACCCTCAACAATCAGCCCTTTAACCCTAATCCCGCTACCCCTATACCCTCTTAATCCTTGAAAACTCAACCCTTCAACCCTAATCCCTCTACCCCTTAACCTCTTAATCTTTTAACCCTCAACCCTTAAACCCTAATCGCTCAACCCTTACACCCTCTTAATCCTTGAACCCTCACCCTCAACCCTTCAACCCTTATCCCTCTACCCATACAACCTATTAATCCCTTAATGCTCAACCCTCAACCCTTCAACCCTAATACCTCTACCCCTATACCCTCATAATCCTTGAACCCTCAACCCTCAACCCTTAAACTCTAATCCCTCTACCCCTATACCGTCTTAATCCCTAAAAAATGAACCCTGAAACCTTCAACCCTAATCCCTCTACCCTTGTACGTTCTTAATCCCTAAACCCTCAACCCTTCACCCTTCGACCGTAATCCCTCTACCCCCATACCCTTTTAATCCTTGAACCCTCAAGCCTCAACCCTTAACCCCTAATCCCTGAACCCCTATACCCTATTAATCTCTCAACCCTCAACCCTTAAAACCTAATCGCTTAAACCCTATATCCACTTAATCCCTCAACCATTAACCATCAACCCTTCAACCCTAATCCCTCTACCCCTATACCCTCTTAATCCTTGAATCCTCAACCCTTAAACCCCAATCCATGAACCCATATACCCTCTTAATCCCTGAACCCTGAACCCTCACTCCTTCAACCCAAATGCCTTGAGCCCTATATCCTCTTAATCCCTCAACCCTTAAACCCTAATCCCTTAACCCCTATACCCTCAACCCGCTGTAGACACCGAAAAATTGGTCTAGTCCTGCGAGTACACATTCGACATAATTTTCTATAGTCCATGGTCATGATTAAATAATGTCAATTATTTAATTAAACTTTCTAACACATATTTCCTCTATTAATTAAATATCTCTTTTTAATTAATTCATTAATTCATCATTAATCTTTATTCAACTTGATTAATTAAATAAATCATATTTATTTAATTATGTCGCTAACTTATTAAATCATCTTTCAATTAAATAATTTATTATTTAATTACCCCTTTTATCATATGTCAACTATAATTAAATATCTTTATTTAATTATTCATTTAACACCCTTTTCAACTACAATTAAATATGTATTATTTAATCATTCAATTCCACCCTTTTCGAAAGTCAAATTAAATAAATTACTTTATTTATTTAATTAAATCTTCTATGCTCGAATGTTGAATTAAATGAACATTTAATTCACATTTAATTCATTTATGTCACATTCCTCTATCAATCAGTTATCTAAATCATTCACTCACCTTCTGACTCGAGATCTATTTTTAGTTCTTCATTTATCTCTGAATTCAACACTAGTTTATCTCTACGAGAAGACTCTCTATCACAACTAGTCATTTAACTAGTTCTAACTCATATGCATGTATGCGTTTATTAATTAAATATCTTTATTTAATTAATTAACTCAAGATTGCATTCGAATGCATTATTCTTCAACTTCTAACTTTGTCTTTTGCATACAAAGTCTATTTCTTTTATTTTTGAAGATGAAGATTGGAACTCATGTTCTAACTCATGTTCTATCTGTCAGATAACTCATCGCATGACATTCATCAATCTCATCCGTCGATCTCTCTTTCAATCTGAGTCGATCGTTTGAAAACACAAAATCTATAAAATAGCCTGTCATAATCATTATTCCTCCTCTCTCTCGAAATCATTATACACTATTGAGAAGAAACAATCTTCAATATTTTGCTGAGACACTCGACGAAGTTATGCTTGCATTCAAACACACAAATATCTGAGGGCAAGAATAACAATACAACAAGATGGAGAAGGGCAATTGAGATAAATGAAGGAAGTATTTGCATATTCAGTGAGATCATTCTAGTTTTTATTAGTTTAGACTAATCATGCTTACTTATCATTCTTTGTTGTTTTATTTAGATTAGAATTGATGTTTAATCTTGTGCAGCTTTAGCATCCACAATTCCAAAAAATCTAAGTTACATTTGGTGAACCCGACATATTCGACAATAAATTTTACAAGGCTACATATTTTTTCACGAAAATTTGTTTTCAAGTAGATGACATTCCCAAGAGCGTTCACGAAAACAATCAGATTTTTTGGTGATGTTTTGAATTTTTTATAATTTTTTTGTTATTTTTCATAAAATATCAATTTTCAGAGAAATTTGTCAAATTTTTTGGATATGTTTACATTTCTAGAAAGAGATTTAAATTTGAATAGGGGTCTATTCTTTAGGTTTTAAATTTGGATAAATTTTTTTTATTCAAACAATAGATCTTTGAAAATTATGGTTTCACAGATATTTGCTTGAATCTCACAAAATGTTGTAGATCTATTCATGAAATTTTTTATGTAGATTTGAAATTATGTCAGGCACCTTCAATGAAAAAAACAGATTTTTTGGATCTGTTTTAAATTTTTAATAATTTGTTTATGATTTTTTCATAAAAAAATAATTTCAGGTGCAAAACAGACAATCTTTCAGATTTAATTACAGTTTTGGAAAGCTCTTGAAATTTAAGCATGTGTCTATTCTCTGTAGTTTTATTTTTACTATCAAAAATATGTTGAAAAATCAGATTTGTCTTGATTAGCTATTAGGGTTTTGGCTTTGTTCGGTTTGTGCATGTGTAGAAAAAAACAAAAAAACACTTCAAAGCACACATTGGATCAAGTGGATAAAAAAAACTTTGAGCTAAATAAATTCTAAAGGAATAACATAGTGTTTGCAGGACAAAGCTTTGAAGACAATTTTTCTGCAGGATGAAAGCTAAAGACTATGAACTACTGATAAATTGCATGCAGGACCTAATGCCTTTGTGTTAATTTATTTAAATAAGCTTTTTTTTGGTAGATAGATAATAATCGTGTGGGATTAAAATGAATTTTCTATTTGATAGATAGAAAATTGTCATTTGGAATAAAAAGAACCACTGTCTTCTTTGTTTGGTGATTTGCACATATTTGTAAACCCTTACGATTCAGTACACCCAAGTATCCTCTCCCCTTGCATAGTCATGCGATCCTGGGTGTAAGATAAATGGTTGCTAACTCTAGAACTTGGGCCTATCTTGGTGGGAAAAAGTACTCACCCCGAGATGACTCAGACTGGTAGCACGCTAAAGCCAAGCAACTTCCAGTCGGTATATAAAAGTGGATTCTTGGAGAAAATGCAAGAATCACATGCACTATTCTGATGAGATGGACAAAAATGGACTCTCGCCAATGTTGGATAGTGTCCCACAAATGGAATGCCCTTATTACAAACCTTGTTGTAGAGTTACCAAAATCCTACCTACTTGTTGGCACAGCAGGGTCAGCCCTGTGAAGCCGTCTTACATTCTTACGGTTTATGTGTGGAAATGAAATGTATGCCATGGGAGTTTCATGGGTACAGTAGCTTGGCTGCCCCGTATAAGTGAGTGTCATGGAGGGGAGGCAGTGGGGTCAAGCTGCTAGTCATTCACCATAAATATGCGTTGCTGGAGAAATCCAAGTAAGAACTCAACAAGTATTGTCCTAAAACCCTAGGTTGTACATGTTTACGAGTCTTAACAGTCCTTACATCTCAAAAATGGAAGATACATTGATTGTTGTGTTTTCTCTTTGCTGTATTCATCAAAATCTTGATCAAACAAACAAATCAGTCAAACAACTTTCGGGAAAATTTTCAATTTTTAAAAATCAGAGTCACATTTGTTAGTTCAATCACCGCATGTGTCATAGTGAGTTGCATGTGATAGGGGAAACGTTGCATCTAGCTGTCAAAATAGTCATTTTACATAGTTTGCATATAACGAGTTGCAATTGTTACATTTTGAGTTGCATGTGTACATGCAAACCGCATCTGATAGTTCAAAAACCGCATGTGTCCTTTTAAGTCACATCTGTCAGCTGAAAAATCACATCTGTTAGAAAAACCGCATCTGTCAGAGGAAAAATCACAACTATTAGGTGAACCGCATTTTCCTGTCAATAGAAAAATTTCAAAAAAACCTACGAGCTGAGTCTGAAATATCTTTGTCACTAGTTGCTTTAGATTTTTAGGATCAACCTTGGATTAGAAACTGGTTAAATTTGCTCGAAAATATTGCATCATTAGGAGTCATATACGTCTTAGTTTACCATCATTAGGAGTCATATACGTCTTAGCTACCATCATTAGGTGTCATATACGTCTTGGTCACATTAAACGTTTTGGTCATAATCATCCTTATTTGCATGCATATGGGTACTCCCTAGGAAATTGCATATCATAGTTAGATAACTTTCCTTGTCTTTGGAAAATTCGCATTGTCATACTGTCCTCATCATACGTTTAGGTCCCATCATCAAGAACAAACTTTTGCATGCATTTATTCCATTAGGTGGTAGGTTATACCCATCTTAGACTCATTTGTCATCATTAGTCCACTTAGAACTTTTGCATATTGTCCATCCAGTCATACATCATTTTAGATCTTTAGCAACATCCTTATTGTCAAAAATAAATAAAAAAATCCAAAAACATAGACATAGGTCATATTGGTTTTTAGGCATAGTCTGCATTACCCATTTTCAGCAAACTTTTTCATGGTTGAAACAAGGTCCAAAAAGAAACACAAAGCAATGACAAACCCCAACGAATTCATCAATCCGTTCAGAAACCAACCATCAGGAAGCAAACGTCCACACAAGCCTTTACTTGAAAAATATGTCACTAGGGACACACATGGGCAGATTTACATAGAAGACATAGATGCAGCAGTTCAAGATCCTGAGTTTGCTAAACGATCCACAATGCTACTTAGCAAAATTGCTAGTAGAAGGTGCCACTCTACCTCCAGGATTTGATGTCCATTCTTTGACAACACAGTCAACTCAACCAACACAAACTACGACATCTACTGTTTCTATTTCTCAAATAACCGCAACAATACCAACAGGTATACCAACACAAATAGCGTCAATTGTAAACACAACTCCTTTTAACATAGCACAAGGTTTACAATTCACTGCGGGAGCAACTTCCTTCAACCCCTTTGGCACCAACACGACTGGTAAGAGAACTAAGGTTGGCGGAAATATACCTATACCAAGTCAAACAATTCAGACAGGAAGCATTCCTATTGCAAACCAAACAATTCCGATAGGAAGCATTCCTATACCGAATCAAACAATTTAGACAAGGAATATCCCTATCCCAAATCAGAATATTTTGACAAGATATATCCCCTTTCCCAATCATAACCCATTATAGAACATGGTGTATCAGAACATCTACATTGATCCAAATAACATGAACACCATGTCCTTAACACAAGTTGACATACTTCAAAACCAAATGTAGACTCTACAACAAAATATGGACGAGATGTCTATGTCAGGCAAACAAACTATATCAGCACAAGACCAATGTCCATGCCCATTTGACAAAGCACTCTATATGACACCTTTCCCCCATGGATACATTATACCAAATTTGCATAAGTATAATGGGAGGAAGAACCCTATAGAACATATTAGAGAATTTTCAATGGCATGCATGGACATATCGTATGACCCCACTTACTTGATGCGCCTATTTCCACAAACCCTCATAGGGATAGCATTGGAATGGTTTTCCAAATTGCCATACGGTATACGATCCTGGGTGGAATTGGCTGAAAAGTTTGTTGAAAATTTTTCCTTTAACATAGACAACAAAGTAACCATAGCAACCTTGTGCCACATGACACAAGAAGATGGTGAGACATTTATCACTTTCTTCCAGAGATGGAGGAGTCTAGCTAGCTGCTATCCCATCGAAATACCTAAAAAACAAAAGGTCACTATCTTCCTCAAAAAAATCAACCCCAAATTAAGAGGTGACTTATAGGTACACTGTTGCATTTCATTCATTGACTTGGTACAAAAGGGGATCATCCTTGAAAAGGGCCTTATTGACAAAGGCGAAATCAAAGTACCAGGCAAGAGCTCGATTGTCCAACAACAAAATGTGTCGAATGATAGAAACAAGTTCTGGTCTAGGAACAAGAATGTCACAAATGACGGCATAGTTGATGCTAAGCACATACATAATAGACCGGTTATCACACTTAGAGGATACAATCAACAAGCAGACATGACGAACAGTCCTGATCAAATGGCTAACTATGTCCAGAATTCACCACAACAAAGACCTCAACAACAGAGATTTCCAACACGGGAATTTATACCTTTAGGGAAACCAATTGAGGTAGTCTTCAAAGAATTGGTCAAACATAATCTTATCAAACCATTGGAACCAAGAGAGTATGATCCTGGACAATTCAAACCTTCATGGTGGGTCGATGACGCTTTCTGTGACTATCATCGAATGAAAGGGCACAACCTCCAATAATGTCACCAATTAAAGAACATCATACAAGACTTTGTTGAAAACAGAACTATAGAGGTTGGTGGGTAGAAAAACACTAAGAACAGTGATCATAAAGTCTTCATGGACCCCTTACATGAACACACAAAAGGAAAAGCCTCCAATTCGGGACCCCAGAATAATCCATCGGCCAACTATAACAATACCAAGTATGACTATGGTAAAGGAAAGATCATAAACCACCTTTGAGCCGCAAACGAGAATGTCAACACTTTCTCCATCAAGAAGCATCCAGAATGTAATATAACCACACGCAAAACTAAGATTACTATTCCTAGTCCTTCTTCTGAGCCATCTTTGCAAAGTTCCAAGTTCAAGTACAACCTCCTCAATCAATTGAGTAAAACCCCCGCACAAATATCTATCTTGGAATTATTGACCTTATCACCTCAGCATCGGTCCATTCTTGACAAAGCTCTATAGAATACAACTGTTCCTACAGATTTAGATGTCAATCGTTTTGAAGAGATGGTGGGATATTTGACCAACTCGCATCATGCTACATTTTCACAAGAAGACTACTCAACTGAAAAGTTAGATCACAATGACTCCTTACATCTTGAAGTCTTAGTCCATCAACAAAAAGTTCGATGAGTCTTGGTAGATGGAGGAGCAGGTTTGAACCTGTGTACCCTTAAACTGGTTAAGGCATTAGGATTCTTGGAAGATTGTGTAGATACCTCTAAGAGTATAGTCATCAAGGCTTATGATGACGAGGAAAGATCGTCCAAAGGAGTTGTCACACTCCCTATTCGAATTGGCCCAGCAATCATGAACATCAACTTCCAAGTCTTGGATCTCACCCTTCCATACAACTTGTTGTTAGGTAGACCTTGGATACATGCAATGAAAGCGGTACCTTCAACATACCACCAGTGTCTCAAATTCCCCTATAATGGCACAAAGATTACCATTGATGGTGATCCAGATCCTTTTCAGTATTGTACAAACCTAAGGGATCTTCCACACTGACAAGTGCCTGTTAATCAACAGGCTTCATCATCCACTCTATCCCAATACGTTGACCCATCATGTCTCACTAAGTCCATTTCATTCAAACCACCATCATCCACTCCAAAACTTGAGATCCAAGACAAGGGCTATGGTGAGTATAATATAAAGGCATCATATTGTGTTACTGAACTAATTCCACCTAAGGAATATGGCCTACCCATGGCAGATAGAAGACAGTCTATGGTCACATTTCATGTTCCCCCTACAATGACATTGACAGGGAGAGTTAAGTGAAGAGATTGTGGATCAAGCTAATTCCTAGTTGTATCAAGAAGAACATGAATACCCCTCCCCATCTATTCAAATAGCCAAGGACCAATATGGAAAAGGATTTAAGATAATGCAAAATGAAGGCTATGATGGGCATAGTGGGTTGGGACTATATCAAAATGGAAGGATAGTACTAATTACTATTTACCCACGACCAAAGTATCTAGGGCTAGGGTGTGAACCGCTTAGAATTGGGTTTCCTAGTACCTCATCAATGTTTCAAGAGGAAGTGAATAATTACCTAGACATCGAGACATCTCATGAACCACTTCTCCTAGTTTGTGACCAACCCCGAGTTTACGTCAACCCCCAAGTTTTCGATACATTTCCAGTTTATGACAAACCTCCAGTCTATGATGAATCCCCTTACTCAAGCGATGGTGAATGGGAGTCTCTCTCATCTACTAGTACCATGAACATAGATGCATTATTTGGAGAGTTGGACCTCAATGTCAAACCTGTATCAAAACAGTCTAGTCCTCATCCTAAGAAACACTTGTCTAAAGAAGAATGGCAAAAGAACTATTATTGGGAAACCCTTGATCGTGCATCTTGGGAACCTGACAAGCCATCTTCTGATGAATTTGCCCTCACCATTGTCCCACAATAGAATATACCTATCCCTAAGAAGAAAAACAAGAAGGAGTTAGTCCAAAACTTCTGCGACCATGTCAACCAGTCCATATTCACCTTGTTAGCAGTTACCCGTATAAACTCCGATGATGACATGCCCCTTGTATATCCTAAACTTATCGACTGGGATCAACAAGGTACACCTATCATAGATACATTCGAGAATGACGAAGCGATTGCTGAGTTCATGGGACTTAGAGAAGGTATACCTAGAGGGGATCATAAGGCAAGTTTTACCATAGACTTGGATGATAAATCATATTTTGGGGAGTCTATTTACACCTCTAGTCACAAAAATGAACATGAAAATGAAAATAAAAATGATGAGTACCTAGGTGAAAACCGAAAGGTGCCTTTGGACCAAGAAAAAGTCAAAATAAAGGACGTATCCAAGGGCGAAAACCTCTCTGAGGCACCCGAGGATAGAGGTTTAAATATTCTCCCCATTGCACAAGAAAAGTCACCCATGCTAGTGGAAGAAGCTGTTGCAGTCAACATAGGTACAAAAGAGAATCCTCGAATAGTATATTTTGCAGCTTCTTTAACAGAAACAAAACAACATGAATTCAAGGACTTCTTCAAAAAGAGATAAGTAAATTTCACATGGTCGTATGCTGACATGCCTGGGCTGGATCCAGACCTGATATTGCACCATTTACCACTCTAGCCAGGTATCAAACCAATCAAATAGAAACTAAGGAAGATGCATCCACAAATTGCTCTATTGGTCAAGGTAGATCTTAAGAAATTGTTGGACATGGGATTCATAAGGATAATAGACTATGCGGATTGGATATCAAATCTGGTACCAGTGACTAAGCCAACTAGGGGCATTCGAATTTGCACTGACTTTAGAGACATCAACAAGGCATGCCCTAAAGATGACTTCCCATTGCCAAATATCGACATGATAGTAGACCTTACTGTAGGGTATGAGATGCTATCCCTTATGGATGGTTTCTCTGGATATAGCTAGATAAAGATAGCACTTGAAGATCAACATAAAATAGCTTTCACGTGTCCTTGGGGCACATATTGTTGGAATGTTATGCCGTTTGGCATTAAGAACACAGGAGCCACTTACCAATGAGCAATGACGATGATTTTTCATGATTTTGTACATACACTCATGGAAGATTATGTCGATGATATAATAGCCAAGTTAGAAACAAGGGAAGATCATTTGAAAGTGTTAGACAAGATATTCCAGAGGTTAGAAAACTACAATTTCAGGCTAAATCCGAAGAAGTGTGTCTTTGGAGTGAAATTAGGGAAGCTGTTAGGGTATATCATCTCTCATAGAGGCATTGAAATAGATCCAGAGAAGGTATGAGCAATCATAGAAATTCCTCCTCCAACTAGCATTGGTTAACTCAGAACCCTACAGGGGAGATTACAGTCCATTAGGCATTTCATAGTACAATTGGTAGATAAAATACATCCATTTCAGCATTTACTCAAAAAAGGAGTGCCATTTGTGTGCACACCTAAATGTTAAGAGGCCTTCCAACAAATCAAGGACTATTTTCTTACTCCACTAGTCCTAATGCCACCTACAGAGGGGAAACCATTGATACTATACATCTCAGCAACTCAGTCGGCATTAGGGGCTCTTCTCGTACAACAAGATGATCAAGGTCACGAGAGAGCAGTTTATTATATCAGTCGAACCTTAGTGGGCTATGAATTGAATTATAGCAACAT
The DNA here is from genome assembly GCA_007115665.2 of Sequoiadendron giganteum. Lineage (NCBI taxonomy): Eukaryota > Viridiplantae > Streptophyta > Pinopsida > Cupressales > Cupressaceae > Sequoiadendron > Sequoiadendron giganteum. Next base: position 801,488,185 of record CM021101.1, read on the forward strand.
AGAACGTGCCTGTCTTACGGTAGTTTTTGCTACCCAAAAACTTAGGCACTATATGCTCAATTGACAAACCATGTTGATTGCAAAAATTGATCGACTTAAATACCTCCTAAGTAAGGCCGCTTTAACAGGATGATTGGCTAAATGGGTTATGATACTTAGTGAGTATGATATTCAGTATGTCGAAAGGAAGGCAATCAAAGGATAGGTCATTGCAGATCAACTGGTAGACACACCTATAAAGGCAGATCATCCATTAGTTGTAGATTTTCCAAATGAATTTCTCTTCAACCTTGAGGTTAAAACTGGATGGAAACTATACTTTGATGGATCACATACAAATCGTGGTTCAGGGGCTGGTATCTTATTTGTCACACCTCAAGGTGATACCATTCCTAAATCATTCAGGATTGCATTTCCTTGTACAAACAATATAGCAGAATACAAAGCCTTAGTGATAGGTTTAAAAATGGTAGTTCAATGGAACGTTAAGAGCCTACATGTCTTTGGCGACTCTCAACTGGTAATCCGACAGGTGGATGATGATTACGAGACTAAGGATGAGAAGCTTGCACCTTACAAGAGAATGGTTGACAATTTCAAATAGTATTTCAATGACATAATTTTTCAACAAATACCATGTATCCAAAATAGAGCTGCAGATGCAATGGCAACCATGGATTCTTTGTTGGATATCCCAAGTAATGTGCCTACATTCGAGTTTCTAGTTGAACAACTTTTGATCCTTGCTTATGATGTCCCTGATACTATGATAGTGTGTACCATTGTTGGTCCTACATCTCCTTGGTATAAAGACATATTCGATTACCTCACTGACCAAACCCTACCTCAAGACTTGTCCAATAACCAACGTCAAACATTCATCTGAAAGTCAGTCAAGTACACCATCATCGGAAAAACCCTATATAGACATACCTTAGATAATGCCCTTATGAGATGTCTCGATGCTGAGGAAGCACAAACAACTTTGCAACCGGTACATGAGGGTATATGTAGATATCATTCGAGTGGTCCCACTCTAGCCCACAAGATTATGAGACTGGGTTACTATTGGCCTACAATGGAGAAAGACTCATACGTCTTTGTAAAGAAATGTAGACAATGTCAAATACATGGAGACTTGATAAGAGCGCTAGTGCAAGAGCTTCATCCAATTACTTCACCATGGCCCTTTTCCCAATGGGGACTCGACCTCATAGGTAAGATACACCCTCCATCATCAAATGGAATAAATTCATCATCACCACTACCGAATACTTCACAAAATGGATCGAAGCCATCCCCATGACATACATAACCGGCACACAAATATCTAAGTTTATCGTAAACTATATCATTTGTCGGTATGGTGTACCTCAATCCATAATCATAGACAATGGCCGCCCATTCAAGAACCAAGAAGTACGCCATTTATGTGAAGAATTCCACATAAAACACCATTTCTCCACCCCATATTACCCACAAGGTAATGGCCAATCTAAGGCATCTAATAAGACTATTGTTAGAATCCTTAAGAAGACTGTCAATGATGCTAGTTGTGACTGGCACCTACAGCTTAATCCTACCTTATGGGCTTATCGCACAAGCATCTGTACTCCCACCGGTGCCACTCCATATTCCCTCGTATTCGGGTCCGAAGCTATCTTACCTATTGAGGTCGAAATACCTTCTCTATGGGTATCCTTGAAGGGTCATATCAACGATGAAGAATACCGTGTCTCTAGGTTACAAGAGCTAGAATTGCTAGATGAACGAAGATAGAAAGCATTAGATCATTTACAAGCATATCAGTATCGTCTTCATCATAGTTACAATAGAAAGGTTCTCAATAGACACTTTGACATTGGTGACCTAGTAGTAATGGAGAATCCTAAGAACCAAGCTAAATGTGAGAAACCAGGAAAGTTTGAACCTAATTGGTTGGGGTCGTACATTGTCACAGAAGCCTTTGGGTCAGGAGCGTACCAAATCTCGCTTTTCTCCCCTATCAACAATCTACATCTAAAGAGGTTCTACGCTTAAATCTCCAAGAATCCGTGTCTTAATATGGAAAAATACAAAAAAATGGTTACCTTGATGAAAACCTGGCAAACAGGCATCTTTGTAACACCAATTTTCTTTTGAGAAAATCAAAACAGTAAAGAGAAATAAATCCATCCACTAGTGAAAACTGCTTTGGTGGTGCTATGGATAAGTACCATGGTGAAAACCTGGCAAACATGCACCATGTGTAGTCAAGCTCGCTCTTCCATCTACCATCATTCTAATCAGACTTTTTCACCATCACTCATAATAAATGGTTGTCCTATCCATCATTTGGAACGATTGACATCTAAACGTCCATTCCGTCATATGATCCATTCCATCTTCCAAATCCTATTCCCGATTGGGGGCAAATCCTTTTTCTGTGCCCTAACACTTTGTACATAACGTCATGCCATCGAAAATGTCCTGAAAAATCCCAAAAACATTGGAAAACATCAAAAATCCAAAAAAATCAAAAAAATGTCAGAAAATCCCAAAAACAGAGTTAGGTCAATCATGTCTAGTCCATCATGTCATGTCAGTCATGTCTAGTCAATCATGTCAAGTCGCTCATGTTAAGTCAGTCATAGACATAGTCGAACTATGTTGCCTCTGCGACTGGGACGTAGGCAAGGCCATCAATCGATGTGCCCCTGAGGCATTAAGTCTATCGGTCTAGGTTTGTCATGTATCACACATTTAAATCATGACACTTTGTATATACAAAGTCATTAGTCATGTCGAACTACGAGGTTTGTGTGTGTACAACATAGGCAAGGCTAATCAATTGATGAGCTCCCGAGACCACACTAGGTCAGTCCAATCGGTTTCATTCACAATCACTATCACACACATTACATATCATAGTTTAAAGTAACATCTCATGCCATACAATATCTACACACACATAGTTTATCAGTCAAAGAATCAAAACAAGTCATCCATCAACAAGGCAAAATGTCTCAACAATCATCAAGTCAATATCAAACACATTGTCAAAGCGATCAACCCATGTCTTAGCAAGATATGTCTTTCTTGTCAACAGATGTCATCAAACTATCTTAGTCTCATGTGGCTTATCACTTCAACGTCATCAGACTCCAACGCCTTATACGACATGTGTCTTATTGAAACCAAGCTTTTTCATGCCTTATAGAGAAGTCACCAAGTCGAAACCGGACCCAACGTCTTATGTGGTATGTGTCATTCTCTCACATTACGCTATGTCAAACAATCCCACAAGATCAAGTTTTGGTGAATAAATTTATTTGGCTTTATGACTTTATATCTTATTTTGTCTTATCTTTTTATCGATTTGTGCAAGATTCTGTTACTAGCTTTCTCAAGGATGTTCCTTGAAGGATTTAGAGAAGCAACGACGTGTCAGGACTCTTTTTCTTTAGCTGTTGTCAGTCAACTGTCTTCTTAACATTGGTTTTTGAGTCATGTTACTAGTTTCCTCAAGGAGGTCCTATCAAGGATTTAGGGGAGCAATGATGTCTCATGTCCCATCTTTTATTTGTCTGTTGTCTGTGGTTTATCTTGACCAAACGATTAGGGCATCATGTCCTTAGTCTGAGTTAAGACACTCCTTGTCTACAACTCTTTGTTTTTCACAGGTGGATAGCTTTGTACACTATGTTCTATCTCATATCATACTATGTACTATCCATTTGTGTCATGTCCCACCCAATGATGATAACAAGCAAGTATAGCGTATTTGGTAATATATTGAAGATTATGTCTTTTTCTCAATCAATCAAACTTAATTGTTTCTTACTAACATTCTGAAATCATCCATGCTAACATTTCTTCTTTTCTGCATCTTCACCACCATTATCTATCCATTTCGAGAGCACACTCATGTTCTTCAAACCTGCCTATCCTCTCGAGGGGGCATACCACTACCTCCTCATCATTCTCCCTTTCACTGGGGCATACCCTAACTTGTTTCATATAGGTGTATGAACGGGGCATATTTTCTTTGACACAACATCGTACCAACATTGTATCAAAGAAGGGCAAACTGTAGACACTGAAAATTGGTCTAGGCCTGCGAGTACACATTCGACATAATTTTCTATAGTCCATGGTCATGATTAAATAATGTCAATTATTTAATTAAACTTTCTAATACATATTTCATCTATTAATTAAATATCTCTTTTTAATTAATTCATTAATTCATCATTAATCTTTATTCAACTTGATTAATTAAATAAATCATATTTATTTAATTACGTCGCTAACTTATTAAATCATCTTTCAATTAAATAATTTATTATTTAATTACCCCTTTTATCATATGTCAACTATAATTAAATATCTTTATTTAATTATTCATTTAACACCCTTTTCAACTATAATTAAATATGTATTATTTAATTATTCAATTCCACCCTTTTCGAAAGTCAAATTAAATAAATTACTTTATTTATTTAATTAAATCTTATATGCTCGAATTTTGAATTAAATTAACATTTAATTCACCTTTAATTCATTTATGTCACATTCCTCTATCAATCAATTATCAAAATCATTCACTCACCTTTTGACTCGAGATCTATTTTTAGTTCTTCAGTTATCTCTGAATTCAACACCAGTTTATCTCTACGAGAAGACTCTTTGTCACAACTAGTCATTTAACTAGTTCTAACTCATATGCATGTATGTATTTATTAATTAAATATCTTTATTTAATTAATTAACTCAAGTTTGCATTCGAATGCATTATTCTTCAACTTCTAACTTTGTCTTTTGCATACAAAGTCTATTTCTTTTATTTTTGAAGATGAAGATTGGAACTCATGTTCTAACTCATGTTCTAAAATTAGTCTTTATCCTATAGTTGAACTCATGTTCTAACTCACGTTCTATCTATCACATAACTCATCGTATGGCATTCATTAATCTCATTCGTCGATCTCTCTTTCAATCTGAGCTGATCATTTGAAAACACAAAATCTATAAAATGGCCTGTCATAATCATTATTCCTCCTCTCTCTCGAAATCATTATACACTTTTGAGAAGAAAAAATCTTTGATATTTTGCTGAGACACTCGATGAAGTTATGCTTGCATTCAAACACACAAAGTCTATTCTTCAACTTCTAAATTTGTCTTCTGCATACAAAGTCTATTTCTTTTATTTTTGAAGATGAAGATTGGAACTCATGTTCTAACTCATGTTCTAAAATTATTCTTTATCTTGCAGTTGAACTCATGTTCTAACTCATGTTCTATCTATAACATAACTCATCGCATGGCATTCATCAATCTCATCTGTCGATCTCTCCTTCAATCTGAGCCGTTCGTTCGAAAACACAAAATCTATAAAATGGCCTATCATAATCATTATTCCTCCTCTCTCCCAAAATCATTATACACTTCTGAGAAGAAACAATCTTTGATATTTTGCTGAGACACTAGACGAAGTTATGCTTGCATTCAAATACACAAATATCTAAGGGCAAGAATAACAATACAACAAGATGGAGAAGGGCAATTAAGATAAATCGAGGAAGTATTTGCATATGTGGTGAGATCATTCTAGTTTTTATTAGTTTAGATTAATCATTCTTACTTATCATTCTTTGTTGTTTTATTTAGATTAGAATTAATGTTTAATCTTGCGCAGCTTTAGCATCCACAATTCCAAAAAATCTGAGTTACACCCACAACCCTTAATCCCTAATCCCTCTATCCCTCTACCCTCTTAATCCATGAACCCTCAACCCTTCAACCCTAATCCCTCTACCCCTATACTATCTTAATACTTGAACCCTCTAACCCTATGCAATCTTAATCCTTGAACCCTCAACCCTTCAACCCTACTCCCTCTACCCCTATACCCTCTTAATCCCTAAACCCTCGAACCCTTAACCCTTCAACCCTAATCCCTCTACCCCCATACCATCTTAATCCTTGAACCCTCAACCCCCAATGCTTAAACCCTAATCCCTGAACCCTTATACCCTATTTATCCCTCAATCGTCAACCCTTAAACCCTAATCCATAAATCCCTATACCCTCTTAATCCCTCAACCTTTAACCCTCAACCCTAATTCCTTTACCCCTATACCCTCTTAATCCATGAACTCTCAACCCTTCAACCTGAATCCCTCTACCCCTATACCCTCTTAATCCTTGAACCCTCAACCCTCAACCCTTTAACCCTAATCCCTGTACCCCTATACCCTCTTTATCCTTGAACCCTCAACCCTCAATCCTTCAATCCTAATCCCTCTACCCCCATACCATCTTATTCCTTGAACCCTCAACACCCAATGCTTAAACCCTAATCCTTGAACCCTTATACCTTATTTATCCCTCAACCGTCAACCCTTAAACCCTAATCCATCAATCCCTATACCATCTTAATACATCAAACTTTAACCCTCAACCCTTCAACCCTAATACCTCAACCACTATAACCTCTTAATCTTTGAACCCTCAACCCTTAAACCCTAATCCATGAAACCCTTTACCCTCTTAATCCATGAACCCTGAACCTTGAACCCTTCAACCCTAATCCCTCGAGCCCTATACTCTCTTAATCCCTAAACCCTCAACCCTCATGCCTTCAACCCAAATCCTTCTACCCCTATACCCTGTTAATCCTTAAACCATCAACCCTTAAACCCTAATCCCTCAACACCAATAACCTCTTAATCCGTGAATCCTCAACCCTGAACCCTTCAACCATAATCCCTCTACCACTATACCCTCTTAATCCCTCAATCCTCAACCCTCAACTCTTCAACCCTAATCCCTCTACTGCTATACCCTCTTAATCCTTGAACCCTCAACCTTCAACCATTAATCCCTAATCCTTCAACCCCTACACCCTCTTGATCAATGAACCCTGAACCCTGAACCCTTCCACCCTAATCCCTCTCCCCTATACCCTCTTCATCCTTGAACCCTCAACCCCTATACCCTCTTAATCCCTGTATCCTCAACCCTGAACCCTTCAACCCTAATCCCTCTACCCCTATACGCTCTTAATACATAAACCCTGAACCCTACACCCTTCAACCCTAATCCCTCTACCCCTATACCCTCTTAATCCTTGAACCCTCAACCCTCAACCCTTCAACCCTAATCCCTCTACACCTATACCATATTAATCTATGAACCCTCAATCCTCAACCTTTCAACCCTAATCCCTCTACCCCTATACCCTCTTAATCCTTGAACTATAAACCCTCAACCCTTCAACCCTAATCTCTCAACCCTTGTACACTCTTAATTCTTGAAACCTCAACCCTTCAACCCTAATCCCTATCCCCTATACCCTCCTCATTCTTGAACCCTCAACCCTTAAATGCTAATCCCTCAAACCCTATACCCTCTTAATCCCTAAATCCTCAACCCTGAACCCTTCAACCCTATTCCCTCTACCCCTATACGCTCTTAATACATAAACCCTGAACCCTGAACCCTTCAACCCTAATCCCTCTACCCCTATACCCTCTTAATCCTTGAACCCTCAACCCTCAACCCTTCAACCCTAATCCCTCTACCCTTATACCATATTAATATCTGAACCCTCAATCCTCAACCTTTCAACCCTAATCCCTCTACCCCTATACCCTCTTAATCATTGAACCCTCAACTCTCAACCCTTAAACCCTAATCCCTCAACACCTATACCCTCTTAATCTATGAACCCTCAACCCTTCAATTATAATCCCTCTACCCCTACATATTCTTAATCTATGAACCCTTAACCCTCAACTCTTTTACCCTAATCCCTCTACCCCTATACCCTCTTAATCCTTGACCCACAACCCTTAAACCATAATCCCTCAACCCCTATACCTTATGAATCCCTGAACCCTAAACCTTGAACCCTTCAAACTTAATCCCTCTACCCCTATACCCCCTTAATCCTTGAACACTGAACCCTGAACCCTTCATCCTGAATCAATCTACTCCTATACCCCCTCTTAATTCTTGAACCCTCAACGCTCAACCCTTTAACCCTAATCCGGCTACCCCTATACCCTCTTAATCCTTGAAAAATCAACCCTTCAACCCTAATCCTTCTACCCCTTAACCTCTTAATCTTTTAACCCTCAACCCTCTAATTCTAATGGCTCAACCCTTACACCCTATTAATCCTTGAACCCTCAACCTTCAACCCTTCAACCCTTATCCCTCAACCCATATACCCTATTAATCCCTTAACCATGAACCCTCAACCCTTTAACATTAATACCTCTACCCCTATACCCTCATAATCCTTGAACCCGTAACCCTCAACCATTAAACTATAATCCCTAAAAAATGAACCCTGAAACCTTCAACCCTAATCCCTCTATGCCTATACCCTCTTAATCCTTGAACCCTCAACCCTCAACCCTTCAACTATAATCCCTCTACCCCCATACCCTCTTAATCCTTGAACCCTCAAGCCTCAACCGTTAACCTCTAATCCCTGAACCCCTATACCCTATTAATCTCTCAACCCTCAACCCTTAATCCCTAATCCCTTAAACCCTATAACCTCTTAATCCCTCAACCCTTAACCATCAACCCTTCAACCTTAATCCCTCTACCCCTATACCCTCTTAATCCTTGAACCCTCAACCCTTAAACCCTAATCCATGAACCCATATACCCTCTTAATCCCTTAACCCTGAACCCTCAAACCTTCAACCCAAATCCCTCTACCCCTATACCCTCTTAATCCATGAACTCTCAACCCTTTAACCTAAATCCCTCTAACCCTATACCCTCTTAATCCTTGAACCCTCAACCCTAAACCCTTTAACCCCAATCCTTGTACCCCTATACCCTCTTAATCCTTGAACCTTCAAGCCTCAATCCTTCAATCCTAATCCCTCTACCCCCATACCATCTTAATCCTTGAATCCTCAACCCCCAATGCTTAAACCCTAATCCCTTAACCCTTATACCCTATTTATCCCTCAACTGTCAACCCTTAAACCCTAATCCATCAATCCCTATACCCTCTTAATCCCACAAACTTTAACCTTGAACCCTTGAACCCTAATCCCTCTACCCCTATACCCTCTTAATATTTGAACCCTCAACCCTGAAACCCTAATAGATGAAACCCTTTACCCTCTTAATCCTTGAACCCTCAACCCTTAAACCCTAATCCCTCAACCCCTATACCCTCTTAATCCTTGAATCCTCAACCTTGAACCCTTCAACCGTAATCCCTCTACCACTATACCCTCTTAATCCCTCAACCCTCAACCTTCAACCCTTCAACCCTAATCCCTCTACTCCTATACCCTCTTAATCCTTGAACCCTCAACCTTCAACCATTAAACCCTAATCCCTCAACCCCTATACCCTCTAAATCATTGAACCTTGAACCCTGAAGCCTTCAACCCTAATCCCTCTACACCTATACCCTCCTAATCCCTAAACCCTCAAGCTTCAACCCTTCAACCTTAATCCCTCTACCCCTATACCCTCTTAATCCTTGGAACTGTAAACTGTCAACCCTTCAACCCTAATCTCTCAACCCTTCAACCCTAATCCCTCTCCCCTATACCCTCTTCATCCTTGAACCCTCAACCCTTAAACACTAATCCCTTAACCCCTATACCCTCTTAATCCCTGAATCCTCAACCCTCAACCATTCAACCCTAATCCCTCTACCCCTATACACTCTTAATACCTAAACCCTGAACCCTGAACCCTTCAACCCTAATCCCTCTACCCCTATACTGTCTTAATCCTTGAACCCTCAACCCTCAACCTTTCAACCCTAATCCCTCTACCCCTATACCCTATTAATCCATGAACCCTAAACCCTCAACCTTTCAACACTAATCCCTCTACCCCTATACCTTCTTAATCATTGAACCCTCAACCCTCAACCCTTCAATTATAATCCGTCTACCCCTATAACTTCTTAATCCTTGAACCCTTAACCCTCAACCCTTTCACCCTAATCCCTCTATCCCTATACCCTCTTAATCCTCAACCCACAACCCTTAAACCCTAATCCCTCAACCCCTATACCCTATTAATCACTGAACCCTAAACCCTAAACCTTTCAACCCTAATCCCTTTACCCCTATACCCCCTTAATCCCTGAACACTGAACCCTGAACCCTTCAACCCGAATCCATCTACTCCTATGACCCCTCTTCATTATTGAACCCTCAACACTCAACCCTTTAACCATAATCCCACTACCCCTATACCCCCTTAATCCTTGAAAACTCAACCCTTCAACCCTAATCCATGTACCCCTTAACCTCTTAATATTTTAACCCTCAACCCTTAAATGCTAATCGCTCAACCCTTACACCCTCTTAATCCTTGAACCCTCAACCCTCAACCCTTCAACCCTTATCCCTCTACCCATATACCCTATTAATCCCTTAACCCTCAACCCTCATCCCTTCAACCCTAATACCTCTACCCCTATACACTCATAATCCTTGAACCCTCAACCCTCAACCCTTCAACCCTTATCCCTCTCCATTATACCCTGTTCATCTTTGAACCCTCAACCCTTAAATGCTAGTCCCTCAACCCCTATACCCTCTTAATCCATGAATCCTCAACCCTCAAACCTTAAACTCCAATCCCTCTACCCCTATACCCTCTTAATCCCTAAAAAATGAACCTTGAAACCTTCAACCGTAATCCCTCTACCCCTATACCCTCATAATCCCTGAACCCTCAACCCTCAACCCTTCGACTGTAATCCCTCTACCCCCATACCCTCTTAATCCTTGAACCCTCAAGCCTCAGCCCTTAACCCCTAATCCCTGAACCCCTATACCCTATTAATCTCTCAACCCTCAACCCTTAAACCCTAATCCCTTCAACCCTATACCCTCTTAATCCCTCAACCCTTTACCATCAACCCTTCAACCCTAATCCCTCTATCCCTATACCCTCTTAATCCTTGAACCCTCAACCCTTAAACCCTAATCCATGAACCCATATACCCTCTTAATCCATGAACCCTTCAACCAAAATCCATCGAGCCCTATACCCTCTTAACCCCTATACCCTCTTAATCACTAAGCCCTCAACCCGCAACCCTTAAACCCTAATCCCTCTACCTCTCTACCCTCGTAATCCATAAACCCTCAAACCTTACACCCTAATCCCTCTACCCCTATACCATCTTAATACTTGAACTCTCCACCCCTATTCCATCTTAATCCTTGAACCCTCAACCCCTCAACCCTACTCCCTCTACCCCTAAACCCTCTTAATTCCTAAATCCTCGAACGCTCAACCCTTCAACCCTAGTCCCTCTACCCTTATACCCTCTTAATCCTTGAACCATCAACCCTTCAACCCTCAACTATCTACTTCTATACCATCTTAATCGTTGAACCCTCAACCCTTGAACCCTAATCCCTCTACCCATATACCCTCTTAATCCTTGAACCCTCAACCCTTAAACCCTAATCCCTCAACCCCTATACCCTCTGAATCACTAAACCCTCAACCCTCAACCTTTCAAACCTACTCCCTCTACCCCTATACCCTCTTAATCCATGAAATCTCAACCCTTCAACCCGAATCCCTCTACCCCTATACCCTCTTAATCCTTGAACCCTCAACCCTCAACCCTTTAACCCTAATCCATGTACCCCTATACCCTCTTAATCGCTGAACCCTCAACCCTAAACCCTTCAACCCTAATCCCTTCACCCCGATACCCTCTTAATTCTTCATCCCTCAAATTTTACACCCTAATAGCTTAACCCCTATACCCTCTTAATCCATGAACCCTAAACCCTGAACCCTTCAATCCTAATCCCTCTACCCCTATACCCTCTTAATCCATGAACCCTAAACCCTGAACCCTTCAATCCTAATCGCTCTACCACTATACCCTCTTAATCCATGAACCCTCAACCCTCAACCCTTCAACTCTAATCCCTCTACCCCTATACCCTCTTAATCCTTGAACCCTCAACCCTCATCCCTTGAAACCTAATCATTCTACCCCTATAACCTCTTAATCCCTAAACCATCAACCCTCAACCCTTCAACCCTAATCTCTCAACCCTTATACACTCTTAATTCTTGAACCCTCAACCCTTCAACCCTAATCCCTCTCCCCATATACCCTCTTCATCCTTAAACCCTCAACCTTTAATTGCTAATCCCTCAACCCCTATACCCTCATAATCCCTAAATCCTCAACCCTGAACACTTCAACCTTAATCCCTCTACCCCTATATGATGTTAGTACCTTAACCCTGAACCCTGAACCCTTCAACCCTAATCCCTCTACCCTTATACCCTCTTAATCCTTGAACCATCAACCCTCAACCCTTCAACCATAATCCCTCTACCGCTATACCCTATTAATCCATGAACCCTCAACCCTCAACCTCTGAAGTCTAATCCCTCTACCTTTATACCCTCTTAATCCTTGAACCGTTAAACCCTAATCCTTGAACACCTAGCCCTCTTAATCTATTAACCCTCAACCCTTCAATTCTAATCCCTCTACCCCTATACCTTATTAATCCCTGAACCCTGAACCCTCAACCATTTTACCCTAATCCCTCCACCCCTATACACTTTTAATCCTCAACCCTCAACTGTTAAACCCTAATCCCTCAACCCCTATACCATTTTAATCCCTAAATCCTAAAACCCGAACACTTCAACCCTAATCCCTCTACCCCTATACCCCCTTAATCCCTAAACACTGAACTCTAAACCCTTCAACCCGATTCCATCTACCCCTATACCCCCTTAATTTCTTTTCTTTTAACCTCAACACTCAACCCTTTATCCCTAATCCCACTACCCCTATACCCTCTTAACTCTCTAAAACCTCAACCTTCAACCCAAATTCTTTACCCCAACCTTCTTAATCTTTGAACCCTCAAGCCTAAACCCTAATCCCTCAACCCTTATACCCTCTTAACTTGAACCTTAACCTCAAACCTTCAACCCTAATTCTCTACCCTATACCCCTCTGGCAATTTTTTTAACCTCTCAACCCTCAACCTTTTGAACCCCATCCCTCTACCCCTATACCTCATAATCCTTGGAACCCCAACCCTCAACCTTAAACTATAATCCCTCTACCGGGCTATACTCTTAATCCTTCAAAATGAAGTCTAAACCTTCAAACCCTAATCCCTACCCTATAACCTCTTAATCCTTGTACCCTCACCCTCAAACCTTCAACCCTAACTTCTACCCCCATACCTCTTAATCCTTGAACCTCAAGCCTTAACCCTTAAACGCTTAATCAGGAACAACTATACCCCATATTCCTCAACCTCAACCATAAACCCTAATCCTCAAACCCTATAACCCTAGATCCTCAACTCCTAACCCTCAACCTCTTCAACCCTAACTCTAACACCCCTATATCCTCTTAACTTGAACCCTCAACCCTAAACCCCAATCCATGAACCTATATACTCCTTAATCCATGAACCCTATACCTTTGAACCTTCAACTCAACTCTCTGAGAGTTTTATACTGCCTTTAATCCTTGAACCTTGAACCCCTGAACTCAACCCTTAAACCCTAATCCCTAAACCCTATACCTCTTGTAATCCCCTCGAACTCCTCGAACCCTTAAACCCTAATCCTCTACCCCCTATACCCTTCTTAATCCCTGAACCCTCAACCCTTTAACCCTAATCCAGATACCCCTATACCCTCTTAATCCTTGAATCCTGAATCCTAAACCCTTAAACCCTAATCCCTCAAACCCTATACCCTCTTAATCCATGAACATTCAACCCTCAACCCTTCAACCCTAATCCCTCTACACCTATACCCTCTTAATCCTTGAACCGTCAACCCTCAACCCTTCAACCCTAATCTCTCACCCCTTATACTCTCTTAATTTTTCAACCCTCAACCCTTCAACCCTAATCCCTCCACCCCTATACCCTCTTTATCTTTGAACCCTCAACCGTTAAATGCTAATCCCTCAAACCCTATACCCTCTTCATCCCTGAATCCTCAACCCTCAATCCTTCAACCCTAATCCCTCTACCCCTATACCCTCTTAATACATGAACCCTGAACCCTTCAACCCTAATCCATCTACCCCTATACCCTCTTATTCCTTGAACTGTCAACCCTCAACCCTTCAACCCTAATCCCTCTACCTCTATACCCTCTTAATCCATGAACCCTTAACCCTCAACCTTTCAACCCTAATCCCTCTACTTCTATACCCTCTTAATCCTTGAACCCTCAACCCTCAACCATTAAAACCTAATCCCTTAATACCTATGCCCTCTTAATCTTTGAACCCTCAACCCTTCAACCCTAATTCTTCTACCCCTATACCCTCTTAATCCTCAACCCTCAACCCATAAACCCTAATCCCTCAACCCCTATACCCTCTTAATCCCTGAACTCTGAACCTGGAACCCCTCAAACCTCATCCTTCTACCTCTATACCCCCTTAATAACTAAACACTGAACCCTGAACCCGTGAACCCGAATCCATCTACCCCTATACCCCCTCTTAATTCTTGAACCCTCAACACTCAAGCCTTTAACCCTAATCCATCTACCCCTATACCCTCTTAATCCTTGAACCCTTAACCCTCAACCCTTTAACCCTAATCCCTCTACCCCTATAACCTATTAATCCCTGAACCCTGAACCCTTAACCCTTTAACCCTAATCCCTCTACGCTTATACCCTCATAGTCCTTGAACCCTCAACTCCCAACCCTTCAACTCTAATCCCTCAACAATGAACCCTGAACCCTTCAACCCTAATCCCTCTACCCCTATACCCTCTTAATCCTTTAACCCTCAACCCTTCAACCCTAATCCCTCTACCCCTATACCATCTTAATACTTAAACACTCTACCCCTATGTCATTGTAATCCTTGAACCCTCAACCCTGAACCCTTCGACCCTAATCCCTCTACCCCTATACCCCCTTAATCCTTGAACCCTAAACCCTTGAACCCTAATCCCTCTACCGCTATACCCCCTTAATCCTTGAACCCTAAACCCTTCAACCCTAATCCCTCTACCCCTATACCATCTTAATACTTGAACCCTCTACCCCTATGTCATTATAATCCTTGATCCCTCAACCCTCAACCCATCAACCCTACTCCCTCTACCCCTATACCCTCTTAATTCCTAAACACTCTACCCTCAAACCTTCAAATGTAATCCCTCTACCCCTATACCCTCTTAATCCTTGAACCCTCAACCCTTAAACCCTAAACTCGCTATTTCTATACCATTTTAATCCTTGAACCCTTAACCCTTAAACCCAAATCCCTCTACCCATATACCCTCTTAATCCTTGAACCCTCAACCCTTAAACCCTAATCCCTCAACCCCTATACCCTCTTAATCCATGAACGCTCAACCCTCAACCCTTCAACCCAAATCTCTCAACCCTTATACTCTCTTAATTTTTGAACCCTCAACTTTTCAACCCTAATCCCTCTACCCCTATACCCTCTTTATCTTTGAACCCTCAACCCTTAAACGCTAATCCCTCGACCCCTATACCCTCTTAATCCTTGAATCCTCAACCCTCAATCCTTCAACCCTAATCCATCTATGCATATACCCTCTTAATAGATGAACCTTGAACCCTTTAACCATAATCTATCTACCCCTATACCCTCTTAATCCTTGAACCGTCAACCGTCAACCCATCAACCCTAATCCCTCTACCCCTATACCCTCTTAATCCATGAACCCTCAACCCTCAACCTTTCAACCCTAATCCCTCTACTACTATATCCTCTTCATCCTTGAACCTCAACCCTCAACCCTTAAACCCTAATCCCTCAATACCTATACCCTCTTAATCTCTGAACCCTCAACCCTTCAATCCTAATCCATCTACCCCTATACCCTCTTAATCCCTGAACCCTAAACACTCAACCCTTTAACCTAAATCCCTCTACCCCTATACCCTCTTAATCCTCAACCCTCAACCCTTAAACCCTAAACCCTTAACCCCTATAAACTCTTAATCCTTGAACTCTGAACCCTAAACTCTTCAACCCTCATCCCTCTACCCCTATACCCCCTTAATCCTTGAACACAGAACCCTGAACCCATGAACCCAAATCCATCTACCCCTATACCCCAACTTAAATCTTGGACCCACAACACTCAAGCCTTTAACCCTAATCCCTCTACCCCTATACCCTCTTAATCCTTGAACCCTCAACCCTGAACCCTTCAATCCTAATCCCTCTACCCCTATACCCTATTAATCCCTTAACCCTCAACCCTTAACCCTTCAACCCTAATCCCTCTACCCTTATACCCTCATTATCCTTGAACCCTCTACCCCTATACACTCTTAATCCCTCAATAATGAACCCTGAACCCTTCAACCCTAATCCCTCTACCCCTATACCCTCTTAATCCTTGAACCCTCAACCCTTCAACCCTAATCCCTCTACCCCTATACCATCTTAATACTTGAACCCTCTACCCATATGTCATTGTAATCCTTGAACCCTCAACCCTCAACCCTTCAACCCTACTCCATCTACCCATATACCCTCTTAATCCCTAAACTCTCAACCCTCAAACCTTCAAACCTAATCCCTCTACCCCTATACCCTCTTAAGCCTTGAACCCTCAACGCTTCAACCCTAAACCCTCTATTTCTATACCATTTTAATCCTTGGACCCTCAACCCTTAAACCCTAATCCCTCTGCCGATATACCCTCTTAATCCTTGAACCCTCAACCCTTAAACCCTAATCCCTCAACCCCTATACCCTCTTAATTCCTGAACCCTCAACCCTCAATGTTTCAACCCTAATCCCTCTATACCTATACCCTCTTAATCCCTAATATCTCAACCCTACAACCTGAATCCCTCTACCCCTATAACCTCTTAATCCTTGAACCCTCAAACCTGAACCCTTTAACCCTAATCCCTGTACCCCTATACCCTCTTAGTCCCTGAACCCTCAACCCTAAATCCTTCAACCCTAATCTGTCTACCCCTATACCCTCTTAATTCTTGAACCCTCAACTTTTACACCCTAATACCTCATTCCCTATACCCCCTCTTAATACCTCAACCCTCAACCCTCAACCCTAATCCCTCTACCCATATACCCTCTTAATCCTTGAACCCGCAAACATTAAACCCTAATCCCCCAACCCCTATACCCTCTTAATCCCTGAACCCTAAACCCTGAACCCTTCAATCCTAATCCCTCTACCCCCATACCCTCTTAATCCATGAACCCACAACCCTCAACCCTTCAACCGTAATCCGCCTACCCCTATACCCTCTTAATCCTTGAAACCTAAACCGTACACCCCTATACCCTCTTAATCACTCAACCATCAACCCTCAACCCTTCAACCCTAATCCCTCTACCCCTATACCCTCTTAATCCTTGAACCCTCAACCCTTAAACCCTAATCCCTGAACTCCTATACCCTCTTAATCCCTGACCCCTCAACCCTCAACCCTTCAACCCTAATCCGTCTACCTCTATACCCTCTTAATCCCTGAACCCGTAAACCTCAACACTTC